>JAUYWG010000045.1:2299271-2329132 GCA_034779775.1 Enteromius afrohamiltoni
GTTTTTGGGATGATAAGCAGTTAAAAAAAAACCTCACTCGATAGCTGATAGCCCCCCAATTTTTATCTAGACTTACACACCTCCAATGTCGTACCTAGAAAGTGTGTGCAAGCACCCTTTGTTAAAGAACATGTTGCTTTTGTCTGAAGTAGTAGAATGGCTTAGACCTGTTTTCTATAAGCTGCCATGTTCCATATCTTTTATTGTGAGTATGTTGTCTTTGCAGATGTTGGCTCAGGATGGACAACCACTTCATCTGGAGTTTCATCGGACCCGTCACCTTCATTATTATGGTGCGTTTAATACATGTCACATGTCTTAAGATTGTATATGGCACGTACATGAGCGTGTGTGACTAAGTGATGAATACATGCGTCAGGTGAAAGAACAAGAAGTAGAATGTTTCTGTGCAGGGAAAGGCTGTGTCTCAGAGTAATTGACAAAATCCTCCCGTGCAAAAACATTGAGCTGCCTTTGTTTCTTCAGTCTTATTCAACAGATTGCAGCTCATCGATTTCTGCTTAGATCGGTTCAGTCTCGGCAGACCCAGTCAATGCAGCCTGCAGAGAGGTTCGGAAATGCTGCTCTTAAGGCTTTTTTTGTCTTTCTCGGGGATTGTTTTGATACGATGTGGCTTTTTCAACGTGGCATTAGAGCACAACATTATCCTCAAATGATACTCAGCAGGGTGCTTTCAAGCTATGGGGTCGAGACAGCCCCTCGGGATGCGGATAGAAGAAACGGCAATGTCAAATAATACAAATCAAAGACACATATTGTCATGGTTCAACCTTTTAAGGAGGTAGCTGACGACACTACGGTTTGTTTGTTTGCCATGAGATGCCGGTCATAAGGCACACTGAATTGACACAGCTGCAGTTTAAGCTTGCTGTTATTTGCGAATAAGAGATTAGAGCATTGGACTAGATTGGGGAGGTTAAAAGGAAGTAGGCCTGAGAGAGACAAAGATAGAGAGTCTGCGTGGTGGAAAGACTAGCAGGTGGTATTCACATCTGTCTGGCTGTTTGTTTGCCCTCTAATCTCTGGATGAAAAAACAAATCGTCTTCCTGAAAATGGAAGGACAAGTAGAGATGTTTGTGGAGGGTTGACTTTATTATATCCTTTATAGTTATGTAAACAGACCAGGTGATCTCCCTGTCAGGGTGAACGGTGATGGAAGCTCTGTTTATTGGAAAGACTTTTAGTTTTTAGTTGAAAACAGACACGCAGATGGTTCAATCACTGGTTTGGGCCGCAGTAAAATATAGAAGGTAATTAGAGAAGTGGCCTGAAACAATTTGTAGAGGAGGGCCTGAAACATCTACGTCTGCTTTTAATAATAAAAGGCCATAAAATGATCCAGCGTTAAAAAAAGAAAAATAATAAACACATAAACACATAATTGAATTAAGTAAACACATAATTGAACGCAATCTGTCACATGACTGTAGAGCAAATATAAAATAATAGTCACAGGAAATATAAAAAATTTAAATTTCAAACTTTTAAAAAATATAATTTCTCATGTGAACATTAAAATTTAGCAGTCGACTATGGCTAATATATAGATATAATATTATAATATATAATTTTTATAACATTTACAATAAAATTTACTTGTGATTTGATGTAACTTGAATATTTGAATAATTTTTTTTGACAATGTTTTATTCACATTTAACCTTGACTAGTTTGATATTTGATGCTCTCAATTTATAGGTCATAAAAGAAAAATTGCATAATATTTAGGGATTATAATAAAATTGTGTTATTTTTATTTTCTTTGCGCAAAAACAAATTATAATTTCAGTTGAGTTGCTGTCTATGGAGGGTCAGAAGATGAACACAGGTCTTATTGGTTTGGAACGGCATGAGGGTCAGTAATTAATGACATAATTAAAATTTTTGGGTGAACTAACCCTTTTAAAGAGGCTGACAAGCTGCGAGATACTGCAAACTATGCTCATTTTATTTGCAGCCATGCATGGAGGAAGCCCTACAAGCGCTAAGATATGTTCGTTTAGCTGCTGCAGTGCTGGATGAGGCGTGATGTATGTGTTTGCGGTGTTGCTGATAATCAGAATACGTGTTCCAGTCATCAGCGGCAGAAAGCTTGTGACCCTTTATGAAGCTGATTTATTGTTGCATGCTCTGCTCGGACAGCAAGCAGGACTCGTAGTCCTCAGGCTGCTTGACAATGCTAGATAAAGCACAAAGACCAGAGTCTCTCAGGGGAATGAAGACCAAGGTTTCCCCCAACCTCTGACCCCTGATTCTCAGCAGATTGGCTTTGTCCTTGTCAATGAGAGAGCCAGAGCGAGTCTCATTATTCAGAGTTTCACCCATTTCGCCGTGCAGAGGGAAAGAATGGTGTGATCCTGTTCAATTAGTTGAAGCCTATTGTGGTTCTCATTATTCTACATCTATTTTCAGCGTCCTCATACCCGATGCTGCAGCGATGTAGAGCTCCATGAATTTCACAGCTAATCTAGTTCCCTTTTCCACCAATAGGGTCCCAGAGCCAGTGTTAACTATGCAGACGTTTCCACCACAGAAAACACAATTCTGAGAAATAAATGTTGGTTTGACATTTGCTGTTAGTGCCATTTGATCTTAAAAATGTCTATTTTAACCAGGAAGAAAGTTTCTGCTTTCATCTCATCTCACTGGAAATACGTATCTGTGACACATTCAAAACTGAAACGTGCTGTGAATGGCGACAACATTTCAATCTTTAAGTTTTAATCTTAAAAATCTGGCAATATTTTATTTAAATTCTTTTTATTTTAACATATTGCAGCATTTCTGAAATGCAATGCAAGCAAATGTGAGATAAAAATGCATTTTTTTGTATATTTTACAAGTCTTTCAGCTTTTTATCATCCAAGGTCTCAGTATTCCCAAGTAATTGCAGGGAATTTGATTGACAGGCGATCTGTCTAATCATAATACAGAATCAGAATCATAATACACAGTTGTGTGACAAACAAACTAGACCAAAGAGTATAACGATGGTAAACTTGAAAAATGCTGTGCATCGATGTCTTTCCATGGTTAAAATCAATGTTTTTCAATGTCATTCATGTTTATTTAATGCTATAACTATTAAAAAGGCAGAGATGATTGATTCATGTGCCACTTGAACTGAGGCACTACAGCATTCTGTCACAACAGCTGCTAAACTGTATTTATTGATTTTTTAGTTTGTATTTTTATTAATTATAACATTTGAAAGCCGAGACTTTGTTTCATACCAGAAGTAACCTGCTCTGCAACGTGTACGTGTTGTCAATTTATCAATACATTTTTCACAACTCAAACATTCAAAACATGATATGCCATGGCTTGTCGGACAAACTGTAGCAACACTACTAAGTAGTTAACTTTAGTTAACTAACTAAGTTAACTAAACTAACTTTGCAAAGAGTCATAACTGAGCAATTTTACTACATTACAAATTCTAAGGAGCTAGTGATGTGGGGTCAACCTTAAAAATGCATTACTTTAAAAATCATTCACGAGGCTAAAGGCGTTTTGAACACAACATTGAGCAAAGAGCCATGCAAAAAAATGCATTTATTAATTATCAATTATTTTATTATCATTTGTGTGAAAAGGAATGAAACTTGTTTGTGTTTTACTGCTACTGGGGGTCATTTCCACCGGACACTGCAATCAGTTGTATGTATTTGGAAGTTTTTGGAATTTAACAAATATTTTAGAGATGGTCCACCAACACTAAACTATTTGCTGTAAACAGGTTATAAAGTAATATAGTTTGTAACTGCATGTATGGCTCTCAAGTATGTGACAACTTGTGGTCACAGATACTCAGACAAGTTTGCACATTCACCAGCCAAACACTGGCTCATGCAGGACAGCCACCACTGGGTTTGGTGGAAAAGATGTGGGGTTTTTTTTCAGCTCTGGGGCACCAGGCATATAAGATTCATGAAAACCAGGACACTGAGCTAATGAGCGGTCGGGAACCATTAGTGCGTGTGAGTGACGTTAAAACACGCTTGGACTGTGACACGTTTGCATCATGCAGACAGTTCCATCTGCACCTTAAATATTTAATCTGGTTCAATCAGAGTTCAAGACACACACACACATACGAGCACACGCATACAGCTTTCTCCAGCGTCCCAGAGTGGAGTTGAGGGTCTTCTGCTTGGCTAGCGGTGATGATTCAGGAACGGGGGGTTTGTTCAGGAAAAGCTCTTTTCGGAGTGGAGGAAGCCCATGGGACAGGCAGGAACAAGGAGCTTTAGGAGTGTAGTGGCTGCTTTGCTGGGTTACCACTCCCTCTGCTGAGCGTCCTTACTTCCTCTCGTCTCATCAGATCACTGTCAGTGCTCTGGCGGCGTGAGAGGCCTTTTATAGCTCTGCGCTCATAAATTCGGGCGCAGGGACTGTGAAAACCAGGCATGACCCCGCCACCCCCCTCCCCTCTCTTTCTATCTCTCTCGCCGTGATGTCTCTGAGAAACCGTGGTGCTTGATTGCATGAGCAGCACGTTATTGATCACCATCGCTGTTTTGATGGCAGAATGATGAGCTTGTGTGCCCGAACAAGGAGCCGAACTGAAGAGCTTGTTTGAGCTGGTGACACCGCCACTCATGAGTGTGACCGCAAATGATAGACTGCTACGTCCTCGCCTGTCTGTGCTCCAGAAAATGGACTAGAGCAGAAAATGTTCCGTCACCACGTAGTTGTCCCACATAGTTGCAGCTATTGGGAAGTCATTTTACACAGCACGTGATAAAGTACGACCAATGCATTTCTTTAGGTTGTTACAAGTTCCCTCTCGTCGTGTGTGTGTGTGTGTGTGTCTTCGATGTCCATGAATGTTTTAAAATTGCAAATGAAACAGATGTGCAGGAGAACGATTGCTTATACTGTAATTTTCTAGGCAACATTTAAAAGCACTGAATATTTTTATTTTGTAGATGAAAGATCTTAAACTGACTTGTTTTTTTCACTGAGCAAAGTAACTCATCATTATCACAAAGCAACATTGAACAAAATATATTAACTAGCTTAATTTATAAAGGCAGCTTCTGTCAAGTCAAGTCAAGTCACTTTTATTTATTTTATTTATTTATTTTCTGTAACATGATTGCTTAAGAAAACAAATCTGATTCCTACATTTTGAAGTAAGAGCAACTGTTAATCAATTTAAGTTGCTATTATGTTTACTAGAAAAAAAAAACGGCACTCCAATAAATGGAAAATGCATTGTTTTCAAAAAAGTTTTGATTGTTCAATTTAAACAGATTATTTGTTTCTCACTTACACTGAGCAAAACATATTTATTTTAGGTTATTTGCTATTAAAATATATCTTACTTATTAACAAATTGAATATCTAGGTATTTAAAGTAATATTTGAATATATATAAATATATATATATATATATATAATTATTATTCATTTATTCATTTATTTTTAAAATAACCTAATATTTATGACTAATATCTGTGTCATGCTGTTGATAGCCATAGAAAGTATATTTGACTGTAAATAAAATACATTATTTTGTCTCTAGGTTTGTTAAACAGGCAAAATATATTTACAGTAAACGCACCATACAATCAGTAAAACACACGAGTCCCATGCGTGATATTACAATTTCCTTTTGCATCAGTGTGACAGTTTGGTGGTAGTTTATTTGATATGTTTATTTGCAGTGCTGAATGATTCCCTGCTAAAAACACTGTAAATGTGCATTTTCTGTTCATTTTCACAGACTGAGGAATGCTTTTTCTCTGACGTTTTGCAACAAATGCGATCCGTAGATGTTTGTATTTGAAATAAACAAGAATATTCTTTAAAAGTTATATCTTTTTTTTTTTTTTCCTTCTTCCCTGAGGAAGTCTCAAATATCCATTTCTCCATGTGTGGTCTCTGAGCTTCTTTGAACTATTTGTGTTTTCATTCTGCAGTTAAATGGTTTTATTGCTTTTTTGTATTCTTGTATTGATATATAGTGACACTGTATTTGGCGCCAGTCATCTTGGCTTTGTCCCGCAATATGCCAGATGGTTATTGTATTAGACACTGGCTGAAGGGATGCTTAGATGGCTGTTTTCAATTAATGCTCCCAATAAAACTTCACTTATCTAATCTTTTAAGTTTCTTTTTTGTTTATTGTTTATTGTCTTTGCTTTCGCACAGCTCAATCTCATCTTCCTGCTCATCACGATGTACAAAATGATGAAACACTCTACATCGCTGAAACCTGATTCCAGCCGGCTGGAGCACATCAAGTAAGTCACATTATTTTTCCCCACGATATTTCAGCTCATGTGGAGTCGAAGTGTGCCGCCACACACTAAGAAGCAGCATTCCTACTCTAACGTTTAGAACAGGAACAGACATTGCTTCTTGGTAACACTGCATGTAGCATCTACAAAACTGTCGTTTTGAGCTTGAAAGAATTTAAGTGCGTCGACTGAAGGGATTCAGATGGACTCCAGACAGATGTTATTCTCTTCAGGTGCATGTTGTCTATTAATGTGAGAGATGGCCAGAGAGGCACGTAATGATTGAGACAGGCTCAGCGCTGTTCCTCTTTTACAGTGACCACAAAACTCTTTTTTGGAACAACTCCCTGTATTCAGAGTCTGCCTGGAGAGTGAATTCAGATGTGTGTGTGTGTGTGTGTAAAGACAGCGCAGTCAAAGCACTTCCATGTGTTTCCTTTTGTGAAGAGGGAGATCTCTTTCTGTAGCTGAAAAGCTGGTTGACCACAAAACTGTTTTTTTTTTTTTTTGCTGGCATGGCAATGCATGTCTTACTGAATATATTTAATAGTGAAACTTTTTTAATGTTTTAAAATTGTGTGTGTGTTTTTTTTTTTGTAAATGTTGTTTTTAGTCATTTCTTCAAATGTGTTTCCAGTGATTATGGTACTTTCCACAAATAAGCCTATCATTAAATATATTAAATATTGAAATACAATTAAAATGAATACTTCAGTGAAAAAAAAAAGAAATACTAATACTTAGCAGTAATAGAATTGTTAAATGTTAGTTCACAGTGCAGTGCATTTGGTAACAAATATCAAATATGATTTTTATTTTACATTGACTAAGAAATGCTGTAGATGTTGATCACTGTTAGTTTGTGTTAAAATGTTCACAATCCCACATTTTTGGTCACAACCCTTGGACCCTGTTCATGGAAACAGCCTTTATATGTTTTGGATTTGATATATAACACAGATTGCATTTAATGTGATCTTTCAAACTTAACACACAGCCATCGGGGAAATATGCATATTTTATTAGATTTACAATGATATAGACATGACTAACATGCTTGAAAAATATGTTGCTCACAGGCATTGTGTCGGCGGTATGTTGTCTAAATTTCTCACCCATCACCACAGGGCGATATGAATCAATCTGCTAAACTCTGGGCTCATTGCAGCATGTTGCATGTTCAGCAAGCTAATCTGCAGCATTTCGCTTCATTTCTCTGTTTCCCATTTCCCTTTGTTTTTTCTCTCTCTTTTCTTTCTCTTTCTCTGTCCTCTGTCTGTTCTCTTACCCAAACCAGTAATTATCGCGTCTGTGATGGCTATTATAATTCTGATTTGCCTGGGTAAGATTCACCGTACTCCGTAACGTATGTCGCTCATAAAACATTACTGCCACATTAAATAGTGTAAAACGGCAAAGTACTGGCACATTTGGCCTGAGAGAACCATCTTTAGGCTCTTTAGAAACCCTCATAAGGCAAAGCACCGTGGGACAATTAAATGTACTTGCTTTCTGTGTAAAAAAAAAAAAAAAAGAAGGAAGAAAAATGACAGTGGCGGTAAAGTTTTATGAAAATCTTGTCATGTAATCATCAAGTGTGTTAAAGACAACATGAAATCAAATTGAACCCTATCCACTATTGTACACTGTGTGTGTGTGTATGTATATTTTTAGATATAATTTTTTTTTTCTGTTTATGTGATATTTCATGATAATAATAATTACTGTCAACTTAAAAAAAAATATCCCAATCAGGTAAAAAGCTTACAGTAAGAATTAATTTAGAAACAAATTTGATGTTTAATAAATACCTTTATGAAGCTGAATTATTTTGATACGTATTTATAGTTATTACAGATGATATTTTAGAAAAGCAGAAGAAATACATTTCATGTTGTCTTTAAGAACTCATAACAGCTATGTTTATTAAGGATTTTGTTTTTGTCTTGTCACAGCTGAGGACAAAATTTACCTTTTTCTGTCCAGCTTTATTTGATTTTTAACTTCAGAATTCTTACATTAGGACTTCAATGCTAATCCAACTGATTTGCCTGATCTAATGTTGTCTCTCTCCTCTGCTGGCCATGCTCTCTAGCTATGAAGATAATAAACCATTTATCAAGTAAGAGCGTTAGCTGGACATCTGTGCCACAGCCTCATGGTTGCTCCCCTTGCCATCTTATTGTCTGTTTGCTGGGCTCTTTCAGAAGCACCGTCTCTGTGCTGCTCATCCATGCTATCTGTCTCTCTGTCTGTTTGTGGCTTAACTGGTTTCTTAATTTTTATTCTGCCTGGACTGTCTTAAATTGCTGTACATCTTTACTTCACACCCTCATATCCTCAAATCCTACAAACCCTTTCCACCCTCCTCTTCACCCTTTATGTTATACCTACCCTGTCATCCTATCCTTGAACTCTCAGACCTTCTCACAACTCATATGGCAACCCCTCTAATATATTCCTACTAACCTCAGAAGCCAAAGCTCAAATTTCCTTCATTTTCTCACACAAACCATTATGCCCACATTTACTACATACATGGGTATAATATATATTAAGCTCAGTCTCACAAATACATACATATTTTTTAAGGGGTGGCTAATTCAAACAAATTGCTAAATCGGATGTATTTCACGAGTTGCCGATTCCTATGAATTTGTACAAATTACCTACACCTAACCCCTTAACCTACCCATCATGGGGTTTTAGACAAATTAGCCACTTTGTACGAATATGTAGAAATTGGTTGCAAGACTGTGTTGAATATACTGTGGGTATGGAAAAGTATTCGGACAGCCTTACATTATTCACTCTTTGACAGAAAAACACATTTTTGCAGATTTATTAAAAAGAAAAACTGAAATATCACATGGTCCTAAGTATTCAGACCCTTTGCTCAGTATTTAATAGAAGCACCCTTTTGATCGAATACAGCCATGAGTCTTTTTGGGAAAATTCTGTCAGGTTGGATGGTAAACGTTGGTGGACAGACATTTTTGGGTCTCTCCAGAGATGATCGATTGGGTTTAAGTCAGGGCTCTGGCTGGGCCATTCAAGAACAGTCACAGAGTTGTTGTGAAGCCACTCCTTCATTATTTTAGCTGTGTGCTTAGGGTCATTGTCTTGGAATGTAGAATGTTGGAATGTAAACCTTCGGCCCAGTCTGATGTCCTGAGAACTCTGGAGAAGGTTTTTTATCCAGGATATCCCTATACTTGGCCATATTGATCTTTCCCTCGATTGCAACTAGTTGTCCTGTCCCTGCAGCTGAACCCCCCCACACCAACATGATGCTGCCACCACCATGCTTCACTGTTGGGACTGTATGGACAGGTGATGAGCAGTGCCTGGTTTTCTCCACAAATACCGATTAGAATCAAGGCCAAAAAGTTCTATCTTGGTCTCATCAGACCAGAGATTCTTCTTTCTCACCATCCTGCAGGCTTTCGTGTGTCTTGCACTGAGGAGAGGCTTCCGTCAGGCCACTCTGCCATAAAGCCCATACTGGTGGAAGGCTGCAGTGATGGTTGATTTTCTACCACTTTCTCCCATCTTCCGACTGCATCTCTGGAGCTCAGCCACAGTGATCCTTGGGTTCTTCTTTACCTCTCTCACAAAGGCTCTTCTCCCACGATAGCTCAGTTTGGCCGGACAGCCAGCTCTAGGAAGGGTTCTAGTCTTCCCAAATGTCTTCCTTCCATTGAAGGATTATGAAGGTCACTGTGCACTTTGGAACCTTAAGTGAAGCAAAATGTTTTTTGTAACCTTGGCCAGATCTGTGCCTTGTCACAATTCTGTCTCTGATCTCTTCAGGCAGTTCCTTTGACCTCATGATTCTCATTTGCTCTGACATGCATTGTGAGCTGTAAGGTCTTATACAAACAGGTTTGTGGCTTTCCTAATCAAGTCCAGTCAGTATAATCAAACACAGCTGGACTCAAATGAAGGCCTTGAGAACTATCTCAAGGATGATCAGAATAAATGGACAGCACCTGAGTGACCATGTAATATTGCAGTTTTTCTTTTTTAATAAATCTGCAAAAATAAATTCTGCATAAATTCTGTGTTTTTTTTTCTGTCAATATGGGGTGCTGTGTGTACATTGATGAGGGAAAAAAATACCTTAAATGGTTTTAGAAAATGGCTGCAATATAACAGAGTGAATAATTTAAGAGGGTCTGAATACTATTTTTATACTTACTTTATATGGTATGCTCTTTTATACTTACTTACTTGCTTGCTTACTTAAAGTCCATATTGTATTGTAAATGTTGGCCAGTATTGCATATTTAACCGCATGCTGATTTCAACATATATTTTTATTAAATGCTAATAATTTAAATCTCCAAAGTTGTTCTATCTTTTTTGCAACTCAGTATTAGTGCTATCAAATGATTAATCGTGATTAAGCACATCCAAAATAAAAGTTTCTGTTTACATAATGCATGTGTGTACTGTGTATATTCATGATTTATATATATATATATATATATATATATAAATACACACTTGTCAAAATTCAGAAGTATTAAGCTATTTTCAGATTTCAGTTTCTATTGAAGTGTACTGTCTAAACGAATCATATGCTTAGCTATTTATTTATTTTAATATAAGCCGTTTATCAGTTATGTGCCGTACAATGAAAAAAAAAATGATCAGTGAATAGAATTTTAATGTCAATGCATCCTCGGCTCCATCCATTACGCTGCTCATTTATAGATCTCAGTGCACCCTTATACCCTCAGAAAATCTTTACACCCCAAAGCCTTCCAATTCCTCCTGCCTTCAAATCCTCATATGTTGGTTTCTTGTTTCATCTCTCATCTCTCCTCTGATGAAAGCAAGCTCTATCTCTTTGGTTCCTTAGCCAGCCGAGACCTGTTGTCAGCGCCTCCTCCACTAAAACGGACCAATCAGAGATGATTACTGCTCTTTCTCTTTCCCCTCCGTCTGAATGCAGCCCAGTATCATGCGTCTTTACCCAGTAGTGTGGCATGCAAAAATATCTCCACACTCCACTGCCTCAATACTGATTAAACCTTCTTTACGATAATCCCGCTTCCATATGGGATTGATTAACCTCTCAATGATATGTTCCACTGCATTTCCCATCTACTTGTGCCTAAGATGTCAGTCCAAATGATTTTCAGAACCCGTGTTTGATTTGTATTGTTTTGCTGAGATTGTAATGCTGTAATGATTTTTGCTTTTTGCTGAAGGAAATGTCCCTCTCTCATGGGTCGTGGTTTCTGTTTCATTTGCTCTCGAAGGTCGTGGGTCATGGGCGGCTTTGCTCTGCTGTGTCTCTTGGGCCTGACTTGGTCATTTGGTTTGTTCTTCATCAGCGAGTCGTCTGTCGTCTTGGCGTACCTCTTCACCATCTTTAACACGTTCCAGGGCATGTTTATCTTCACCTTCCACTGCCTGCTTCAGAAGAAAGTAAGTGCTTCCTGAAATATATTGTTGCAGCACAGTTCGATTTTAACGAGAAGAGCACGTTAAAAAAGTTCACTTGAAGGAGAAAAAAAAAAATGTTCCTTTGAACTGCAGGTTCGGAGAGAGTACAGCAAATGCCTCCGACACACGTACTGCTGTAGCGGGATCACGACAGAGAGCTCACACAGCTCCACAAAGACCTCAACAACACGGACAAGCGCTCGCTATTCCTCTGGTACTCAGGTACAAACACTACTGACCCAATTTCCATTGTTTTCATGTCGACAACTTTTAATGTGACGTTCGGTTATGAGACACATTTCATATTGGAATGAAATGACTGCTTCCATCTGCTCTGGTACACCCCCCATCACACCCCCCCCACACACACACACAGGCACAGATCTTTTATCTATGTTTTTCTTGTTTTCACAGATAGATTTTATTTTAATGTTTTTATGATGGATTGCATTATATTATAGTGAATCATAGCAATAGCTGTGTATACTATACCATGTTTAGATAGCCCTCTGGTATACTATAATATTTACTTTGAAAAACCGCATTATGATATCTAATGTAGCATTTATGTTGAATACTGTACAATCTCTGGGGTAAATATTTTTTGTAATGATTTATAGTTGTAATGTGAAAATAATGAGTGGAGAGTATTTTGTTTTTTTCTACAACAAAAACGTCCCCAAACAAATCAAACTCATTATGGGAAAAGATGCCCCAGTGTGCATTTAGTTAAAAATTATAACACAGAGAAATGCATGTAAAGAGTGCATGATGATGATGATGAATCGTCCAGTTAAAGTGATATCATATCATTTCTTTTTTTAAAAGTGTAAATGCATGCATTTTGACAATTTAGTTAATTAATGACATACAAATCATATGATGTAACAGTATCACTGTAATAGTGCAACTTGTGAATTACACTATATAATTTTAGGTATTATTTGCAGCCTTCATTTTTGCTATTTAAATTAATAACCATTTTAAAAAGATTTCAGATCAGATTTTAGATTCAGTAAATAAATAATAAGTATTAATATCTAAAATTATAAAACACTAGAGAAAAAAAGAATCATCGAGAATCTTTTCACAAAAATATATAAATAAATGAACTGAAATAAATAAAACCAAATTTAAAAAGCTTTTAATATGCTTTAATGAATCATTTTCAACATAGCATAAACTTTGACTGTGGTATATACAAACATATGTGTGTATGTTTGTATGAATGAATGGAAATAATACTACTAATAATTAAATTAAAATTACTATATATTAAACAAAACAAAAAGTACTTTGAAGACACAGCACAAACACATTTTTAAGTATTACATTTGGCAAAAATACTTTTTGGTAAAAATATCAAGAAATTATTACAGTGAATTACAGTTTACTCTGGTAAGACACATGTGAACTTTAAGGAAACAAACTAGTTTTTTAAAGGTCGTTTAAAGATAGAATTTGTTTCTAGATGCTGCTTTCTTTGATGTTTCGTTATAAATGTATGAATTTCATCGCTTCAGATAATTGTGTCTGAAATGTCCAAAAGCATCCAAATTCTTTTTGGGGCCACTGTACATATCAGAGAAAAAAAAGGAAAAAAAAAGAAAGTCACATGCAATTTTTCCCTCCTGAAGATAGTGATGAGTTTAATGGCTGTTTGTTCATCTAATAGAGTCGAATCAGAAGAATGTGGAACGATACAGTCAGAAAACAGTCTGAGTCCTCTTTCATCTCAGGAGACATCAACAGCACGTCAACCCTCAACCAAGGTCAGTCATACATCCAAACTCATTTAAGAACGTTTTCTCTGAAATCATAGACTCAGATGTAGAGATGCACTTGAATCAGTCATTCATGTTTAATTCAGTCTTTCAGTCTTTAAAAATATTTAAGTATTTAATTGACCTCATATTTAATGATTTGGACTAATGTGCTCATTGTTTTCATTAGGATGAAATACCAAATTCATTTTCTTTTAAACATTTTAAAAACTCATTCATTTCAAGTTACTTTCAAGTATATTCATGTATATTTCAAATCTATTTATTAAAAACATGTTTTTTATGTGCAAGCTTATGAAAATCTTGATTACTGGTAAACATGCACAAGTATTTAAACAAGTTTTAAACCGCTCAGATTTGATTTCAGTTAAAGTCAACATGAAACAGCATCTGCAACCCTTTTACTAATGTGATGTGACATATTTGTAAGATAGCAAATTAACTAGATCTTGAAAAGTGGTCTCTGTTTGACAGGTGTTTGGAAGGGAGGGGTGAAAAATAAGGATTGGTATCATCAGCCAAAAAGAAAAGTTGTTTCAGAGGCGAAGCAAGTTATTACATTTTGATGAAAGATTATGATGCAAAATACTTTTTTTTTTTTCCTATGGAAAAACATGGACTGATGATTTGTTCACAATCGCATTAGGAAAATGTACTGAGAAAGTAAATAGGGTCAACTTTAATTTCATGTTGACTTTAATGGAAAATCAAATGATGAATGTCCATTTAAGGACACAGGAAGCCAGACAAGCCCCTTTTGGGTCCGTTTTACACAGCTACAGTAGTGAGTCATGAGAAAATATGCCCTCAGTCAGCTATTTCAAGAATCTAGAAAAAAAAATGTCATTTATTATTTAGCCAGGGCTGAAATGCATGTGATGAGAAGATGATGTTCAACTCTATCTGACCTGCGGTAAGGTTGTATTATTCAGAGCCGTTTGCTTTGCCTTGCTCTAAAACACTCAGCATGCTTTTAATGCATGTGTTTGAGCACAAAACACAAAGGTGCAAAAAAAAACAAAAAAAGCCTATTTGTCTTCCCATGCTTCAGAGTCTCTGTTCAGAAACAATAACAACAATGACAACATTGTGAAAAAAATAAAATAATAATAATAATAATAAAAATAATAATATGGACCTTTTTTTAATATATATGTATAATTTATTTATTTAATTTTTTGGTATTTTTAGCTGTTCTAACCTTAAATCCTGAATTAGTAAGAAGCTTTGCCCAGTGTTTTTTTATTTATTTATTATTATTATTATTATTATTATTATTATTATTATTTTCTGGATAAATCCATTCTTTTCTTTTTTTATTTTGTGTATATGATATCATTGACATATATTCTTAACATTTCAAATTGGTTATTTGCATTTCCTGACATTAATTTGATTTAATATTATCCAGCAGATTACATAAATACATAAATATGCAGCTAGATAATACTATCTATATATAATATCTATAAATAATCTATCTATTTATTTCATTAATACTATAAGATTAGGTCATAATCTTATTTTTCCTCTTGTTTTTTGTTGCTTCAGGAATGACGGGCAATTATCTTCTTACTAACCCTCTTCTGAGACCACAAGGCACTAATAACCCCTACAACACCTTACTGGCTGAAACTATCGTATGTAACACACCAACGGTGCCAGTCTTTCACTCTCCAGGTGTGACTACTAATCCACTACACTCCTGTTTGCCCTTCTGCTCATGTGGTACTGTGTAGTGCTATGAGTATGATCCGAGTACTAGGCAGTATTAGTATCATCCCCTCTGTGCTGAGAAATCACACTGATAGATCAAATGCATTTGGCTAAAACTGTAGTTTTCGGTGTGCGATTTTTTTAGCAGGTTTTCTGGCTCACAAGATGCATACATCTTTTGTTTATTTTATATAGTATATTTATATTAAAGATAATGTAATTCACTTTTAATTATTTATTTATTACTATTATTTATAATTCAGGTAATTTATTTATTTCTGAGTGACATAACACTGTTAACTGTTTGTATTTTGTTTTCTCTTTCCCCTTCCTGCACACACTCAGTGACCTACAGAGAGACAAGTATGCAATCAGTTTTAAATTTGCCCATCAAATGTAATTGTTTTACCATTATTTAACTATCTGGCCATCAACAGACCATGCATTTACTGTCAAAAATCATTAGATTGAGGAAATGTTGCTCTCAACGAAACAATACTTTCATCACCTTTGCATTTTACAGCTTGGCACAAAGCATGCCCATTGCACACACACCTGAGATTTCTTAGTCTTAATGTACACGTCATTCTGAATGGAGATGATACTGAAAGCAGTCGCCTTCTCCCTTTGTTAAACACAGTTTTGTTGGACATTGGGTTGGATTTATCCAAATATTCTCTTCTTAAATTAAAGTTGAATTGCTACAGATATTAAAGCCAGTCTCTTCTATATATAAAACGGTTTGTAGGTAATCTGTGGCTCATCCAGTCATGAAACTGAGTTTGTAGATGTTTTATGAAAATTAAATATACAACTTGACAAAAATAAATAATAATAATTAATAAATAAATAAATAAATAAATAAATAAATAAATAAATAAATAAATAAATAATAAATAATTATGATATTTATTTTTTTTATATAAATTTAATTTAATTTATTTATTTTTATTTGATATATTATTTAGTATTTATCTTTTGTGAATGTATGACATCTGAACCCCTCAAGTTTACACAGGTGTCTTTGCAAAATATCGACAGGTGTAGTTCCCCACAGCTATAGACATGTTTCATTTAAGCCAGTGTCCAGATACTTTAGTTATGTTTTTAGTCTTATTTCTTTACAAAGTTTTTTTTTTTTTTTTTTGTTTCATGTAACTTTTTTTTTCTGTAAAATAACCTATTTTGACGTGTAGTTAAATAATGCATTTTTTAAAGCAAATTAATTTTTTTTGGCACCACAATTCTAATTTTACAGTTTGCAGTTGTGAATTAAAGTCATAACTGTAGGATATAAACTCACAATTGTTTCAAGTTGTCAAAATTGTTCTTTATGACTTGCAATTGCAAGTTGATGTCTCACAATTCTGAGAAAATAAGTCAGAATTCTGAGTTTATATTTTAACCCAATCTCATGAATGTGCATTTCAGTGGCCTTTCAATGGATTTTCTTCCATACTATTTATACACAGAAACAGACTTTGGCATGTATATGATTTGCAAGTAGTAGGCTGTACAGTATGTGCGTATTACATATGTATGGCAAAATACGTGTTATATGCATACCAACAAGTGGTTATCATATGCATGCAAAAGTGGATATCATATGTATTTCAAACATGCGCACACCAAAGTCAGTTTCTGTGTATAAAAAAAAAAAAAAAATAGAAAAAATCATAGAAATGCAGTTTCATTAGACTGGTCTCTCTGTCACTTTTTTACCCCATGGTGGAAATAGGCTTCCATAGCGTATAGTGTAGTATCACCAGTATATTTTTGTTACCCTGCTCCAGTTTAACACATCTCTCTGTCTGTTTACAAGTTTGTTGAGAGATTCTGTCAGAAAAAAGCTCTTATGTTTCTTTAGCCCTTCTGTCTCAATATCCAGCAGAAATCTCTCTTAAACTCCCTTTCCTCAAATTACTGTCCCTCTTCTGTTCCCATCTGCCATCTCCTTCCTTTGTCTTGTCATATCTGTGGAGAGGCTCTGAGAATTGCTGTGTCCAAGCCGCCCACCGGTGGGCTCTCGTAAGATGCAGTTAAAGATTATCGTAGCTCATGTAGACGGCCACTCATCCACCAGCGTACAAATGAGCTCCAATTACCACATACAGTCCAGTCCAGCAAACAAACCCAACTGTGACATTTAACGGAGGGAAAAGGCCTTATTTGTGATGTTAATTTAATTTGCTAAGTCCTTTGCTTGCGCTAACGTAATTTGTTCTTTCGTTTTTTGGGGGGGCTTTTTTTGGTTTCTTTCACTTTTTTCTGTTAGTGATATCTCATCATGTTTTACAATAAATCATTTTCCTTTTTGTTTTGTGTTCTTTTCGTTCATCAGCAGCGCTCAGGTCTGCTGGCCTGAACAGACAGACTTGATGTGAGTTGTTCAGAGTGAGTTTTCTCTCTCCTGTCTGTTGGATGCTTTCGCTTTCATTGGCTCTTTGTAGTGTGAGAAATGGCTGTTTGTGTTTTTTTTTAATTTGGCTTTTTTTCTGTTACTTTCAAACCCTTCACCCCCACCGCCTTAACTGCTTCAAATGCGAGCTGATGTTGATGATTTCTGTGACTGTCACCGCTCTTTCATCTGTGAATACAAATCTGTGCCGCTCTCTCATTTGTGCCTGTAATGTTTGAAGTCTACAGAATGATTTTAATGTTGTTTGGGATGTAGTTGAAACCAACGTTCCAAAAGTGGTCACTGCAAATGAATCAGAATTGTTTGATTGAGGAAAAATTCATAACTTCAAACTTGAGAATTCAAAAAGAAAGAATTGGGCCTGCGCCTGCCAATTCAGTAAGGGAATTATGCAAATTAGTTCAGGTATACCAAGATGTGATGGACTACTACAATCTGGCATACTTTACCGGGGCTGTAGAACTAGGGTCCAGACCCTTTAAAAAAACGTAAATACAACTGCAAGTTATTAGGGCCCGGTTTAACTGGATCTGTTAATAATGCACTTAACTACTTATTATTAATTCATCAAGTTTTCACAATCCATATTGTTTCAAAGCAACCTTACAGAAAATCATGATGTTAATGTTTTTAACATATTAAAGTCTTACCATATAGTTATGTCTATGAGTTAAGATCTGAGTGGTAATTTAATATACAGTATCCATATGCAAGTATATAACTGGGTGATTATATGGATACATTTAGCGATGAAATTAAACAAATCAGACATGCAAGCAAATATTTTATACATCATGCATCCAACTTTATATAGAGCCTGTTTGATAAAATGTTTGGTATACTTACCAAACATCCAATTTTTAACATATAATTGAGCGATAATGTAGTTTGCGTTTTTCCTAACAGTTATGCAAGCGCAGACTAAATATTTAAAATGTTCTCATTTAACTCCTAAACAGCATTAAACATTGTAATTTGATATTGCAGATGATCCTAGAGCTGACGACTTAACGTTTTTCATCCTCTTGTGTTGTTGCAGGACACTCGGTGACCAGCGGCAGAGATACGAACACGTTCGGGACTCTACCACTCAACGGCAACTTTAATAACAGCTACTCACTTCATAACTACAGCGACGCCGTGCAGGTGGTGGATTGTGGACTTAGTCTCAACGACACGGCCTTCGAGAAGATGATAATCTCCGAGCTTGTGCACAACAACCTCAGGGCCGCCGAGTCCCGGATCAGCACCAAAAAGGGGGCAGGGATCAGCAGAGGGGAGGAGCCTGTGGTTGCAGAGACGTCGTCCCTGGTGCAGGTGGGTGGGGACAGCGAATTGGATGGTCTGGGGCTGCACCACACTCATCCCCGCACGCTCGAAGCCCCCCTCATTCCCCAGCGAACTCACTCACTCCTGTACCACACACAGGAGAGAGCGAGGGCTGATGTGGATGGAGGGCCTTCGCATCCCCACAGCTACATCGGCCAGATCCCACCTCCGGCCGAGACCGCCCTGCCCTCCCCCAACAGAGACTCGGTGTACACCAGCATGCCAAACCTCAGAGACTCGCCTTTCTCGGAGAGCAGTCTAGACGTGGGCCAGGACCTCTCGCCATCCAAACACAGTCCGAGCGAAGACGTTTACTATAAAAGCATGCCCAACCTAGGGTCAGGCCAGCAGCTGCACGCGTATTATCAGATGAGCAGAGACAGTAGCGAGGGCCTCATCATCCCAGTCTCGAAAGACACCTGTGTCCCCGAGGGGGACGTACGAGAAGGACAAATGCAGCTGGTCACAAGCCTTTAAAAGCAACTGTAAGCACCACCCACCATGTACACAGCCCCGTCCATCCACCGATGGCAGAGTGGTCTTCCTTTTTTAGCCTCCCACGTAACTGCACACACTATGGAGAAGTACCGCTGCTGTCCAACGAGTTACAGGCAGGCCCAGACGGAATCCGCAGACTTTTTTAGCACACTTTCTGTGCTGATCTTAGCTGGAAATTTGCAGTGCAGTGGATAAAGTTGGTGAAATGGTTCATAACAAGTCTTGTTTTGTGGTAAAAGCATTCTTAAAAGTACATAAAACCTGATGTCTGATTATATTTTTTCTTACCCCACTGGCTAGTTTTTTTTGTTGTTGTTGTTGTTATTACATACATTTTACTGACTTTAAACAGGGTATGAAAACTCCCCCTTTTCTTACTTTTGCCTTCTTCCCACATTTTTTCGTACCTTTCCCACCACCTGTGGTGTTCCTGGTCAAGAATAGTATACGCTGCCAAAAATAATGTTGTTTTTAATAAAAAAACTGAGGTGCATAAGCCAGGGCTGCCAGGGCTTCATAGTGAAACCAGCCAAACTGCTACTCAAAACTACCCCAATTACATCCAAAACAAGCTCAATAGCAGGGCTTCCACAGGGGTCGTACATTGTCAAAATCACATTGCAGAGGGGCAGGAGATTTTGCTTTAACAACAACCCACAGCAACAGTATAAAAGTAGCCTAATTCCACAGGAAAAGTGTGGATTTGGCAACGCTAGCATAAGCACAGATCAATAATGCCAAAAATCATTCATTTCCAAAACAGAAAACAAACCTGTCCTAAATGCAGAAATCAAAACACTGACAAAAATATTCAATCCATCATCTGATGATGTAACATTTTAAATGGCCGGCAACACCACATTAGGTAAAGGATTTTCAGCACAGCACAAGGGTTAAGAAGGATTATTCTTAAAAGGGGAAAAATGCCAATGGGTTAAGAAACAATCTTAATTCAAGACATAATAAACGTTTTTACTGGAAAACAAGAAAACACAAGTATGGAAACAAGTTTTTGCCGTTTTTAATTGTTACCCTGCTTTTTGGTAGCTGAATGTAATCTAATTAGCCACAATTTTTCAATAAACAAGCAAGGGTCAGATGAAGTGTACAGTAAAACCTGGAGAATGAGGGTCTTGCAGTGCTCTGTGGTTGCAGATTCCGTGTGGGCCTGGTTATAGAAATACAGTTTCACATAAAAAAAATAAAATAAAATAAAACTAAGCCAAAAAAAAAGTCTTAAAAATAAAGTCTTTCTCGTTCCAGTGCATACGTTTCTCAAAGGATGTACATATATGTTCACATATTTCTCTTTTGAATGCAAGTTTTGCTTTTGCTTTTTTATTTTTATTATTATTATTATTATTATTATTATTATATACAAAAATGGAATTTCCAAGACCATGCAGAGATTGTCCTGACTGAACTAACGGAGTCCTGTAACACCCTTTACAATCATCGGCGAACTCCCATATGACCACTAGCAAACAAACCCCAGGCCTTATATTTTCTCAATCATACACGGAACTGTCAAGGGTAATGATATAATATAGAACAATATATTTTGTTGTATTGATTGTGTAAAATAAATTGCTATAAAATAATCAAGAACAACCCTAAATACACAGCAAATGAAGAGAGTTTGAAAATGAGATGACTATGTAAAAAGCTTTGAAGCTTGTTTATGATGATGCAATCGCTGGATGACCGCAGGTGCGCTGCGAGAGACATGGAAATTCCTCTGTCTTGTTCATGAAAATGGTTTTGCCGCTTCACATCAGTTTATTTTAATAGATTCTGATGTTCTTGTGCCTTGCACACATTTATTTTGTGCGAATCTGTGCAAAGCATGAAAAATGTAGCGACTGAAGGCCGCGGCTGAGGATGAAGGAGGACCTTCTTCTTTATAGACATATTACTGCGGCTGGGGTTGGATATTTATTTATTAAATTATTCTTTAAAAATGATACTTTTGTGAATATTTTACAGCACTGGTCGACGTAGTTCATCCTCATAAGCATAATTAAGAAACCCATCTCTGATAAACATGTTAAGGAGCGCCCATCTCTACAAAGGATGTAAAGTTCTACACTTGTTTAAAAATAAATAAATGTGAATTTTTTGTCTAATTGAATGTGTTTTTATTTGCACCCTGCCAGTTAGAAATACGAGTGCCTATTTATTTGTTTGTGTGAAGATACGCAAACAGAAAGATGGTCAATCCATTTTAAAACTGAGACGGTATTTCATCACTCTTTTATCTCGGTGGTTTGGCATGTTTATGCTATTTAAGCTTGTGATGCACATCAAAGTGAAAAGCACTGTAAGCCGATACATAAACTGCAATATGAACCCTCATAAACAGCCTGAGAACAGTTTGCTGCATTCTAGCTAGAGGGCAGTGCACCGGGGAACCACGAGTTCACTTACCGGAGAAAACTGCAGTTTATGAAGTTTTGAACCTGTCTCTCTGAAGCCCTGTTTGAAACCATCAGTCTTCAGAAAGTCTCTCTCAGACAGCTCCCTGCGCTGCTCCTGCTGACGTAACCCAGAAATTTTCCCTGCGCCTCTTTGAAGTCATCTGAAATCCTCACAACTCCTTTAGGAGACATAAGAGTCAAAGATGAGACAAAGGTTATGTGCAGAATAGCGTTCAGGTTTACTGTTGACAGTGACATTTGTCTAACAGTTTATTTTATAGTAATATAAAAAGGTAGAGTTGTTTTAAACAGTAATTAAATTAATAATTTGCTTTACATTATTAAATTTTTGTGCACAGTCCTTTGAAAAAGGAACAACAAAACAAAACAAAAACAACAAGAACAACAAAAAACATTATATTTTAGGAAACATTTTAAGCAACATTTTGGTAGAGTTAAAAGTACATTGACTTTTTATCCAAAGTTGTCGTCCTGAACAGATTTTTTTTTCTTATGTTTTATTATTCTAAAAAAGAAAAGATTTAAAAACTTTCCACACTTGAGGTCACAGCTTTACCGTTTAGATCTTTTGTAGTATTCTGCCTGTGAAAGATCGTCATGAAGTCAACACGGGACACAACACAGTGTTATTAATTAATCAGACTTAGAGCATAACCTTGAATGCAGGTGTGCTTTCTGGGTGAATATTGATTATGAATTGCCTTGCTGATGGCAAGAGAGCATCAGGTGACTAAACCATTGGGTGATCAGGGCAAAAAACTCTCTGTGGTTTTATTTAGCCTCATTGGATTCAGGGCAGATGTGATGTGTAGGGTTATAATACAGCATTGATCAGGCACTGCTCCATTCATGTGACTTCAGATTTATGAATAGCATGCATTCAAATCTGTTTTATTTCAGGATTAGAAGAAGAAATTCTAAAATATGTGACTGGAAAGTACTTCAGGGTGAATCGAACATTCAGAGGAGTAACAAAGCTGAGATTTTTCCCTTTCAAATATTTATTCAGCAAATAAATGATTTTTTTTTTTTTTTTTTGCACATCGATCGCAGTGTCGAGATAAAAGACAGTTCTAAATTAGAACATCATCAAAGCAAAATCTTCACGCTATGTGGGTAGAACAAGTCACCTTCTGTTTTCTTCCCCTTGAATATCGTCATCCTTTACCTGTCAAGACAAGCAATTTAGCTGTGAAGCTTCCAATAGGAAAGAAAATCACAAATAAGATTTTTTCCCTCCTCAATTGTTTCTACAGCACTGAGATTAAACTGAGAATCTTTACAAATTTTTACCTTAAAAATACTTCACTTGTCCTCATGGTGTTTCAAATCACATTTTTGCTGCTGTAGAAGGCGAAATGTTCAGCGAATAGTGACTTTTCACTTATGAAATAATGCCTTTTTCAAAGCTGTTGAGAAGCAGACCACAGTACTATTACCTCTTGAACTTCAGAACAACGTCTCAGATTCAACGTCTCTGTGCTCAGATTTGCCGAGTGTGATCAATAGACAGAGTTTTTAATATGAACTCAAACAGCTCTCATCGGATTCTTAAAATTCGTCAAAAAGGATCTGAGCTATAGTTTCTGAATTCTCTAACCATCTAACTCATTCTGTCTCTTCTGGCTCTGATTCTCACTTTCAACAAAGTATTATTTTATTTTGTCTCAATAAAATCCTTGGCTTGCTAATAAGCAACTAGTTAATAGTAAGAATCGGTCCCTATATTAAAGTGTTACCGTCTCTTTGTATTAAGTATGAATCTTTAAAAGTACTAATGATTTTTAGCATGGGTATAAAGTTTTATGTATCACACGAGGTTGGAAGTGTGTGCACTCCAGTCTGCTCCTTCACGCTGTGGGTCCTGATGACTGCAGTCTGATACTGAGGAGTCTGAAATTAACCTCTCAATAAATGTCATGTTGTGTGCTTCAGTCGTGTCTGGATCTGGATCTATGATGTCACAACACAGCTGTGAGTGATCATCCGAAATTGACTGCCCTCATTTGCTAAGATTTGTTCAGGATTTTTATGAGTTTGATGTCATGTCTGCCCTTTAGGTGATGCTTTATAAGAATTACTGCTAATTGATGTAACGAATGACATTCTGAGTGGCCAAAAAAAGAATCTTACGCAGATGTAACATCTTTTAAACATATGGAATATAGCTGTTCAATAATAACATCTGCTAAATATTCAGTAAAATACAAGATGGTATCTTAGTTATATTTCAGATTTGTATATTATTATTATTTGTCCAATTTTTTGTTGTTATAGAATGAAATTGTTTATTTGTCTATTTTAGAATGTCTATTTTCTAATTATGACATAAATTATGAAATGAGGGAAATGTTGTTAATTAGTAGTTGTGGTGGTGGTTGAGATGATAGTAGCAGGATTTTATATGCATTTTTTTATCATTATTTATTACAATAAAATGCCTCAGTTTGAATAACATTATGAAATGAGTTGTAATCGAATAAATGGCCAGTACTAAAAGTAAATAAATAATTTATTTTAAATTATCTTATGCAGATATTATGTCTTTTAAACATGTATTACATATGTTTCAAATATTAGTTTTTTTATATTACAATTACTAAATATGTATTGTGCAGTAATGCCAGTTCTGGTTTTGGTGTTTAATAATAAAATGTCTTGAAATATGAAATAAAGAAATACAATTATAAAATGTATGAAAGGAAAATGTTGTTATTCTTATTCAAACTTGCCAGTAACTAAATAGTAATGATAATTTTGGCTAGTTTGGCGTGCTGTCCAAGGAGAAAACTCCTGCCGAGCCCTAGGGTTAACAACCCTATTGGGCTCAGAGAGGAAAGATATAGATGACCCCGTCCGAACCCTGCGTGCTCCCCCCAGAGAAACAAGAGAAGGAGGAGCAGGGATGCAAACATATAAGGGTATCTTAGTAATATTTTAGATTTTTACATTATAAGTTGTATTGTTTATTTTGCAATTATGTTCTGTCTTGCTGCTTTAGAATATAATGTCTAGAAATTATAAAGTAAAGAAATAAAATTATGAAATGGGTGAAATTATTTAATAATTGAATGAAGAAGTTACAGATGATTACAGCAAAAAACACTGGTACCATCCCTGATATCTCCTGTTCTTTAATTATCTTAATTAATGCTTTTGGGAAGCTCAACAGAGCTATTTGTCAATCTGCTATAGCATTATGTGCCATGACAGTGAATGACACAATTCTCTTCAATTCACAACCCAGCCCTCCAAAGACATGTCAGTCAGCAAACCCAAACGCTCCAAACAATTCACAGGTACAAAAGGCACCTCCAAGTTTTCTAATGAGCTGAAACACTGAGGTCACGGTCATATTTTTTGTGAACCCAGGCCTGTCACAGAGACACCTATTTCTGTGATGTTTGTTGGGTAGAAGGGACATTTTATGTTTGCCCGGATGAAAATGGCATAAATACTTTTAAGTCAACATGAAATTGCATTCACAAGCCATTTTACACTGATAATGTGGAAAAAGAAAACAAAGAAAGATTGCAGACATTTCTTTTCTCTCTCTTTGGAATAACATGTGCCAAAAAAAATCAAGCACAGAGGACCTGGAATGTGAAGGATCGATTATGATTTCATGTTGACTTCCGAGCTTACACAAACAGTGCTTTGTTCGAAAAAAACAAAACAAAGAATGGCCACTCTCCAGAGCCATTCACAGCAATATTTTATACATAGTAAGAAACAGCACCCTGTCTACCAGATGCACCAGTGCCAATGTTGATTATTAAAATCTATGAGCTCATCGACAGAGAGAGAGAGAATAAAGTTTCATTGTACAAAGACCACTCACTGTTGTCCCAAGTCTATAACCCTGGGCTGAAACATACAGCATAAGATAAAAAGCAAAATTTAGTAATTAATATTTTTTTGGTTTTGTTGTAAAACACACCTCTCTTTTATGTACTTTTTAAAGGCTTTATCATTGCCATTGGCAGATGTGTCTTAACTCATTGCAGCAAACAATTAATTAAAATTTACTAACATTTCAATGCAGTTCATGGTATATGAGGAGTGAAAGAGCTGGCCAGCAATTTGTGAAGTCAGAGTGATATTTTTTCCTTTGAAACAGAACCACGTATCCCAGGATTTAATGAAACTTCTTAAAATTCCATAAAGAACAAGACTCTAATCAAGCTTTAAATAATATCTCGAAACACAGCTACTGAAGTGATGCTAAAATATATTGAAAATGAATCAATTGAAAATTAAGGCAGATGAAAAAAAAGGCAAGGCTAATATGCTCTAATGGAAGCCATTACCCTACCGAATGTGTGTCTCCATGTTTAATGGTTTCATTTTCATTCAGGGAATGTTTCATTGTTTTCTTTTTCAGAGAGCAAAAGCATATTTTAACCTGTTACACACCATTTCACTCCATTTAAGATTGTCGTCTCTAATTTCTGATTTATTCTGACATAAAACAAGAGTAAAAGAGGTCACTGACTGCCTTTACAGCACCACGGGGAAAGAAGCAGAATTATGACCACGCTTTGGAAACTGTAATATAAATAATTGCTTATGGACAGACTTAACAAGGAACTGATTTATTTTCTATTTAGTTGTATTTATTTATGTATTTATTTTTGTTAATGTAGTTTTTAATCGGGTAGATTAGGTGCCATGCACAGCTTTTTTTTTTATTAAATATAACATCCAGTCCATTGTCTTGTTTTGCTCTTTGGGGGGCAAAAATATCTCAGTATTTTAAATGCAATTAGAAAAGCTCTTTGATGATCAAACAATTAATGTAAATGTAGAAAAAACATGATAAAAATATTTGACAGAGAGAAGTCTAGGTTCATAATTTAAATATATACCCTTGCATTAGTTACATCAAAAACTGAGGTACACTTACCAGTAAAGCCTTTTATCAAACATTCCTTTCAGTCATTTTATCTTAGATAATGTAATTCATTAAGAACAGATAAACCTAACAAAACATGTCTACAAATAATGTTTCACATATAAAACCACAAACCACTAATAATTATATAGTAAAAGGTCAATTTTATCTTCTTTTTTTAATGAATGGTGAGTGAAAATATTTGCTTATTGCATAGAAAATGTTTTATTTAATGTGTCTTATGTGTTCAAAATTGTGCATCTGTTTTATCAAAACATGGGACATGACTGAAAATATAATTATGTAAATTTGCTTTTGTCTAGCATAAAATACAAAAATTGGACAACATGAAAAACGACTATGAAAGAATATCAAAAAATCTCATATTGCATACCACGGTTTCAGATTTATCTTAAATAAGTCATTAGGCTTGACCTAAGCTAGGTTGGGACCAAATGCTGATCTGTTTACTGATAGCTTTTGATAATGCAATATTAACAGATAATTATAATAGTATACACATACTTTTTTTTTTACATTTAAAATATTCAAAACATTAGACAACATAAATTCTATAATTGTAATTGCTTGTTAAAATACTGGATAAGTGTCTAGTCACTTGCAATTTATTCATAGACTATATAATATGAAGCAAAAATGTAGTAAAAAAGAAAAACTACATGGCTTCTTTCACAAGACATTAATGTGAATGTCTAGAAAATAACAGAACATTCAAGGTTTTGTTCTTTGTCAGTCATTTTCATGATTCATATTCAATATGATTAATTCATTAATTAATGTATGAATAATTTTCTCCATGACTCCGTTGAAAATGTCAAAAGATGTATTTATTTCAGTGTAATATTTCATGAAAGTGTAGAGTTAATGTAACCTGCTTTTTAAATAGCTTTACTTGTGAAAAGGTAAATTTTAGCTTTGCATGACGTTGTATAAGAAGCATCAAGGGACTGTAACTTCTTCTCCTTGAACTTCATGTTAAAGGTTTACATATTTTGTGTTTTTGGTTGGAAAAGCTGAAATGTTAATCAGCTGGTGATAAGTGCTAAGGAGCGATACGGGCCGTGTGGCAGCCGTCACTGTTTGAAGAGGCGGAGCTAAACCTCACTCACTTTAGATTCATGGGCAGCAATGGAGGCAGAGAATTCACTGAACCATGACAGCAAAGAGGGTGGCTACAAGAATTTTTGAGAAAGGAATGATGGGACTGGAGAAACTCATCTCTCTTCAGGAGATTATTTTCAAGAACTACCAACAACAAGTTCAGAAGTTCCTACAGATATGCTCCGTCATGCAGGAGTACATGTATGTGTGCTTACTTAACGAAAGGGAAAATAAACTCTTCTTTTATATGTAGGAGGATTAATAAATTATTTGTAGCTACTAAAAATAGCTGTATAGATTATTATTTTTATGTAACCATATATATTGGATGACAAAACAAATAGAGTTTTAAAAAGCTATCAGAAAATATTTTCAAGAAAGAAAGAAAATGTTTTTAAATAACCTTTTTTAAAGACATTTAAAAAGACATTTTTTTTTTCAATTGTTGGTATAGAAATAAATCAATTAATAAATATTTTTTTCAGACATTTCAGACATTCCATCCAGTTTTTATAACATTACAAAAACTGCTTTTACAATATTTAAATATTGAAAAGACAAACTGACACCTTTATACAAGCTACCCTCCAACCAACCTGTCATATCATCATCTAATATATTGCTAATGGATTACATTAAATCCCACTCTACAATTTGTTTCTCATTGAGTTTCACTCAGTAAAAAAGATTTTTCTGAGTCAGGTTCTTAATTTTATATTTCATGTTGACATATAAACACAAGTACATGTGAAATATTACTTCAACCACTCGGATGGAATTAAAGCTCTGCTTTTAACCTTTGCGTCTGGTACATTATGGAGGTCATGAAATATATGAAATGGATATGACTCCCTTCAGCACACTTTAGCATCTTACCGTCACTACCAGGAAGATCTAACAATACTGACGCTGAGACTTCCTGCACTTCAGCCTGTTCACTGCGTGCCACAAAACCACCACTAATCTGAGAAAGTAAGCAAAAATGTGAAAAGAGATTCCTGTAAAAATAATAATAATAAAACAGATGATAATTGTAAAAACTGTATAAATATGAATGACATCTACCTTTCTTGACACTAAATCTAGTCTAAAAGACAACAATGATAATGAATTATTAAAAACAACAATATAATTTTGTCCTAAAATATGACAAAGCAGAAGCTGAATAAACAACAGTTGTTCTTTTGCGCATGCATCTGGATAATTCAGCACCAGAACATACACCACTACAACAGATTACAGATGCTCGGACATGCAGAAATGAAACTAACTAACTAAAGCAGTTATTCAGGGATCTGTGTGTTTTGCATGTTCTTTGCACACTAGAGAAGGTTCCTGAGATAAAGCAGGATGTCAGAAATGCTGGAAAAAATCTCCTCTGTGCTTCCATTAGACAAAAACCTGTCGCTCTTCCTAAACATGATATAGGTGCCAGTCGTAGCCTGAGGGCCTGTGGTTTTAATATTTTATTTAAGAACATGGGTCGCACTTGGCACGCGTGTCCTTGAATGCAATGAAGGACAAGAGCTCTCAGCATATTCTCACAATGAAACTGTCATATTTATGTTCAGTCTCCATATCTTCTAATATTGATGAGGGAATGTGTGTCTTCATTCCTCAGCATCATAAAGCTACAAACTCAAGTGTGTGTAAAGTCCAAGCTGTTCTTTTTGGGGCAAAAAAAAAAGAAAAAAAAAAAGAGCTTTTAGAAAAAAATATTTTAGAATATGAATACACTTTATTTTAAGGTGCCTTGTTACACATTACATGCATTTACTACTATAGAATTTATGCATAGTTATATGCACCTGTCACGTTTCAGCTGAGTGAGCTCGCGCTCCCTTGTGAACAGGCAGGGCTCAGAGGCTGTAATAGCTAACACTGGAACATTTTTTAAATAAACAAAACCAAGGAAACAAAGGGAAGCATGAAAA
>JAUYWG010000045.1:2336967-2358867 GCA_034779775.1 Enteromius afrohamiltoni
CCCCATTCTCTCATGGATGGGGTTTTGGTTCCTTGCCGCTGTCACCTCTGGCTTGCTTAGTTGGGGACACCTGATTTTTTAGTGATTACCGTCATCTTTACTACAGAGACCGTCTCTTCATTTGATAAATAAAATTTAATCTCGTCATTATACATTACAATTACTCTGTTGTTCTGTTTGATAATGTTCAGTGCTTTGCTACAATCTGCACTGTTAAAAGCGCTATATAAATAAAATTGACTTGACTTGACCCGCTGCTGAGTTCCAGGAAGAGCCACAGATGTGTGGCTTGTGACAAGATCAGGTTACTGTAACCTAACTAAATCTGATAATTATTCCAAATTGATTTCATAAGCACAATATTCCACCTTTATACTCCGAACTTTATATTTTTTAAAGGAAGTTGTACATTACCTCCGTTAAGTCAGTGAAACGTTATAGTGTTTTGGAGAAAATTTAGGTGTATAACAGTAACCTAACGTTAATAATGTGTGATGAAATGTATATATTCTAGGTTTGCCAACCGTCCCTTGAAATATGGATTCATTCCGTATTTAGAAACAAAAGTACGCGTCCCGTATTGAGCTTAAAAGGGACGCAATTTGTCCCGTATTTCCATGAGAATCAAAAATGTAAAAAAAAAACAAAAACAAAAAAAAACATTCACATCAGTGTTAAATCAGGGGTAAAATTACACTCATTGGACACTACACTTATTCGCAATCACAAATATATGTCACATGATTCGCTTTAAAGTCTTATCGATTAAACATTTCATATGTGTGCTTTTCAGGGCGTACACCTGAAGCACGCGCATGCGCTTAAAGCCTGTCAAATAGCACCTAATTACTGAACTAAGATATTTATCACATGTGATTGTGGTAATACTGTCAAAACACACAACGTTAAACACAGTTGCTTGTGTCTAAAGTTAAAGAAGTAATCAAGAGAAAGTGTGTTAGATGCGTGCAGCTTTTAAAAGGACAGAACTAAACATGCAGGTGAGAACTGGCGTCTAACCTTGAGCTCAGCCATAGCATGTCTGGCTCAGCGATCCTTTATGGGAAGCAGCTGATGACGAACAGGTGTCAATAATCAGGGGATTGGGAACGGTTGACAAGTGACTGTGTGCTTTCGGTGAGTGCTGATCCTGGGTCAGGTGAGTGTGACAGCACATTTGTGTTTTGAATTTAAATACTCAATAAAATGCTGTTGTACATTTCAAAATATTTTGGTTAAAAAGTATTGTTTGCATATTTTTATAAATAAAACAAGTATGTTTCAACAAAATCGCTAATAAAATCGCAATCGCAATATTTGTTACAAAAAATCTCAATATGGTTATTTTGTCCATATTGCACAGCCCTAGTATTGACCTTTGCTAGGACTGTTGACCACGTCTTCGCCTTTGCCACTATTACCCCTGTTTACTGTTGCCGACATCGCCTGTACGACTCTGAGCCTGGATTTAAATAAAGCTTTGCGAATGGATCCGCATGTTTCCCATCTCTTCCCTGACACCCATCGTGACAAATTAATTGTTCCTTAATGACAGTAAATATTATTTTCATATAGTTTACTTACAATAAACAAATAATAGTTTTATTTATTAGGTTGTTTCTTTAATATTATTATATAATAATCCTTTCATTAGATATTATATTCAAATCCACATAAATGTAACAGAATAAATAAAAGACAAATAAAAGGTATTGCAATACTACCATGTTGATATAGGTTTCAAAATCGTAATGCACTGAAGAAACATTAGTAAGTTTGCCGTGGTACGATGCTGCTGACTCAGGGTGGGAGACGCCTCCGGATCTTTCTTCTCTCTTATTGACACCAGCAGGGACTAATGGCTCCACGCTGAGGGCGGCGTGTCCCAGCGTCCATCAGGAGGTGTACTAACATCCATAAAAGGCTTTCAGAATTACTCCAAACGTGGAAGAGCGATGTTTAGATAATAGACCGAGATGGATTAGCATGCAGATAAATATTTCAACACTTTGGCTTTGTTTATTGATTTAGTCAGTAATTTCCACTTCAGCTCAAATGAAGGCGGTTCCAGACTGTCCAGACCGATGTCTTCTTCATGTCTCTCAGCCTGTGAACTCTGGGCTAAAAAATTAACAACTTCTCAATAGAGTTTTCTGCTAAAGCAGCAGTAATGTACCTGGCTGAGTAGATTCCCCAGTGCCTTCTGGACTTCAGTGCCGTAGAATAATGCAGTTTAAACAATATAACAATGTCAGCATGTACTCTCTTGGCCCTGCTTTTAACTAATTTCACAAGTCTTTTAAAAGTTGTGTTGAAGCTTGAAGCCAAAAAACAATGACTTTAACAGCAGTCCAAATATTTATAATTAAATGTAATCCAATTTTTGCTATTGGGAAACTGACTAATGGTCAGCATGTTTATTTGAGGCCACATCTCACATGAGTCTCACTAAAGTACTGAGACAGTCAGAGGAAAAAGCAATCCGCAGACGTGCTAATTAATGCTGAAAGACTTTCCTCTGGCCTGGCGCCTCTTGTGCCGTCCATGATGAGACCATCACGTTTATTTCTGAATACCTTAATATCTCCTTAAGTGATCAATAATGTGCATCATCATAAATCACGCCATGGCTGCAAAGCTGTTATTCCAAAAAGTCAATACCAAAGTTGGGAGCAACTAATGGCAGGATTTGGTCTGGTTCCCTGTGGGAAAGGCACCAGAAGAGAAAAAAAAGAAAAGAAAAAAGATTCATGCGTACAGTATGACACGAATTTTCACATCTCAGCAAAGGTAGTCAATGAGCTCCGGTCTGGACTCATCTTTCAGACAGTGTGGCGACTGAACGGGTCTCTAAGATAAGTGTGCTATTGAAGCTCTCTCTTTAAATTATAGACTGACATGTGAAAACAAATTAAGAGGATCATAAGTTTGTATTAACTTTGTAATAACATCCTGCTTGTACAGGATAATGTAATAACATTTCACCATACACCAAAAAATAAATAAATAAATATTTATATATTTATATATATATATAATATCAATAATTGAAACAAAGCTGTATTTTGGTTTTGTTTACTCATTTTTATTTTAAAATGTATTCTTGTTGCAGTTCTAATTTATAATTGCCCGGTTTCACAAACAGGGCTCAGCTTAAGCCAGGACTAGGCATTAGTTTAATTAAGTTATTTAAGCAACTTTTACAAAAATGCCTTATAGGAAAATATTACAGGTTTGTATCTTAACACAGAACAATGACACGGACATGTTTTAAGACATGTCAGAGCAAGATGTTTTCATCTGAGACAGCTCAAACATGTAATTTAGTCTGGGACTAGTTTAAGCCTTGTCTGTGAAACTGGGGGAATGACTTATAAGTTATAAGGTCGATTATTTTCAAATTGTATATTTTTATTTATTCATATATTTATTTTTAGTTGTTTAAATATTAAATGTATTTGTAAATTTTAACTTTTTTTTTTACATTCATTAATATATGTATTTTTAGCTGTTTAAAATACGAAAGCAAATACTATTTGATAAAATTTTAAATTACATGTAATTTATATTTAGAGCGTTTTAATTATTATTTTTTTAACTTTGATTGATAACTCACTAATTAATAAAAACAAACAAACAAACAAACAAACACACCATAATTCATATGTATTGATTATCTCTTATGCAAATATTATTTTCAAATAAAATAATATTATTAATAAACAATATTTGTTTATAAAAAATAAACAAACAGCATAATAATTTACAATGCAATTTAATTCAATTATAGCTTCTTTATTAGTCATTTCATTAGTGAATACATATTCAAATTTATATACGTTGTAAAGGTAACACTTTACATTGAGGTTTGTTGGATGTGCATTAGTTCCAACAACACTTCTGCAGCAATTATTAATCATATTTAATATTAATTTCAACATTTACTAATGAATTATTCAAATCACCATTTGAACCAATTTAACATGAACAAACAATGAACAACTGCATTTTTATTAACATTAACAAAGCTTATTAAATAGTGTCATTGTTCATTAACTAATGTTAACAAATAAAACCTTATGGTAAAATGTTTTGTTCTGTTTTAAGATGGATCTGAGTTGACCAAGAAAAAATGATTCAGAAAACAGGTCATTTCCACAATCTTTTTTTTCTGAGCCTAGATTTAGTTTTCTATCAAACGATACTCTTGAAGTAATGTTGGATCCATGCCCTTTGTTCAACACATGCTCAGATAGACTATAGCACTCATGAACACCTGTTCTCAGATCACGCTGTGAAATCATACTTCACAGCGGCTGACAAGCGTGACATACTCGGAAACAATTCTACAATGTAAGTAATGACTTTTACATTTCTGCCAGTCCATCAGATTAGACACAAAAAGCTCTGGTGTCAAAAGCAAACCAGCGCTGAAATGGCAAAAGCACCTTAAATTAATATCCATGTATTCAGTCTCATTACACAACACCAAATGTATTGTCAGTCATTGTGAGCACTTTTGACAACATCTGAAAAACAATTTAAAACAGAGTGAAGGGTTGAAGGGTGAGTGTGTGCGTGTGTGTTTCAGAAGGAGGGTGCTAAATAACAGGCTCAGTTTGACAGTCAGAGATGCTACAGGTTGACAGGCATCTCACTCCTGGCCAGTACTGCATAGGGAGGTGTGTAAGTGTGCGCGTGTGTGTGTGTGTGTGCGTGTTTGAAGAGGACAGGCTCGGGGTGTTTTGACTAATAGGAATCCAGGGCACAGCGATTTCGGCATCCAGAGCAGACAGTTGAAATCTCTGGGCAGTTAGTCTGTGCAGCCTCTCAAAGATTTTCCTGTCAGATTAGCTCTATAAAAGCTGAAAGGTTTTCAATAGTACAAGAAAGAGAGAGAGAGAGAGAGAGAGAAGGTAGAAGCTTCCTTCAATGGAATTTAAAAACTGTGCTTTTATGTGCCAACTTATGTATTGCCAATAAATACATCAGTAAATCAAACAAATTATTTTGCAAATCCGAAGTCTAGGGAGTTCAAATGTATTGCAAGACACCGACTGTTACTCTACAGGCTATATTAATCAGTTTCGGTATGCTTTATAAATATTGTGTTCAATTTTAAATTAGTAATGGAACAACGTCTCAGTTACGTATGTAACCCTGAAGAAAGGAATGGAGACATCATGCAGATATGACAGATGAAATTGGGATCTCATTAGACTAGATAGAAAATACAGAATTTCTGTCAATGGTTATGACAATTAGGTAACACTTATCAATTTCTGAGTACACTTACTCTATGTATATATTATCAGATGTCACCCTGGGAAGCAAAATAAGTTATTTGTGTGCGAGAGATGAGGGGCTCAGGAACGAGCAGGTCTGTCGACACGTGATGGGGCACACCTTAGATGAATGAAGCCTCTTTTCCTCCGGACTTCACCCCTTACCTGGACCCTTCTCCCTCAAACACTGCCTAACACTTCTTTATTTTGGACACTTTATTTTGTTATTATTTTGTTCAATAAAATCCTTTCCGAGGCCGGATGATATATATATATATATATATATATATAATATGAAGGTATTTGTTTTCAGTCTATAAAGTACAGTATTGTGAAGTAACAATGTACAGTCAAGGCCAAAATTATATTAAATATAAATTTCAATTTTGATAGTCCATTTAGACATTCTACTAACTATAAGCTACTTTAACTACATGCTAACTACATTTCAACTAATTCTAATTAAATCACATGTCTACTAACTCTCAGAGTATTCTGTTAGGGGTAGGCTTAGGGTTAATAGAATAAATTGACACATACATAAGGACATAATCTACAAACAATGCTAATGAACACCACAAGTAGCAAATTTCGCAAAACACAAAAATTTGTCACTGCCAAAACTGTTGGCTACGACTGTACCATGTTATCTGATAATGCCTTGATTCGCTTTATTCAATAAATGTGTGGATCAGCTTAAAGCATTAAAGCCAATCAGAATATCTCTGTATGATATTCACTGTTTATATTCAGTATATATAGGAGCATCTAGCGGTCATATTCAACCTGTTGAATACAGTCCAGTGCCAAAACTACTTCCACAGACCACAATCAAACACCCTTACAAGTGGATGAATAAAAAAAAAAAAAACCTTGCAAATCACTGTAGACTGTACATCAGCAGTCATATCCTACAGTCAGACCTTGAACAGAACACTGCAGGTCTGCCTGGTGTGCGCTTCCTCCGAGGGGAACCCAGGTCCCTCTGTAGGGATCTATTAGACAGGCCAGCGCTCACGCCACTGTTCTCAATTGTCATGGAGGCCTTTGCCGAAGGGAAAATAGAACCATTTACCTAGGATAGCCTGCAGACATTTTCTTCTTCTTCTCTTTTCTTGCACTCATTCTCTATTCCTCTGCCTCTGTCCTCCCCAGGGAGCGAAATGAAGCAGTTTTATTGGCGTATGGAAGGTTTTCCTGTGGTGTCCGGCATAAGTTTGAGAGACTGCAGAATTGTTCCTGATATGTGTTTTTTGAAAGGAATGTCACAAAATGTTTAAAAGTCACACTGAACGAACTGCTTGAGCCATTAATTTATAAAACTGGATTTGCTTAAACTACAAAGTGGCCATAGATTTTAATGAAGAATTGTCACTTTCATTTTCACAAATAACTGACTGTTTCTAAAATCTCTTAGCATTATATTTATTTTGCAGATGCTTTTGCCCTTACAAATGATGAATACCATAAGTGATTTATGTGAGTAGCAACACCATTAAGATCCAGGATTGCTGCTTTTATAGAAGTGAGCTACAGGAAAACAATGAGGTAGGTATGGGAATTTCATAGAGTAAGCTTTTATAAATATGTTTACAAGAACTAAAAACAATCTGTGGAAAAATGGATAATGTTCTCACAGAAATAAAATTTTCCATTACATTTATTGATATTTTTAAACCCTAAAACATGACACAATACAATGCATAATTAAAAAATGTTAAACTAATAAAGTAATTTATTCATTTGCAAACTATTATTTTGTAGTTAATTCGTTATTAAACCAACCTAGGCTCATTGAAAATCTAGGCTAAAAAACACGTCTATACATACGAATTGCTGCGTTTTCCAGTTAAAATGAACACTAGAGAGTAAAAAAGTGACAACTTTTATTCCTTTCGCACAAAAGTATGGTTTACAGGTTTATTTAATTTGCTCATACAGCATGTTAGAGGTAGATTTGTTAACCACAAAAGAGTTTCACTTTAGATGTCATAGAATAATAAATAAATAAATAATAATAAAGGGTTTTAAACTAAACTTTACTTTTACATTGTTTGAACTATATTTTTTATTTCCTTACCCTAACCCTAAACTAAACTTATTAGTGATTAGCAATCCCTTTACTATGATCTAATTAAGAAAGAGAATTAAGAATGTTGATGTTAAGTGCAATGACAGTAAATGAAGAACTCAATATTTGTGTAAAGTTAACTGATTTGCTGCTTATTAATAGTTAGTAAGCTAGTTGTTAAGTTTAGGTAGGATTAGGGATTTAAAATAAAGCAATCTACAATAAGGTAATAACATCTGCTTAATAACTAAATGGGTAATATTCTAGTTTTTGTAATAGGTGTGTAAACATTGTTTTCGCTTAAAACTGTGAATTTATGTTTTCTAATTTTGTGTTTCCTGATTTAAACGTATATGACCATTTTTGTCTGTAAAAAATAAATGAATAAATAAAGAAAGAAATCCCTCTGTAAAAAAGCATTGCATGAAGTTATCAGCAGAAAATATCCAACATATTTTGTGGTTGTAGAGTCCAGTAAATCTCTGGATTAGTAATTGAATTAGACAGTTGTATTTAGCTCAAATCCTCTTCTGGCTGGTTTTGAGGCTGCTCTGTAGAATCAGGAGGAGGGATTTGACTTCATTTGTGTGGTAAAATCACCCCCAGTCCCAGAGACCACAGGTCTGTATCAAGTACAATTTGGAGACACAAACGGTAAGTGCTATTTCCTCTGGCTCTTAGAAGGAGAAGGGCATAATTCAAAATGTCACATGTGTTTCATGGGCCACTTGAATGGATTTATCATAAATGGTTTCTGAATTCCTCTAATATCAGCACCCTAATCTCTAGTACTTTAATATGAAGTGCACCAGCAGTGCCCTTCCTCTGAAATCTTCTTACTCTATGCTGAGTGTCTGTCAGAGAGGTTGCAGAGGAAGCTGGTGCAGACAGATTATCACTGTACACAAAAAATTAAGTGCTGGAATGTTGGTTATATAAGATAACATTCAGAGCAAATAAAGACGGCAATGAACTGCATTTCTATAGCTTTTAAGGCCATCCATGAGTCGAACTGAGCCTTAATAATCCAGTCACATCTTGCTATCAGGAATCTACCAAGAAATTATGACAAAATCACGTTTTGCTATTTTAATATTTCATGCAAACAGTATGGTAGGGGATAGTGGGTTGTCACATCTAAAAATAAAATAAAAGATAGGGAAAAGTAAATGTCCACGGGTATGAATGGATATAGTTGTATAAGTTTGATAGTCTACATCCTTCCTAGATGGACACTGCTTCATTGTAGGTTAAAAACTCATATCAAAGGATCTGTAAATCACACAAAGCAATAGTGGTCACATAATGCAAAGAGATCCTTTCACCTGTGCGACAATACTGCATGAACCAGTCAGTATAGCATTGTCAATTTCTCTATGTTGAATTGTGTCTTTGGTTGTAACTAAATCCATGGTAAAATAAAGAGAACAAAGAACCAAGTTCTTACTGACGCAGTCTGGCACTACATCATAAAAATTTTATTGTTTGGTTTCTGCATAGAACTGTGCTTGCCAGTCTTGTCATTTTACCCCTATGTGTGTGAATCAGTGGGTGGGACTAAACAGGCAGCAAAGTATAAGTAGGTGGAGTTTAGCCACACTATTATGATGTTTTGCCAGATTGCCTTAAATATAAGCAGTTTTTAGACTTACAAAAATGTTTTCAGTTTTGAGTTCAAAAGGAAATTATACATTTCAAAGGAATTCCTCAGTTTATGAGCCCCTTTAACATATAGGAGCTTTTAAATTCAAATCAGAAAACATCCAACTTAAAGTCCAACTTTAACAGTCATTAGTCACAACACATGCAAGAATCAGTTACAGTGTGACACATGTTAACATGCCATATATAAATATATGAAAATGTTTTGAGAGCTAAAGCAGAGGGGAAGATTTCAGAAAATAACACAATTTTTTTCTGTTTATGGTTTCAGAATTTTTTGTAATACGCACATGTTGCAATAACTATTATGGTGTAATTGTTATAGTTAGAGCTTGACAGCATTTCTTTCCTTTCACTTTCACTGTATGTAAAATATATTCTGGATGATCTTGGATGTACTTTATATGTATATTTATGGAGTACTCACAAGTGATAAGGTAATTACATGAGTTAAGTAAGCTAGCTTTAAGGTAAGTATTTAGTAATTTTTCAGTTATTATCAATAATTACTGTAAATACAGAACAGGACTTCAAAATAATGGTCTACTAAAATATCTCAAACTGAAATGACTGGACAATTCTATTTCAACAAATCTTCATTGTAAAAATGTCTGTGTTTAAAAAAAAAAAAAACCAATAATAAGTTGCCAGAATAATTCTGTAACAAAAAACTGTATACACATTTACTTGTAAATTTTACAGTATGGAACCATAATTCACAATCATTAAAAATTGAATGTAAACCAATAAATACAACAATGCAGACTGCTATTAATATTTTTCTTTAACGTACTAACAACCAGCATAAAAATGGTGGTAATTAAAAACACATGAAGAATCAAAGCTCAGCAGATTCACCACAAGCAAAAGTACTGTATATACTAATATACAGAAGGCACAGAGTCATTCATGCAAGTGCAAAACACTGTCATGGTAATACACATGACACTTAAATAGTGCAGTAAACATCCATTAAACAACAGAGGAGGTAACATAAAGCACAGATGTGCATAACTGATGACAAAAAAAACGATTTAAAAATATATATATTTTTTTTTTACAGTGTAAGCTAGTTGTTGTTTATCAGTATTAAATTGTTTCTTTTAATACAAGTAATGGATTGCAAACAATGTAAAGGCTTATTTATTTTAAAGGCTCCAGAAAGCCTAATGAGCTCTAATAAACTGATCTTCACTAATTACAGCAATGAGATGCTAATTTCATTTCTGATAAGACATGCATGAATAAGCAGACGGGAAACACTGGCATACTGAGCAGTGATGGAGAGTTCTACAAGCTGGACCATGCCATATGGAAAAGCCTGTTTGCTTTTGTTATTTATGGACTCGTGTCAAAAATGATGGATAAATGAACACAAAAGCTGCAGTCATTAACATGATTACTTGTATTCACGGCCATCATTATATTTACAACTATATTTACTTTATTATCATTGCTGCAGAAATATAATTTTCATGACTGCACCAATACAACTTACATGACTGATCATTAGGGTTAGTGATATAATTAATATCACAGTTATAAAGCAATTCTATTCTGAATAAAACTGTCATTAAATTGTTAAGATATGCATGGTAGATTACCTTGTAAATATATTGTATGGAACAAAAAAATATTATTATTTAATTTAAAATATTATTATTAATATTATAATAAAAATATTTTTCTTTTATGCCAAAAAGCATTTAACGAGTTCACACTTCCTCATTAATAATCATATAGAATAAGCGTGTTTGGCATGCTTTTGGGCTGAGAGCTTTGGTGGACTCAGAGCCCTAAGAATTTTAACCCTTTGGCGGCGAGGGTTGGAATGAGGACTGAGGTCTGGCCCAAACCTTGAGGAGTTTGCTCTATTTAAAGGAAAACTATGGTTACATACATACCCAGAAAGTTAACTCCGTTTTTGAAACTGAAAGTTGAGGTTATCCACTAACTTACCCTGGTATGTCACATAACCTGCTTTCTGGAATACCCCCCAGGAAGATATTTTGTAAATTTATAAATATAATTGTATGGCATACAAAATATAAAGTAAGCTGTAGTTGAAACCGTTGAATGCCGTGGCACTCAGATAACAGACTTCATATATATGTTACTAATAGTAAAAGCATGTTAAACTGAAAGTTATTTGATAAATATTATTTTGAGCTGTTTTCCTTAACATTTTGTGTAGCCTGTAACCCCCAACCGAAATAGATAAAAAATAAAAAATCCTGCTCTAGAATCAAATTAATTTCCTGATAAGAAAATATAAAAATGCAGTCTACAAGCATTGAAAAAGAGTTGAAAACTATAAATTATAAATATTAAATAACAACTAATAATGATGCAGTTCATAAAAAAAAACAAAAACAAACAAGAAACATAAAAAAAACAATATGTTTTGCAACATAACCAGAATAATGTGTTTACCAATAGACAAACAGAATCTGCTTTATAATAAAATTTTGATTATGTTTTTTAACTGCCTTTTCTTAAAAAGCAAACAATAATTTGAAGTGAACTGAAGTAAATGCTCGTCAAGATCCACTTATCGTGTGGCGGTGCTATTTATACAGTTTGTTGCTTAGGTTTGCCTGATAGAAAACTCAAAAGACCAGCAGAGAGAATCCCAACTGTGTATGTTTGGCAATGAGCAACATTGAATCTAAAACAGTGAAGGTTCCTCCCATCTCAGGATATCAGAATCCAGCAGCCCTTGATCTCGACTGTGGCAGCGGCATGTGGATTGATGTGGGTAATGTAGTCAAGGCCAGCTGTTAGCATGAGGAGAATCACTCGTGTCAAACACTGACCCCCATTTCCAGCCTAATAATGCAGATCCATCCAGCTTCAGCCGGCCCTGTGCTTGCATATGGAAAAGGTGTCAAACGCTCAGCAGAAAGCCAGTCTGTCCCCCTGGGCTCTGTCGCATGAACTGTGTGTCACCTACATGTCTACCCCTCAAGTGTGATAACAGATCTGTGTATGATCTCCGAATACTGCCGACTCTTTAGCCCTGTAATGATGGCTGTATGACATTTGCTCCTCGCAGAATATATTGGAATTCATTTTTGGCGAAGAAGCCTTAATGTTTCCTGACATTCGCTGGGATTTCCATGAGCTGCGTTTGAGGATTAATTGCGATTTTCTGCTGAGCCGAAAATCCTTATGATGAGCTGAAAAAGAGTGTACATTCACATGGCACGGGACCCAACTCTCACAGGGCCACATTACTCTTGTTTTACTACAATGGCAGAAAAATAATGTGCTAAAAACAATAAATAAAATCAGAAAGTCTTGAGGCCTTTTTTTTCTTCCTGAGATGGAGAGGAAAAAAATGCAGTGATAATATTCTTGTCTGGCTCAGAGGAGATACAGCGGGCGTCTGCGATCCGTCAATGTCAGCCTGAAGACAGAGGAAATGGGCGACGGAAGCGGACGGAATGGCTGAAGTGTGTGATTAAGAGTAATGACTAAAACATTGAGGGAAAAACTCGTCCTAAATCACTCATAAAGTGAGGTGCAATCGTTGCCGTCCCCCAGAACTCCATCAACAGCCAAACGCCTCCGGATTTACCGCCCTGCCTCTCACAGAGAGGGTGGTCCTGCGGATGATAGAGGGAAGGTTTTTCCACCAAGCGTCACCTACAAATAAACATCTCTCTGATGCACATTAGAGCGCATTTCTGCCTTCCTTTGGAGTCCCACAATGGCAGACTTTGAATCTTAAAAACCCCAGCAAAACCCTAGAGGAACGTCGGCGCATTTGGCTGTCAGAGTTTTATTAATAGTAGCTTTATATATGGCGATGTCACCTCCATGTCAGAATAAATTCACAGGAAAAGATGTCTTAAATTCCCCACGTGGCAAAGGGGTGACATTGATATCTCTAAGCCAACAGTTACGATTATGACACACACAAATGTTTTAATCGATTCGCTTGCACTTCACACGTTCTCTTAGGTCAGTCTAACTCGAGGGATGTCTCGCGAGTGTCAGACTTGAGACTCAATATGGATTTTATCCTGTAATGGAAATGCTTTTTTTTGAGGGGAGATAAATTTATATTAAATCCCAATGCTGAATAAAGCAGAGGACATTTTCACTCACTTGTAAAAAACCTCTGACATTGTACAGCAGCTCAGCGGCGAGATAACACCTATTTAAATGACAAAAGCACAACGGATTGTGTAATTAAATATCTGTCAGCTGGAAGTCACTCTTCTGGTGTAATATAATACGATTTGTTTAGCTAATGCTACACCTTAGCGCAAATACAGATCGAGCTGTACATTTACTGGAATAAAACTGAACAAAGGGAATGTGATATCCATCAAAGCATCAAAAAAGCACAAAGAGAAACAGAGGATGAAGTCAAAGAGGTGCTGTACCGGGGGAGGTTTCGCCCCCTCAAGTATATTTGTCTTGAGAGAGTGAACTTTGAGTCATCAAAATTCACTGAAATTCCACTTCTGAGCACCAATGCAACTCTTCTGCCAAACCTGTCAACAGTGGGATGTCAGACAGCTTTTACACAGCTTGTACGGGGCACAGCGTTTGTCAGACAGATCTCTCTCTCCACTTACAATGGTCATGGAGTCCAGCACCTCGGCCGTCTCTTGCCTACAATCTCTCTCAGCACCATCCATCACGTCCCTCTCTAAATGGAGGGACCAAAACTTGCTGAAATGTTTCAGAGGTGGAACAAAGGAACGGTTTCTGAATCTCAAACGCTCCTTGTAGATGAATATGTAGGCCATGGCTGTCTGATAGTTCTTTCTGCTTTTCATCAACATTCATTTTTAGATTTTTTTACAGACATGAGGGCTTTTTTATTATTATTTCTGTTTAATGTCAGATATTTGTTCTTTATTTTATTTAGCAGATGCACACTCAAGTATTAGAAGTTTAAGTCACACTTTATATTAAGTGGACTTAACTACTGTGTACTTTCATAAAAAATAAGTACAATTTACTCATTATGTGTTTGTATTGTATTTCGAAATGGGTAGGTTTAAAGTTGGGTTAAGGTTTGAGAGACGGGTCAACACTAATTATAAACGTAATTACTAAAAAATAATTACAGATGAAGTGCATGCAGGCATTTTTTAAAAATAAATGTACAGTGTAAAAACATTTATGTACACAGTAAGTGAATTGTACTGAATTATTACTTTAAATGTAAATAGCAGTTAAGACCACTTAATACAACAAAAAACAGTGACACAAAAAAAGAAGAAAAAAAAAAGAAATAAAGAAAAACTCTTCTTCTTTTTCTTGTGCTCATCCTATTCTCAGTATAAAAAGCTGCAGAAAGGAGGAAAAAATTCTGGTCACACCTCTTGCTATTTTTACTATTACCTCGCATGCATATTACTAGCATATTGAGTTTAATTATGTTTACAAAGCATGTCCATATGCATGACCATATTTTAAACCCCCATATGCCTAAACTTGACTACCTTTTACTCAGAAACAAATTGAAGTTCACTGAGTCAAAAGCCGTAGTGAATATTTAATTAATAGTGGGAATTTGTCCCCTACCTAAATTGGGACTGGAATTTCCCCCACTTTTCTATTGCTTTTGATGCTGCTGATAGTCATTAGTGCAAGTTTCATTTTTGTTGGTTTCTGCATTTTTTATGATGTTGTGACAAGGCTCTAAACTCCAATGTCCAATGACATTTACAGCTTGTGGACCACAGTTTGATGATTGGCTCAAAAACAATTGTGTCAAATGTGGCAGATTTCAAAGTGCATACATACAAGGGTCTGACATTGAGATTAATGGGAATACTAACGGAGGGCTCTCTTCAGGTATTATACATTTTCTTGCATAATAAAAAGACAGATGCAAGACACTTTGACAGCCTTCAGAGCCTCAATTTTCAAATTCTCAAACAAAAAGTCTGCAAGAATGTTTGGAAACTTTTTTTTTTTTCAATCTCTGAAATTCTTAAGTTAGTTATCCTTTAAAATACTGAGAGAGAGAGAGAGAGAGAAAGAAGAAGTCTGGTCATCTAAAGAAAGTAGAACATCACCATCTTTAGATTTTGCGTCTGTTTGACCTGCTGTGAAATCCTGTCAATAACAGCTTTTGGTGATAGCTAGTTTTAGCTAGAAAGAAAGATTTAAGCTTGGTTTTTACTACATGTTTGTCAAATTCTCAAAATCAAAAGTTTTCTCCCTTCAATTTTTACCTTCAATTCATGTCCACTGACTAAATAAAGTTGCATCACCTTACTTTTACCAAGAAATATAAGTGAAGTAGCAGATGCCATGTTTTATAGCCAGAGACCCAACAGTACTGGCTTATTCCCATTCAGTGCTTCCAGCCTGTGAGCTCACTGTGTTATTGCTGAGCTAAGAGGGGAAGTGCTCGTGTCCAAATATCTGTAGAGACAGAGGAAGTCAGACTGCTGGATGGGCAGAGATTGCAAGTCCTCAAGTGAGGATTAGAGTGATTGCAGTATGAGCTGGATTTGGAAAATGCCACAAGTTTTTTTTTTCTTTTTTTTCTTTTTTGGTACATGAAAAGCATAGTCGGAGAAACACTGACAACATTTTCCCAAGATATGCTGGAGAAATGTCAACATGAGCAACCGTTCCATCACCCTAACTCCCTTGCTTGTGTTTATAAAAAAATAACAAGCTGGCAGACTCTGAATATAAGTATATTTTGGAAAATGGTGTGACAACAACAGATTAAAATGTTAATGTTTACAGCTAATAAAATAAAGATTAAATAAGAAGTTTACCAAAATAAATAAATAAATATGCCAATTTTATTCCTGCCCTGTATTTTATTTTTTTTGTGTGTGAAATCAGTGACACTGAACCTGAAGTAATTAATAATTAAGAAATTAATGCCTACTTTTTGTTTCAGATTTTTTTGTCAATCTGTCATTGTAAAATCATCATCCATAACTGTTTTTTTTTTTTAGTTTTTAAACATTAATACTTCCTTGTGCTTCAAAGCAAAAACAGTATAAGCACAACAAGACAATACTTTTTTTTTTATTATTAACTATTTCAAGACTCAACAAACAACAAACCTTCAGTTTCATAGAAAAAAAATTAAAGTGTACAGTTGCATGTTTTTTTGCATCTTAAAATTAATATTTCTGTATCCCTCTGTGTTGTTTGTTTATTTTTTATGTTAGGAAGATAACCGAGCCCTTAAATCTCCTTCATTTAGATATGCTTATAAATCATGAACAAGGCATGTATATCTGTATTTATAAACTGCTTACTAATGACTATTAGTGTTGGAACAATGCCTTATAAAGGATGAACTGACTATTTATTAATGCTTAACTAATAATTCAAAGTGTGTAGTTATTATAAAGTGTTACCGATAATTTTAAAAAGTTTAAGTAAATGATTCATAAACTATTTAAATGAACATTAATAATCTTATTATTTAGACACACAGTTGCGCAATGTTTTAATAATAATTTTATTAACACATGTTCCTGCTGTAATATATGATTAAGTCAAGTAGTTATAAAGCATTTAGTAGTTTCCAGCCATCTGTTTTTTGTGAGTTCATCCAAAGTGAGGACTATTTATTCCTTGTAAAGCATTTACAAATAATTTACAAAAACTCATTCATCAATGACTCAATAAAGACTCATTTATCTTCCGAACTGAAAAGTTTAACAAACACAACACAGAGGCATAAAAAACACATTTTCTATTTTTTTAAGATGCAAAAAAAAAGAAAGAAAAACAAACCGGACTGAGACTCAGGAAGCAGAGGTTAGTCAAGTAAGTAGAATTTATTGAACACAACAGGTAAATCAAATACTTCAGGATGGGGGCGAGACATCAACATAAAGCATTCCTTTCTTAGGAGAATTCATAGTCTTGAGCGATCTCCAGATCGCTAATAACAATCCAGCTGGGGCAGACACAGGTAAGTATCAATGTAAGAGTCTTAAGGTTGCAGCGGTCTCCTGGACAGAGGTAATCGGTGCAGGTAAGTGACAGGTAAAAGGCATTAAGTCTCTAGCGGGCAGGTGACTCCGTGAATCCGATTCTCCCGAGAGTATAAGCAGCAGGCAGACAGAGGCATAGGGATGCGGATGTTGAGCTCAGCCGCGAAGCTACTGGTGCTTGTGGCTTTTAACTAGTGCAGATAAGTGAACTCAGATAAATCTAATTAGTTGTCAGGTGACTGTGAACGGGTGCAAGTGACTGCGCTGGGATCAGCGCACAGAGACGGCATGAAAAACAGGTTCAAGCATACAGTTTTACAGTTTTGTTCTGTTAGTAACTGAGCCTTTAAATCTCCTTTGTAATAGATATATTTATAAACTCCTTATTAATTACTATTAATGCTGGAACAATGTTTTACAAAGGATGTACTGACAATTTATTAATGCTTACCTAATGATTTATAGCATGCAGTTACTGTATTATGAAGTGTTACCAGGTTAATTTATATTACAACACTGTAACAATGTTTTTATTCTTGTTCATTCATAATACAATAATTAAAGTAAGATACTACAGGTAAATTCATTGTTTTTGTTGTTTGTTCGATTCCATCACTTACAAATGTTTAAATGTTTATGTTATTAAATGATTCTATTGCATCTGTAGATTTCAAGTACAGTACAAATTTTAAGGCTTTTGGTTTCCCTTTGCTATATCTACTAACTCTCTAGAGTGCTAGCAGAGTATTAGTAGACTGGTAGGGTTAGAATAAGTTGATATGTACTTGAAAAGATACTTATAGTCAGTATAGCGTCTTTTGGGAGACCATCACAATAAAGAGTTAGCAGATATTAATTAGAGAATGTACTACTATTCTAATGAGAGTTGCAAAGCTACTTATTGTCAACAGATTGTTCAAAAGGGACCATCAAAATAAAGTGTTACATTAATTTAGTAAAAATAATGAATAATTAATTTATTTTTAATTTCTTTCTTGTCCACAATATTTTCTGATTTATGAAGCATTAAAAATAATCCCTTCTGTAAAATCGTATTTTGAACTACTTGACTGAGCAAACTAAATTGTGAGCCTAACTTTATGCAATGTTCAGATTTCTCTTCTGAAAATATATGCAAATGGAGTGCATATTTAATGAAATGATAAGTCATTATCAAATAGAGTGATGGTAATATATTGATAATCACTAGAAATTAGGTGCCCCCTTTAATACATTTGTGTATTAAAACATAACATTTCAGAACACCTATAATACAAAACAATTGTCTTAATGTACTGTTATTAAGCATCTGGGGAAGTATGGTGACAATTAATTAAATTGTAACCTTATTCACCTGCAGTGTCTTGCCTATTGTTTTACTTAGGCAAGTAGAAAGCTCATTTAATAGTGTTCCAGATATGTTTCTTTGTGAATTTTATGGTTTGTGGTTTTAATTACAGTTATTATTGTAATGAACTATTAAAGATTTCTAATTAATTTAACAAAATTGCAGATTAATTTCATGCTAGAGTCCAGCCAGACAATAAAATTCTTTCAAACTTAACCGACAAGAATTCAAGTGTCAGAGAGAACGATTTCATGGTCAGACCATTGGAAAATGTATCTTTGTAGAAACATCATCTACATAAAGATGCTGATGGTCTAGTGAAAGTAAAAAAAACAACAAAAAAAAACACAGTCGTCAGCAGAGCACAATTACACATCTCAGATCGTCACAAACTCATGCGCTATAGATGGGAAGGTAAAATGCTCAATTAAGCATGCTGTGGTAATGGCTGCTCTTCCAGCCTGTCAGAATCCTGGAGGTGTACATGTTTTCTCTGCAGACAGCTTGATGCGTGAGCATGTGTTATTCTGCTGAGACTGGATTCTGTCATCTCACAAATCTGATCTCCGACTATGGGTACTTGAGATGAAATATGCTACGCTGGGTTTTAAGGGAAAACTGTAATAAAAGTAACTTAAATACAGACGTTTCAAAAATTAATAAGCTGATAGAATATTGCAAACGTTTGTCTACTTTAAATTTTCAAAGAATTAAATATGCATTTAACTAAAAATTACATAAGTAATGTAGTTAATCTATACTAATACATTGTCTACATTCTTTGTATCTTATCAGTTTTGTCAACCAGGTAAATAATTTCAAGGATAATTAGGTTGTTTTTATAAAACAAACAAACAATCAAAATACAAATCACAAATATAATTATTAAAGTGATTAAAGTGAAGTGACTGCCATTGTTTAATGATTCTATTCTATTTTTTACCCTCAAAAGATAAGGCCTGGAGAGCCAATGTCCTGTATGTTTTAATTTAGCTCTAAATTGCTATAACATCTCTACCTGGAAGATGGGCACTCTTAAAGTGTCAGAGTAATTACTTAATTAGGTACTAAATAGTAGTTGTTTAACTTACAGTACATGAAACAAAAAGTACTTATCATGTAACTAAGTTATGGAACAGCCTGTACTTACAGTTTGTAATGAAATGTACAAGCAGCTACTATTACACATATGTTACAGAGTCTGTTAAACAGGTACTTGCACACTTAAATACAGTCTTAAAACGCTTTATTGTAAGTAGCTGTGTACCTGTGGGTTAAATCAAACTAAGGTGCAGCTGGATAAGGTGTTCAGTAGATGCACATGAAGTACACTTAAGTAGCTTATGTCTGTATGGTACATTAATAATTACATTGCATAAAGTCTGCCACACATATGTGACAATTTTGGTGTAATAGTATCTGCCTGTTACATTTGCATAATTACAAACTGTAAGTACATGCTTAGTTTCATGTTTTATGTCAGTACAATGGCTACTATTAAGTATTAGGTAAGTACTCTGCATTATTAATACCTTAAAATAAAGTCTTACACACTACTTACTGTACTACGTACCTTTTAAATGATGTAACTTGTAATCTGTAACCTATTATATTTCCAAAGTAACCTTGCCAACAGTCTTAATAATGGCTATTAAGGTAGTTGTTAAGTTTAGCTAAGGGGTGGATTAATGGATCTAAAACATTAGTAGTTATGCTGCTTATTCCATTTTGGTTACACTTTATTTTGATGGTACTTTTGAGCATTCTGTTGACAATTAGTAACATTGCACCTACATGTCAACTAACACTCATTCGAGTATTAATAGACTATCTGATTATTATCTGCTGTGGCGGTCTCCCAACTGACATAACTAACTATAACTAACTTAAGTAGATGTCAACTTATTCTAACCCTAACAGTCTACTAATACTTTACTAACACTGTTTGTAAATATGTATGTGCAAGTCTTCTTATAGTCAACGGAATCTGTTAAAGGGACCATCAAAGTGAAGTGAAACCTACATTTTATATAATGTGTCTTTGTGGTTTATAAGTACTAATAAACAACCAATGTCGTAGTAATGTGCATACTATTTAGCAACTGGTTAATAGAACATTTTATTAATACGTCATTAAGACTGTATGAAGAAATTTTGAAGATTGTGGTTACTATAGTTTAAGATGTCCTTGCTACAGTGTAATTATGCATTTAATTATGGAGTAATATTACTTAACTACATGTACTTACTACATAGTTAGGGTTAGGATTAGTATTAGGGTTTGTTTTAGGATTACCTGCATGTAATCATACATACTGTTACTATAACAGTAAGCAAATGTAAAATGCACCTTTAAATGCAGTGTTACCAAGATCCCAAACTCCCCAACTTTCTGAACTTTTCTTGCCCAGCTCTTAAACAAAAGAATCATTTCTACTCCTCGAGGCCATCTTGATGGATTGGTGAGGTTTGAGAAGTCTAATGTTTCTCAATGCTCTTCAGAACAGATTAATCATAGTGTCTGTGGATTATTCTCTCAAACTAATCACTGGCTTCACTGGCAGATGTAACCGAAATCAGCCCAGAACATATTACAGCCACGCCTGACAGCCTCTTTCACACATCTCATTACAACCCATTCAGTCTGTCTGATATTGAATGTGTTTAAGACAAGAGAGAGGTTTATTTTAATTTAGAATGATACCGGCCCATAGCCCGAGATGAAAGAGGGCGTTTCTGCCCACTGGTGCTCTGGCTGTCGCCCGCAGTAACATGTTGTGCTTGTTTGGTGTTCATGGCTGCATGCCTGTCAGTGCACGCCCAGTGACATCCTACTGTTCTGAGCACTTGACTGACAGCTCAGGCAGCGAGCACAAGCAGGAAATCAATAAAGCTGGACCCTCTAGACCCCACTGCTGGACACTCTGCCAATCACCAGCCAGACAATGTGGGACTAGAGCCAGTTATGAGAGAGATCTAAAGAGCAGTCCAGCCCTAAAATGGGCAGATGCACTCTTTCTCATCTATTTTTCCTGTTACTTTATTTTCATATATGCATACTGTACGTTTTACAAAAAAAAAAAAAAAAAATTATATGAGTCATTCTATAATTTAGGGTATTCATCAGAAACTAATACTTAATAAAACAGCTTTTTGTTTTAACTGATATACTTTATTTTATCAGTGTATGCTATTTGCAAAGCAACCAACTAACTAGCTAATTAATTAACTAACTATATTGTTAGTAACTAATACTTTTTCCTGGTTGTCAACTATGTTGCAGACAAACAGTATTAGTTGACAGGTAACAGTTGACAATTTTTGCCTCCCTTTTCTGGTCAACCAAATTTATCTTGTTTAGGTTAACTTTAAATGATGTAGTTCATTTTAGGTCATACACAAATATTGGTTCATAATGTGCCTAATTATGTAACATAGTTGTATCTTATGCACTTGTGAAGACGTATCATATCGATCACCCAAGTGCAATATGGAGTACCTCTTGGCTCAGAACTAGGGCCGTTACTTTTTATGCTTTACATGTTACCCTTGGGAGATATTATCAGGAAACATGGTGTTAGCTTTCACTGT
>JAUYWG010000045.1:2358967-2391827 GCA_034779775.1 Enteromius afrohamiltoni
GAGGCTGTGCAGCCACCAGCGAGGACCTCAGAGAATCCACGACCTGGGTCGACATCTCTGAGAAGCGTGCAACCACTTCGGAATGCTCCGTAGCCAGGTCAGGACAGAGTTGAGGCAGGGGAACAGGCTCAGGTGGATCGGGCCACGGTAAATCAAGGTCCACTGTGAGCTCTGGTGGATCCGGGCAAGGCAAGTCACAGTCTATGGTGGGCTCAGGAGTACAAATATATAACGTCCACAGTTGGTATCAATATATGTATAATTTTATTTCATCGTCTATTACTGTATATCAAACATAGAAACAAAGAAGTGTAATCAAAATGTTTCACTCGATTTCAAAACAAAAAAGCAAAACCAAAAAGCACACAATACCACGCAAACTCATACAAAAACAAACAGTTCTTACTCATGAGAGTGACTGGAACAGATTGCATGCCGCATCTTGAGGTAAATCCATCTGTTATCTTGCTTTGCTGAAGTCAACGCTCTTTGTTTTGTTGTGGGCGTGTTCATGTCGCGCGTCTCACGTGGAGATTGGAATGACAAAGCGATTGTAGCTCGTGGGCGTGATCACATTAAAATTAATGAGATCAGATTGAGAAACTCAGTATAGTGTTGGTTACTTACTGTCACGCCCAGCAGGACCTGCCAGTCAAAAACTGCTGTTGGCACTCCAGCTTTCTATGAACACTATTTTTTCATGTCTGTTTCTCCTGGACTCCATTTCCCAGTATGCCCCTCTCTCTCAGCTGTTACTTGTTAGGTTAATCATTCAATCAGTCAATTATCATCATCTCCACCTGTATAAGTACTGGTTTGTTTGTCTGTCTAGTTGCTGATCATTGTATGCGGCTAGTCCCATCCTTGTAAGTGTTTTCTCTGTGTTTGAATGATTGATTGATTGATTGATTGATTGTTTGTTTGTTTGTTTGTTTTCGGATTTCTCGTTACAGACCTTGCCTGTTTCCTGGTTCTCGATTCTCGGCTTCTCCCTCGGACTCTGTATGCTCATCGCTCGACCACCTGCCTGGTATTTCCGATTGGTCTATGTTTTCTCCATTATGACTGTTCGCTGGTGTTCGACAATATCCTGTTTACACTGCCTGTGCACTTGTGCAATAAATACCCTGCAATTAGATTCTACACCCTCCGTCCTCATTCGTCACAGAATGATCAGCCCACACGAATCTAGCAGGTACTTCGCCAAGGACTCCAGTCATGGCAAAGAGGTATTGTGGCACCTTAGTTCGATTTTACAGCACGGACGAAACATAGAGGATTATGTCAAGGAATTTGTCGCGCTCAGCCATCTAGTGAAGTGAAGTGAAGCTTATATATAAGTAGCTAAAATAACACTGTAAAGAGCACAAACGTGGCTACAATAATATGTTAGTAACATTTATGGACATGATTGTGTTTTTGAGAAAGAAGAAAAAAAAGTTTTAAGTCACTGAAATAAGGCCATGAAACACATACAGAACATTTGTTCACAAGACTTTTGAGAACTGGGCTGGTGGACTAGTTTTTTTTGTTAACTAGTTAACTTCAGGTAAACTCTCGCTGTTTTGTTTGTGTTGATGTGGGTGTTTACATGGTGCGCGCTTTGCGTGGATGATTATCATATCTATTGTTCGTGCGGCGTGGGGGTGTGGTCACATTAAGAGATAATGAAGGAGACGGGAAAGACTGGACATCGCGCTGGTTTCATATGAATTACTTTATCACAGAATATTTGTTTTCGATTAGACTGTCTTAGTGTAATAGTAGACATATCAAGCTTTCTACAAATATAAATCTCATGTCTCTTTGTGGAGTTTTTGCTAAGTGTCAGTTCATTTTAGTGAGGCATTGCTTACTGAAGATCACGCAGACCAATGGGGCAGGCAACGCAGCCTGTTTGTTTTCTTTATTTTCTTAATGCACAAAGTTTTGTTGTTATTATATGTTTATACAAATTAAAGTTAGACCCTTCACACATTCGATTGATGTATTGCTCTTATCTGTACGATCAAAACTCAATGTGTAATTTAAGTTCTTATTGGCGCCACCAGGAGAAGACGCCTCAAAACGCATGGATGCGTTTGCGGGCCCCAATGAGTTAAAACCTGGCTAGCAGGAGCCATCTCTGCTCTTCAGGATTGTTTTTGAAGGCTCTTCTACCTCCCATCCTGACCACCGTCTACAGAGACAGCATCCTGAGCAGCTGCATCACTGTCTGGTTTGGGAATTGCACCGTCTCGGAATTGCAAGACCCTTCAGCGCATAGTGAGGACAGCTGAAAAGATCATCAGAGTCTCTCTTCCCTCTATCACAGACGTTTACGCCACACGCTGCATCAGTAAAGCCAACAGCATTGTGGATGATCCCACCCACCCCTCACATACACTTTTCACCCTCCTGCCATCCAAAAAGAGGTACAGAAGCATTCGGGCCCGCACAACTAGACTATTAAACAGTTTCTTCCCTCAGGCAATCAGGTATCTCAACAGAGTACTGTGCTGACCTGGCTACACATGCGCACACACACACATACATGGACAGCAACTTAGACTATGCTGGACATAGTCAGACATACATATACACACACACACTAAATCACTTTTTTGCACACACATCACTTTTTGCATGCACATGTCACTTTTTGTCATCATCACTTTTTGTCATTATCATCTCAAATCTGTACTTATATTTAAATTTTATACCTCTGTAACCTTTTTGATACAAGGTCCATCTCTGTTCCCCATCCACTCTATACAGTATCACCTATTTATGCACCAAACTGTCTTGGTCGTCCCAGTAAGGCGAACTATATGTTGTTGTTTGCACTTGTCTTGTCTATCTTCTGTGCACTTTTTTGTTGTATGTGTTAGGATATTTGCACATATATCGATTAGCATAGTTTAAGTATATCTTTAGTCTTAAATCTTTAGCTTTACATTTTTAAATTCTAAATTATTTATTAAAATTGTCCTTTAACTGCATGTTTAGCTCCATGTAATGTCTGAATCTCTGTACTTCTGTGTAGCACCTCTGGTCCAGGAGGAACGTAATTTCACCTCATTGTATACAGCATCTGCTGTATATGGTTGAAGTGACAAGCTTGTTTGACTTGACTTGACCAAGCATCAAAATGTGATGAGTTGGACTGAGACTGTGTTGCTTGGAAACATGATCTGCTGTCCTGCAGTCACCTGTAAAATGTCTTACAGTATTGAATTTATTGTTCCTTCAGTGATTGCAAAGCATCTAGGCCCTGAGGCAGTACCATAGTACTGAGACCACTCTAATTACAGTTACAAATTACCTGCTTCTATCATATGATCGTGATTGTATCTCATTATTAGTGCTATTGGATCTCAGCGCTGTGTTCGACACTATTGACCACAACATTCTCTTGAATAGACTAGAAAACTATATTGGCGTTAGTGGAAGTGCCTTAGCATGGTTCAAATCATACTTATCTGACTGCTATCAGTTTGTAGCAGTGAATGTGGACGTGTCATATCGATCACAAGTGCAATATGGAGTACCTCAAGGCTCAGTATTAGGGACGTTACTTTTTACGCTTTACATGTTTCCTTGGGAGATATTATCAGGAAACATGGTGTTAGCTTTCAGTGTTATGCTGATGATACTCAGCTATATATTTCTTCTCAGCCAGGTGAAACATACCAAATTGAAAACTAACAGAATGCATAGCTGATATAAAAAATTGGATGACAAGTAACTTCTTACTGTGAAATTCTGAAAAAAACAGAAGTCTTAATTATCGGACCTAAAAACCCCACACATAATAATCTAGAACACTTTCTAACACTTGATGGCTGCTCTGTCAATTGTTCTTCCTCAGTTAGGAACCTAGGTGTGCTCTTTGATAGCAGTCTTTCATTTGAAAGTCATGTTTCTAACATCTGTAAAACTTTGTTGTCTGTTTTTCCCAAGGTATTTTTTCCCATCCTCTCATGGATGGGGGTTTGGTTGGATAAACCATCATGCTCCCTCCACCATGCTTTACGGTTAGGATGAATTTGTGTGCAGTGGTATTTTTACTCTAAAACACAGGTAAGGCAAATCACTGTTCTGCACATTTTGTATGTATTAGGGGTGGAGCCGAACCTGAATACATTATTGGAATGGCACAAATAATGTGTTTTTTATGAATACTTGTTTCAAATACTTAAAATAGTCATGAGACCGCAGTGCATGCCCGGATGAGTGAGTGAGAGAGTGACGCATAAAAAAGATCACTGACACAGCAACTGCTGTACAACGCGACATACATTAAATTAAATTAAATTAAATTAAATTAAAATTTATTTGTATAGCGCTTTTCATGATAAATGTCATTGCAAAGCAGCTTTACACCAAAGTAATGTTTTCGAGTTAATGTAGTAGTAGTTTGTACATATGGCATAGATGTGAGATAAAGATCAATTAATAACGCAATCGAACAGACAAGGAACATTATAAATTAGTAGCAGAGTTCGGTAGTGCTGTGTGTTGTTTCAGGGTTGGAATCATCTGAAGTCCTCTGTGGGGTTGACATCATCTGAAGTCCTCTGTGGGGTTGGCATCATCTGATAGCCTCTGTTGGGTTGGCATCATCTGAAGTCCTCTGTGGGTTTGGCATCATCTCTTCTTAAGTGTCCTGGATCCAGGGTGGAGCTTGTGAATTCCTGGTTACCATGGGATGACAATCCCATGGTAGAAACAGAACAAATAGGAACAAAATTAGCATAGCTGCTGTTCAAACTAAGAAAATTAAGATTTGTTAAACCAGACCTAAAAGATTGATAATGAACATCTGATCAGATATAACTGCAGGAAAAGTTGAGATGGATTATTCGAATGCTTGGCTAAAAAGATCACCAGAGCATCTTTAATCTAGATTTAAACAGAGAGAGTGTGTCTGAACCCCGAACGATATTAGGAAGGCTGTTCCAGAGTTTTCTCTGGAGCATTCACATCAGTGTTAACTCAGTGGTAGAATTACATTCACCGGACACTGCACTCATTCGCAATCACAAAAGTGTGTTATTCACTTTAAAGTCTTGCTGATTAAATATTTCATATGTGGGCTGTCCGGATGCGGTTTTCCAATGTGAAAATTTATTTATTTGTAATGTTTATCTATTTGAATAACAAAGATAACGACAACAACTTTTATCTTTGGTCATTTTGGTCTAAATATCTGCCCTTCTTTATTGTAGACTTTGTTACCTTGAAAAGCTTTGTTTTTATGAAAAAATTGTTTGTCTGTACTGCTCAGACAACTTGCAAAATAGTAAAATCAATGACAAAAAATCATGATATAGGCCTAATCATGAATTTAAAAAAGAAAAACGTAATATGATATTTTTGCCATATCGCCAACCCCTACCACTTTAATTTGCAAAATAGTCTTAAAAAACAAACTTGAAAAAGAATCGGGATAAAAATTCTGAATCGTGATTTGCCCAGAAAACAATTGTGATTATATTTTTTCCATATCACCCACCCCTATTTACACTCCATTATTGACTTCTGCACCTTCGCTGGCAAAGTTAGATTCTTCTCCTTCAGCTATGAAACCTTTGCTGGTCCTGACGGAAGCCTATGCTGATCAGATCACCTGCAGCTGGATAAATCCCCTGCCTACGCCGTTTAAGTATTAGGCATCTGATAGCGCCTTCTAACATCCCCTGCTGGCCCCGGAGAGGAGGAAGTCTTCTAAAAGTAAGACCTAACTCATACATTACTGTCTGGTCTCCCCACGCAGAATGTAATGCTCTTGAGGGCACGAGTTTCACTTTCCACTCGCTATGTATTCTGTAATACCTCGCTCGGAATATGAGAACACAGGCTTCGGGTGTGTTTTTGCTCTGCCTACAGGAGTAAATAAGCCCTTACGAGCACTTATCCTCCTCAGCTGTCTGAGCAAAAATGTACAGTTAAGCAGCTAGTTTGAGGGCTTGCACACCAGCATATGCTCGCATTCTCCCCTCTCCCACTGCTCCTCATGCGTTCGCTCGTTCACTCTCTCACGCTCTCACGCTCTCACTCCTTTCCCTCGTAAGACAAAAGCGATGTTTCACGTTGAGATTAAGTATGTGTGAGTGCATTATGCAGACATAATCCGCCACCTCAGTGTGTGTTTCAAATAGGGTCAGTGGACCTCTCTTTGCGAGCTGCGCTGTCCACATAGTGCTCTGGAAAAAGCGCACGAGTGAACAGGCTGCTTCACATTTTACCACACGCACTCTCTCATAAGTGATCTAAAAGGGCACGGTTGGCGCATTCTCACTGCTTCTCCCATGCTCTCCCCTTTCAGGTGAGAACTGGGTGTATTTCGCAGCTGAGATTGATTATGTCTAAATTAATTATGCAGACATAGCCCCCCGCCTTTATGTGTGATTCATGTAAGGATTACCACGCCTTGTTCGCAATCCTGATAACAGATGGACGAACAGGCTGTTCACAGTCTAGATGCGCGTGTTCACTGACTATCTCTCACATGCTCATAAAAAATGCGAACTTCATGTACAAATAGTCCCTCATCACAGGCCATTCTTCAGATTCGCCTTTGAGGGGACCGCATATCAATACACGTTCCTTCCCTCTGATCTCTCCCCCGCAACTTTATGAAGTGCATGGATGCGGCACTATCCCCTCTGAGAATGATGGGAATACGCGTCTTGAATAATCTCGACGATTGGTTCATTAAGACAAAATTGCTAGCTGAGGCAGAGAGAACGTCATACCTCTAAAAAGCTCACCTTGCTGGCTGTCATTCACTCCAGCAGTGAGTTCGCCGCGCTGAAGCACGTTCAAATAGCTATTTCGTCGGCTGGCCTTTTTGTCTCTCATGAGCTTGCCGCATTTGTCAACCTTTGTCATGTTCCTCAAACCATTCCTGTAAAGTGTTATCCTGCTGAAAGAGGCCAATTCCATCAGGGAATACTACTTCCATGACAGGGTTTACACTGTGTGCACAAATCTTACGTAGGCGGGACATGTCAAAGCAACAGCCACCTAAATGCCAGTGTGCAATGATTCCCACCAGAACATTATCCAGAGCACTGCTTTCCATAGTGAAAAACACTCAAGTACCCAGTCGTCCAACTCATCTAAATGAAAATGTGGTTTATCACACCAGGCAACTTCCATTGCTCCATTGTCCACTTCTGATGCTCACGTTGCCCACTGCAGGCACTTTCAGGAATGGATATAGGTCGTAATGGGGCTATGTCCAGTCTTCAGATACACAGTCCCATATGCAGCAAAACATGATACACTGTGTGTTCTGACAAATTGCTATCAAAGAACTATCATAGAATTGAATCACAGTAGCTCTTTTTGTTAGTGTTACTGGACCAGGCAAGCTCGCTTTCACTCCCTACATGTATCAACAAGCCTTGGGCTTCATTGACCCTGATGAAGGTTCACCAATTGTCCTTCCTTGCACTACTTAGTAGGTACTAACAATTACTAGGACTTTTACAAGACTTTTACAAAACAATTACAAGACTTGCTGCTTTGAAAACCCAGTCATCTAGCCATCACTATTTGGCCTTTGTCAAAGTCATTTAGATCTATTCACTTTCTATTCACTATTTTTCATGCTTCCTTAACATGAAATTCAAGAAATGACTACCTACCTGATGTCTAATATGCCCTGCACATTGACAATGCTAATATAATCATATAATCAAGGTTATTCACTTCCCTTCAGTGGTTTTATCCTGTGGCTGATAAGTCTATGTAATTCTTTCTTACCAAATAGAACAAAAGGAGATCAAACTTCACTGAATTCTAATCCAGTGTCATAATCATTTGGATTGAAATTATGGCTTTCATGCTGGCACCCAAAAGATCCCTTATGGTGAGTTCAAAAGCTTGGTGAGTAGGTGCGAATTATTCATGCTGCAGTTCTGACTGTCATACATAGCTGAGAGCATTTTCACACTCCAGTGTTTGGTGCAAACCTGAGTTCATTTGACATTAGAGTCTGGCTGCTGTGAAAACTGAACCAAGGTGCATGCCAAGAAACTTGGTACAACAGGAGTAGTACTGTGATTTTGTGGACTTTAGTATGTTTCACATTCAGTATAAAAGGTAATCTGAATACACCTAATGCAGTCTCACTACTGTTTGTCTTTTGCTGCATGGAAAAAAGATTGGAATCAGTGTTGGGAAAAAGCATTATAAAAAAGTGAGTTACATAATCACTTTTTTTAAGTAACTAATTAAAGCACTACTTTTTAATTTACAAGAAAATATCTAAATTACTTTATTTTCAAATATGTAATGCCTCATGAAAACTTGTGGCATAGATATGTGAAAAATATGTGTGAAAAATATATGTGACTTCCATGTGTATGTGCTACGCAATGGTTGTGAGGTAGATCCAAAATTACACAAACACTTGTTTCCTTTGATGAACCAATGCAGCTGTATTAGAGTAATAAGCTAAAATGACAAAAGAAAAAGAAAGAAAGAAATGTATGTCACATGCAAAGGTTTAGGCACATCCTCTAGAGTTTTTTGGTCGATAATGACAATTCCAGAACCCAATAAACTTTTAGACTCTTGGTATCTCTTGAGAATTGTAAACTCAACATCCATGGGCTTTACTAAGCAACTGGCTGAGGATTGCAATCTCAAGATAACTCACAGTCACGAGGCAGAGGAACGTAATATAGACACATCTAAATGTTACCTGTTTGCAATTTCCCCAATCCAAAATGTCAATACGCTAAAAAGGAACTGTTGAAGCCAAGACAACATCTAGAAGACCAAAAAAAATCTCTAATAGAATGTTTTGTGGTCTATTCTGAACAGAAGAAGTTGTACAGGAAGTTTTGGTTCCCTCGCTTCCAGTCATGCTCAAATCTGAATGACAGAGACATCAGAACATTTCCTGCTATCACCATTGCAAAACTCAGTGTCTGAATCTTATAATACTTGGATAAGCCAGAGGTGTGTCTAAACTAAACACAGAAGACTTTGGCAACGAACATCCTATTGTAGTAAGTAAAATAATGTCTTGGTAAATGTTAAGTGGCCGGGTACAGTACATTTGGTATTTTGATCCAGCAAGTGGCTTTCTGCTGCATGGCACGCCCTGTTTTTGTTGAGTTCGACGTGTTCCTGGGTCAACATATTTTGTGGAACAACATTTTTAATCCAAAATTTTTTGACACCTAAACCTAGCCTTACCCATGAACAATGCCTAAAACCAAATTTAGACAGATGAATGACACTGATCTACATGTACCAAATACTGATTGTAAGCCTAAACTTCACAAAAACTGTAAACTGGTTCCCCTTCAGTCGAGTTCACTCTGACGTTACATATAGGATCTCGCCTGAGAGACCAATCGTCTTCGAGTCTTTGGAAAAAGGCCACTGAATATTGGCGTGCAATAATCACAGCCAGGTGCACACAGTGTGAGTATAAGAGGGCACGACTGGATTGCACTTGCAGCTTTTCGCTTCGGAGCACTCGTCTGAACGCATAGTATGCTGTTTGAGTCTGCTGAGAAGAGAATCTTCAAAAGAAAAAGATTTCTTGAAAAAGTTCTTGTGGATTTCATGCTCTCTCCTCGTTTCAACAGAAGCTGGGCAGTTGACAATAGACCCCGCGGAATTGGTAGCCTTTATAAAGGCTTGAGCAAGCCGATCTTCTGCTCGCCCAAGAGACCACCCTCTGAGTGCACGCGGTGCCGCTCCATTGGCAACCAGGCTGAACAAAAGAGCAGATTTCCAGGCGCAGTTTTCCCTCTCCACCCTCAACGGAGTGGCAGCCGGGAGGTACGTGGCGATCCCCCAGGTCGAGAGTGCAGTTGCGGTTCACCTGTGCCCACACGGCACCTGGCTGTGATTATTGCACGCCAATATTCATTGGCCTTTTTCCAAAGACTCGAAGACGTTTGGTCTCTCAGGCGAGATCCCCTATGTAATGTCTCCGTTCCCTCCTTCAGGGAACGTGGGTTACCTACTGTGATCCTGGCGCTAGTGAGCACGACAGACAACAGCTTGAGGTGAACACAAAACCCCGGAGGGTGGATTTATTTACAAAGAAAGGTAAGTAGATGAATACGGTGCAGGTTAGGGCTTCTATACGGTGCAGGTTAGGGCTTCTTTGAGGGTCTGGAATGCCATCTCAGCTTCGTCCGACCACTGGATCCGTTCAGAACATCGGTAGTATCCCGCCAACCCCAAGAACGCTTGTACCTGGGACTTCGTGGTAGGCCATGGAGCCTCCTTGACCACCTGATTCTTCTTTTCTTGGGGTCCTCTCCCGATTACGAAGCCCAGGCACTTCACTTCGGATCTTGCGAGGTGGCATTTGCGGGGGTTGGCGGTCAGTCCAGCCCTCCTGAGCTCAGACAGAACCCTCCGAGGCCTCTCCAGATGTTCTTCCCATGCCTCCAAGTGATTTACCACGTCATCAATACAGGCGGCGGCGTACTCCTGGTGGGGACGGAGGATGACATCCATGAGCCGCTGGAACGAGGCCGGTGCCCCATGAAGGCCGAAGGGAAGAGTCTGGTACTGCCAATGTCCAGAAGGTGTGGAGAATGCTGTTTTTGGCTTGGTCCCAGTCTTTTCTATCCTCGGACGCCACACGCCGAAGCATCTGTTTCAAGGTTTGGTTGAACCTTTCCACCAGTCCATCCGTCTGAGGGTGGTACACGGAGGTCCTAACCTGGTCGATTTTCAGCATCTGGCACAGGTCAGCCATTAGCCGGGACATAAAGGGGGTTCCCTGGTCTGTCAGGATCTCTGATGGTATCCCTACGCAACTGGACAACAGGAACAGCTCCTGTGAGATGGCTTTAGGGGTGGCCTTTTGTAGGGGGATGGTTTCTGGGTACCGAGTCGCGTAGTCGACGATTACCAGGATGTGTTCATGACCCCAGCTGTACTTCGGCAGGGGCCCCACAAAATCCATTCCATTCCGATCCGCTTGAAGGGCACCCCTACGATGGGTAGAGGAATGAGAGGACTGGGGAGAGGTTTCTTCGGTGAGATGACCTGGCACACAGGACAGGCCGCGCAGAACCTCTTCACCTCAGCCTCGAGGCCTGGCCAGTGGAACCGGTCCCGGACACGCTGTGTTGTGTTATCCGTCCCCAAGTGTCCGGCCATAGGATGGGAGTGTGCCAGCTCCAGGACCATTTCCGTCTTGCTTTGGGGACTACGAGAAGCTGTTTTTCCTCCCCCCTCCTCTGGGCCACACAGTACAGGAGACCATTTCGGACGATAAAGTGCGGGAGAGGGTGAGTGGCCAGGTGGATTTCCTGGTCTTCCTGGCCAGTATCGACGTCCCTGCGTCGGACGGCTGGGCTGGGCTGGGCTGTTCTGGGCTGCGCTGCGCTGGTCAGTGCCTCCTCGAACCCCGGCCAGTCACGTCCTAGCAGAACAGGCTCTGGAAGGCTCTGAGGTCGGCCGTCACGCCGGCGTGATTTGGGTCTTTTTTTTTCTTATCAGTGTAAAAGACACTAATATAACTCTGTTGTTTTGGACACGCAAGTGTTATATACCATTCGAATCTGTTAAATGTCTACTTTTTTGAGTTCACTCTCAGTAACAACATAAGTGTGTTCTTTTGCAAAATATGGAAAATAAAAAGTGTGCATGATTTTTCTTTGTTCTCTCCGCAAACAGTTTTTAAAAAGCCATTTATAAAATTAACTATAACACGTGAAAACATGACACACAGACATGCCGGCTCCTAGGCCAGTGCAATTGCCCGCATTCTCCACCAGTGTGATCCTGGCGCTAGTGAGCATGACAGACAACGTGCTTCTTTTATACGGCTCCGGCCATGAACGATTGACCCAGGCAAATGAGTTTCAGGTGTGAGTCCTGTGTTGCCAGGGCGATGCTGATTGGTTACCCGTAACACTACGTAACCTAGACATTCTTCAGATCTGATTGGTTAATCACAATGATGTTGCAGGGTACACGTAAAGTCAAGTCAAGTCACTTTTATTTATATAGCGCTTTTAACGATACAGATTGTAGCAAAGCACTGAACATTATCAAATTGGAGAACAGAGTGATGGTAATGTATAATGACGATTAAAACCAGGTTATGTGTAATCAAGGATATGTTATTAAAACATACATTGTTGCATTGGTTGAAACATACCTTTAGTAAAAAAAACTTACATTTTTAAAAATTGCTGAATCTGCAACATCTGCTATCCAGACAGACCATCATTTTGGAAATGTTTTCATGGCAACAAAAAAATGCAAATATTGTCACATGACTAAACCTGAGTGTTGATTATATGTCACTAAGGGACTTCCAGAGTTGAAAGTAAGGGATAATGCTTTAAAAAGACCACAAAACACAAAACATATACAAAGTAGCAGTGCATAAAAGATTTAAAATGAGAAATTTATAACAAATATGAATGATTTACTGCCATTCTGTCATTTGGTAAACTAGACAATTCCTTGAAGGCATTTGATTTTTTTATTACCAATCAATGATGTTAATGAGAAGACACCCATCTGTTATAACACAGATGGTCAATGAGCTGTAAAAGAACACAGGTATGAAGCCACACAAACACAGCAGAAGCTTTAAAACGAAACAACCAATGTAAGTAAATAAAAGTTGCTTTTAGTTATTTGCTTATCTGCACAGATTTTAGGAAGAATTTCAAAGAAGATTTTTGGAAAATTAAACATATTTATGTTTATATCTATTTGTTGCATTTATTTATGCTGATTGTATGCAATATATATTCTGAGTCACATGCCTGAGAGAAAAATATTCTGATTAAAGCAAGGTCTTTGCATTGGCATTGGACTTGCTATTCTGTGTTGCAAAGCATAACTTAAATATTTTATTTTCTTAAACTGAGTGATACAGACACACACAGAGACTCCCATGATTATTTTGTTTATAACAAACCGAATTTATATTGCATCATGTCACATCATTAAGCAAAAATGTTCCTTGAAAACTGATGGGCACATTGCTTGGCAGCTTATAAAACCATTCCACTTGCTGATTTTCAAAACACATGCAAACTTTCAGTTCAGTTAAAAAAAAGCCTCTATAAAAACATCATTAAAGAGATTTTGACTAACTATTTTTTTAATCTTCTTTATAGTTTTACCATTTTTTTTGGTAACACTTTATAATAACTACACACTATGAATGATTAAGCATTAGTAAATAGTCAGTTCATCCTTTGTAAACCATTGTTCCAACATTATTATGCATTAATAAACAGTTTACAAGAGCATCATGTAAAAAGAGCAAAATGCTTTGTTCTTGAACATATATACAATGTTTAATAATTGTATTTTAATTTAAGATTTCAGATGTAAAAAATGCAATCGACTCCACACTTGATAAATTAAAAACAAACCTTCAATTTCATAGAAAAATAAATAAATAAGTTTACAGTTTTTTTGCATCTTGACATTAATAGTTCTGTGTCCCTCTCGGTTGTGTTTGTTTATTTTTTTTTTCTGTTAGGCAGATAACGGCCCTTTAAGTCTCCTTTGTACATTTAGATATGCTTATAAATTAAGAACAAGGCATTTATATCTGTATTTATAAATTGCTTACTAATTACTATTAATGTTGGAACAATGCTTTATAAAGGATGAACTGACTATTTACTAATGCTTAACAAATGATTCATAGCGTGTAGTTATTATAAAGTGTTTGTTTTTTTGTCACAGTTATTTTATTATTAGATTATTTTTGCTCCAACCTGTCCTTTTTGAGGCTTTTATGTTGACTGCTTGGTCCAAACCATAGTTTGATTCCACTCTACTTACTCCGCCCCAGCAGTTCTCTTTCCACTTTGTGTAATTTGAGGTAAAACTGCAGTATTTGTGTGTCCACTGTAAGTATTAGAAGCAACTATTTACCACTGTCTGTTACAAGGTAAATGAAAATCCCTGTCCCTTCAGATTTGCCAACAAAACATTTACAAGAAACAGTAATTTTTTGTTTGCATTGCAACTTGCAATAAATAGAATTAGAATTAGTCATAGATGAGCTAAGGGAAATTCATCATATATGTGACAAGTGTAATCGAGTGAACAAACATGCACATTTGCCATCATTAACAACATGTCACTACTGCAAAGCAAATGCAGATTTCTGATTAAACTAAAATCAAACCAACTTTTCAAACGGACAATGAAAATTTTTCTGCACAACATACGACATCATAAAATACTCTGACTCACAGACTGGCTGGTAAATGAACAAACAAACATTCTGAATATCTATAATTATAAGATTGTATGTGTGAACTGAATTATCCCTTTAACTGCTACTATACAATAATTAACTGCTACGAAGGAAAATGTTATTCCCACCAAAATACAATGGGTGTAAATTTACATACATAACTGCACTCAGGCATCTGTGTTCTGAGATTAATACATGGATGGTTTTTCTGAGTCAACAAAGTTGTGAAAAATTTCACTGTTCATTGGTGCACTCCTGAGCCATCTGTTTCTTTGTGTTAAAGCACTTGGCATCAAAGACACATATATTGCTAACAAGCACTTAGCTATCAATGTTGGTGTCAACAACCTTGTAAAACAAATTTGTTAATTAACTGAATTTTAACTGAAGTTGTTTAATCATGTTTTACCATAGTAAACCCTATGATGTTTAACACCTCACAGGCAACATGAATCAACAATGCTTAGGGGATTTTGCTCTGATTTCTCACTGAATGGCTCATGATAATTGGCATAATACTAAATACTAAATCTAAAATTTCCTGTGCAGATAGCAAGTGCTATAATGATAGTAAACATGGGTCTCACAGAGATTAGAGGACTAGAGTAGATATCTTCACTGTTAAAGTGAAGTCCAAGGATTGCCAAACTGGTAATGTTATTTGAACCCCAAATCCACATTTACAAGTAGGCAGCACAAAATTAGTAACACTTGATGCCTTATTGTATTCAAAAAGAGCAAAACAGAACAGAATAATACAAAAATCTCAAGAAATGTTATTCAAAACTGAACCAAAACTTGACACACATCTTACAATAGGGTGCTCATCGCACTGGTAAGACACAGTCTGGGTAGTGCAAACAGAAAACAAGAAAAGGGCTTAAATGTATTTTCACTTTGGAATGACTGACAGCACCATTGCAAAATGGATTGCTGTGTACTGTATCCAGCAACTATTGCAGTACTTTAGTATATAAATATACACTGACATTGAAAGACACCTTATGTGGTCTATCCAATGCTATACTCATCTGCAACATTAATTCAATATGTTATCACTTTATTCCAATACTCTACTATAGGCCTTCTGTTAACTATAAGTAACTTTGCATCTACATTTCATCTTCCAGAGTATTAGTATTTATTGTAATGCTCCCCAAACAGACATTCTACTGACTTTCTAATGATTGCTCCTTAATTTTTAACATCTGATTCTTATTATAATGTAAAGATATATGTGTTACAAATGGAATATCTAACACTAGGCCTCCCATGAAGGTGTACATAGCTGGCATGGTTTGTACAGCCATGCTGCTGGGGGGCTGTCATGCCCTAATGGATAGGCACTTGGACTTGTAATCCAAAGGTTGCAGGTTCGAGCCCCAGGTCCAGCAGGGATTGTGGGTGGGTGAAGTAAATAACCACCTTCAATACCATGACTGAGGTGAGACCCTTGAGCAAGGCACCAATCCCCCAACTGTTCCCCGGGTGCCACAGCAATGGCTGCCCACTGCTCTGGGTGTGTTTTCACGGTGTGTGTGGTTGTTCACTTCTAACTGCTGTGTGTGTGCACTTGAATGGGTTAAACGCAGAGTACAAATTCCTAGTATGGGAAGCCATACATCCTTTCCTTTCCTGTGATAGCAGGAAAAGTAGATGAAGAATTTGTCTGGCCAATCAAGCATCTCGCCGCAGGGCACGTAAAGCTAATCAGACATGCTTTTGGGGGTGATGTCATAGTAGATCCGTGAGCTTACGTGATTGAATACATTTTCTTTTTAATAAGAGTCCAGTGCTTCAATGCTAAAATTGTTCTTGGTGCTGTTAAGAGGGTTGCAGCTCTGCAGCCCTTTAAGAAAAGGCTGTAACTAAGTTATTACAGGAAAAAATTATTTAAAAGACTTGCAATTTACAAAGTTTACGCCCCTTGCCTGTTAATGCATTAAGTTGCATTCTTGAGCATTAGTGAATGTTTCACTGTTAAGTAATAGTTTAATTGTCCAGTATGAAATACCAGCCCGTTCTCATGGCAATTTGTACATATTTTACAAAGTTGTTAATTCAGTTGTTAAAGTTTCGCCTTAAACCTACCCATCACTTGGGTAGATAAATCATGCAAAACCATATCGGTGAGGTCGTACAAATTAGTCACTTCATTTATTATGTTCGGAATTTTTGTGAGATAGCGTTGGAAATACTGTCGTTGTTGTAGGGTAGGGTTCAGTATGCAGAATATGATAGCCAAAGAATGCACAGGGTGTGGAGCAATATTAGGAACAATATTAGGCAGTTTAACTGGTCTAACGAAGAACTATCACAAACCTTAAAAAAACGTCACTGATCATCAAGGTAAGAACAAGCAGTATTAAAATTTTAGGGTATATAAACTTGTAATGAAGCATCTTGCCTCCCAGTCGACAAAAAGGCAGGCAAAAATTTGGTTATTATTTTGTCTTGTGAGCAATGATCCCTTTAACTTTGCTAAAACTTTGTTTTAAAAAAATATGCAATATGTATGCAAACATATGAGCATATGACTTGGAATGAAATAGACAATGACTTATGGGACCAGAGTGATTACATGAAATTTAAAACTAACTGGTTAAACAACAATATGGCACTAAGTGCCATGAGCAAAGATTGTAGCAAGCAAAGCATGCGGCAACCAAGCAACTGCCACAGAGATGCTAACAAATAGCTTTCTCCACATATAATCCACAAAGGGTAATTTAAGAACTTACTATGCTAATCAGGTTACAAATTTTACGTACACGTAAATGCTAATTGTTTGTTAACATTCGCTGTGTGGGGACACCTACGATCTGCTTAGACTTGTAATATCAGTTACAGCAAATGCTATGTGATAAAGGGAATTCCCTATTTCACAGTTCCACAGACAATAACAGAATTCATTTGTTTACAATTCCTGTCGCTTCCCATAACTGTGGTGTCCCAGTTACAGTGCTTTTATCGAGGGAACACTGCATATTTTGAAATGTCAAATGTGTATGTATAGCTGTCTACCTCAGGCAATGATATGCAGGCCCTGAAGGATTGGCCCAATATGCATACAGCTTATGCATCGGATCCATATCAAGCAGTCTCATCTCATTCCGTCGCAGAGGGCTTAGTTATTATAGTCTCTGCCCTGCCAGGCTGTACGGCTTTGCCAGAGCCTCCAAAACAATTGTAGGGAGATGTCTGCAGAGATGTGTGGAAAGGTGGGCTGGCGTCTGACAGCAGTGCTCAAAGATGAGAGTCTTTAATGCATGGCTCAGGGGACATGCCATACCAGGGTAGGAAAGGCAGTGAGTGCTGATGTTGTTTGATGTGTTTTTGACCCGTTGAAGTGTTTACTTGCAGACGGCCAATCTGCAATGTGTGACAGAGGGCTGCTGTTGACTGTCGTTTCGTCTGCAATGTGAGAGCTGTGGTGTGACTCGGTTATTAGTGCTGTATTCAGGTGCACATTTAAATGACACAGAGAGCTGGTATAGCTAGCTAATAGGGATATGACTTAAAACACACTTCCACTTGCTATGGACACATTGCTTGACAAAATCAGTATTGTTCACTAACTTGTAATTCACTAGTCACGTTGTTCGGTCTTCCATGTGCTCCTGCAGTTCAGGAGTGATTTAGATGCGGATAGAAGATGCCAAATGCAATGCACACTACAGCACATGCCAAATGCGATGCTAACATCAGCAAAATTAATGGTGAAGTTTGTATTTTTTTTGCAAAATACTTTCTCCTGTAAAAGTTAATGCACAGAGACAACTGAAGTAAGCCATTCGAAGTTTTACTTCCTGAAAGGTTTTAAACAGTGCAGTTAAAAAAAAAAAAAAAAACTGCTGTCATAAAGTGGGTAAACTTCCTTGTGGCTAAATCAATGTTATTGTTAATGTTATTTTATTTCATAACAGACATTTACCAATTGTTTTTTTTTGTCTTTTTTCATAATGAGAAAGAACAATGTAATAAGCATATATATTTTCTGTCTTTGGTGTTACAGGATAGACACTACTGAATGGCTTGAGATTTGTTGTAGCCTTGTGTGGCCATCAGGCAATCAGTACTTTTATGATATAATTTTTCTGCTGCATCAGTAATTAGTCACATAGCATTTAAGGCTCAGGTGAAGTGCAATACACTGGCAAGCCACCCACACACCGTACTACAAAAAAAAAAAAAAAAAGTTCATCAATAAAAGTGAAAAAGATCTAATTTTGCAATTCTATTTAATGGTAAATTACTCACTTTACATTTAGAGGTATACTGACATTGTTAAAAACATTTTGGACACCCTTTTAAAAACGTAACATTCATATTTGCATTAATGTACTTAGTAGATGCTTTTATCCAGCATAGAAAAAGATGTGCTAAATGCTTATGGAGGAGCTGTCCAGGTGGGATATGGAAGATTGTTTCACCAACAACAGTGAACAAAAACCTTCTGGAAAGTGAGTTTGTGCCTTTCTGTGATATAATGTATATGTTATAATAAAACATATAATAAAATACAGCATGTTAAAAATGCAGGACTGTTGGAAATGCTTAGGAACACAGCAGGAGTCGTTGACTAAAGCCTGACAAGTATATAGTGAGGTGGATTCTTTGTCTGGTGTGTTTAATACTGTACATATGTCAGAGCTTTCACCCTGCTGAAAAAAACAAAAAAATAATCGTTCTTTCTCAAGTGGCCGCCTGAGCATTCCACTTCGCGTTTCCTGTTGGAGAAATTGTGCATACGGCTGATGGGAAATGATGTGTGCTCTGCAGAGAAACAGAAACTTCTCTCGCTGCCTGCTATCCATCACGGGTGTCACACTCAATGCTAACTTTTTTCAGTCCGTCTGTCTCCAGCAAGTTTGCTTTTTGCACCCTTCGAGTTGCTTTTTCCATTTGCCTGCTCTCAGCTCAACCTCACTGTGTTAATGGAGCAAGAAGCCAAATAAATAAATAAATAAATTTAGCCACAGTAGATGAAAGTAGCAATTTGTCATGCATTTGCAATATATAATCATTAATGCACTGGCTTGCATTTTCAAGACGTGCAAAGTGTTTTTAGATTTTGTCTTCTCTTGCGCTGAATAGACATTTTTGCCATTTCACACACACACTCACACACATGTGTATGTGTCTGAATTGTAATAAACAAAAACAAAACAAACAAAAAACCACACACACATAAGCATTGGCATAAGCCGATTCCTAAGTTCACCTGTAAATCTAATCATCAGTGTACCTTGAGTACCTTTTATGAAACTGTAAAAATTATGTAAGAATTGTGCAAATTAATATGAATTGTTCACTTATTAAACATTAAAAAAAAAAAGACAGTTTAGACAATTTCCCAAATAACACACATTTGACAGCAGAGTTGAAGCAAAGTATTTTATCAGTCGCATATATAAACAAAAAAATTAGCATTATGGTCTTAAGATGCTTGCATTGCTCTAACTGCAAATTTATATTAAGTTATTATCTGTCGCAATGAATTCTGCCCGTTGAGTTCACTTGTTTTGAATCTGGAACAAACCTGTAGTACATTATTTACGAGTACAATTAGATTAATATTTATATATTAGACCCCTGGGTGCTGTAACTTATATATTCACCATTTATTATACTCCTCGGGGAATATTTGTCTTAATTACCTAACATTACAACTGCTGTTATTTTCAAACCGCAGATTAAACAAAGCTGAAGATATTTGTGCCTGATGTTACTGCTTTACTCCTACTAAAGGTTTTTTTTTTTCTCATCTAACTCTCGAATTGATTGTTCTCATGGAAAGTTCAGGCACACTGACTGCATGGGGATGCATTAGATCCCAAAAGGACAGAAAAAAAGACGGTCCTCTGTGCCATTGTTCTAAATGAACAGTTCAGGGTAATTTGCTCCATGCTGCTTATGGAGTTATTTCCCAGGAATTTCTAGGCAGATCATTGCCATTTGGAATGTACTGTGTGCAGCTTTTAGTTAAGAAGCAATTTTGAAATGAACGCTTTTGAATATACTACAGCACTGACACAAAAACATTGAATTCAAAGACAATGAATTCAAAATACAACTATAGCATAATTTGCAGCCTTATCAATGCGAAAACAAATATATATTTAGGCACATGACTATGTAACCTATTATCCTAAATCATATTTATTTACAGTATTTTTTTTTTACTGTAAATGGAAGATCAGGTCAAATGCATTGTGATGTGGAATACAACATTTCAGCATGATCTGTGATATACTGCAAAATAGTCTCCTGTATGTCAGTGGCTCTCATGTTTCTCAAGTAACACAAACGCTTTCTTTTCAGCATTGTGCAAATAGAAATCTTTTTAAATGTAAGCTGAAGAATTGTAAGCAATATAAATACTTCATTCAATCTGAAGCACACACATACACCTATGGCAAAGTAACATTTAAAGATTTTGTAGTCCAATTCAAACACGTTATTTTGCAAATCATTCCAAGTGTCGTAATCCAAATCAAACCCACTAATACCAAATAATGACTATATTTAGGAGCAATTTGGATGCAATGTACTGTAGGCTACTTCCATCCCTTTAAAAGAGCTTTGTACTGCTCAGTCTTGTTTTGTTAATGATCATACACTCAAAAGTGCAGAATCCAGTAAAAAGCAGGAAATCAAGCTCACAGACTTTGAGGGCAAACAAAATAATGCATTGCCTTTGGTTGATTGGTCCAGTTGGTGGCCTCTCTTCTTTTTTTTCCACATGGGAATATAATTATAGTGCAGGCACTTGTAGATATACAGTATCGGCTCAGCCAGACCAACATGCAGTGCATTGCCCACTATTGCACTATACCGTTTTCTGCAGAAAGAGTAAGATTAGTATGAAGGCATGCCATTCCAAGCATAGCCTCTAAAACTCAGCAGGTGAGATTTTCCGGGTGTACGCTTATGTTTTCGGAATCTTAGGTTTGATGACTGATTTGCAGACTGTCTACAATAAGTGGCTGAAAAGACTGTCAACTTGCATGAGTAATAAAATGGCACTCTTACTTTGGGTCCATTATATTTAGCTACCGCTATTGTAATATTTCTCCAGTCACAGAGTCAGGTTACCATGGAATTCTAGAAAACAGTTCGTTTCTGGCTGAATGCAGCCTTTCTCACAGTATTTGCTGCACGCACATTAAGCATAATCGTCTGTCTACCTCATACAGCGCGTTCTCGAGCAGATTTCCATAGATTACACACTAAATTGCATTTTGGAAAGGAGCCACTGAAGGAGATGTTGTTTTCATTGGCTCCGTCTCACACCCTTAGAGCCGGACAGCTCACTAGAGCCAGCTGACAATATACACTCAACTCATATGTAAAACATACGTTGAAGCTGTGGCCATTTAGGATAGCAAGCAGCTACAACGGGCTGATGGAGGTGGGGAGCGGGGATATTCCGTGGTGGTTGAAAGAGCCAAAAATGGTGTTACTGTAGGGATTTTACAAATTTAAATAGTGCATATAATATAATTTGTAACTCTTAGAAGCAGAAAAGAGTAAGTTGAGCACAAGCAAAAAGCAAGCTCTCCTTTACTTTAGACTAACACTTAACTGTTTCTATCCTAAGTTTGATTTATTGCACTATATCACTAGTGATTTTTTCACTAATAATAATTTTTGCAGAAATTAGTTATTTGAAATTAGCATTAGAATAAATAATAATGTGTTGGTAAAGTGTTTGTGCAGTGACACTTTACAAAAGGAAATACTAATTCACTAATTAACTATTTTTCTCTAAGTTTAGGTATTAGGTATGACTAGTGATGTAGAATAAGGTCATGTAAAAAAGGCATTAATTGACTATTACTAATAAATGCTAGTAATATTCTAATAAAAACTAGTTAATAGACCCTAAAATAAAGTGTTACCATTCGTACTTAAAAACATTTGCTTATAGTTATGATTAGTAAACTTCTGGTTATGTTCTAAATTGTTAAAACAGATAAGTTTGTGTCAATTTACATACTTTTACAGAAGTCTGACATTTTATAGATGTAAAATAAATATGTAATAAAGTAAAACAAATTTATAATTGTGATACATTTTGGACATATTTCACTACTACTTGATGAATATTTTGGATAAAAAAGAATTTTAAAAGAAAAGCAGAATTTTGCAAAAGGCAACATGTTTGTAGGACTGTACTTGCTAGCACATTAATCAGCTAAATCATGTCTAAATTACAAATTACAAAAACTCAACTATTACATAATAGTACTTGTGCACGTACTGTATATTAGTGGGCTGCACTACTAAATTGAAATGCAATGAGAATAAAAGTTTTTAGATGAAAAGCTTTTTATTTTATTTGTTTCATAATTTAAACTGAATCAGAAAGAATGACAATTAGGATTATCAAATGTCATGGCATTAACAAACTTTGGAAGGGCTGATGATTAGTCTCAGCTGGCACAGTTTACTAATCAATCCCGCTTCCTTCGTAAGCCAATCCGATCCTCACCTCGTCACTATAAATGGTCCAGTTTCCTTTCCTTCCATATCTCGTTTTTGCATTCCAACCACCTTCCCCTTCTCCTCTGTTCGCTCCTTTCCCGGGGGGCACGCAGGGTTCGAGCCGGGCTCTCTCTACTAGGGCTCGGGGTTCACCGAACTCCCAGCTCGCCCCCAACAGCACGCCAAACATGCTATTTTATTACGACTAATGAGGAAGTGCGAACACGTGAAATTGTAATAAACACTATTGTGTCAGTATTGGCAACAGAATGATACTGTACTAAAGGTATTTTATTAAGCAACAAAGCATAATAGTTGGGAATGACCACATTTGCATTAATATCAAATGTTGCAACCATGTTTGTTTAAAGTTAGCCATAAAAAACTCACCTGCAGTTTGTCAAAAGCAGACTAGATCATAATATAATTATCTGGGAAAAAGTCCTGTAGACTGAACTAAATTGGCCACCGCTGTGTGTGTAAGGGTTGGTGATGTGTGCGTATGACTGCATATGAGCACAGAGCCATTTAGATCCACTGACAAGCTTTAACTCTCACGCCTTAGGTATATTGATTTTATGCCCAACCCGGCTAATATTCACAGATTCACAGAGCAGTTTTTGTCAGCCCTTTAGTACAGAATATTTAGTGCTCTAGATCAGCGACTCCAAATAAGGGGCACGCGTAGCCCAGGGGACACTTAAACAGGCACCAGGTGGTATGAGGAAAGATCTTTGTTTTATGTTCTTTTGTTAAAACCATTAAGCAGAAATAAAGACTTAAAATGTTTGTATTTCAACCATTATGGCCATCAAAAGACTAATCTAAATAAAACAGTTCATCAAAAATGAATTTAACTAATCTTTTTGTAACACATTCTGACTCTAAAATAAAGTTTTACTATTTGCTCTATAAAAGTTTTGCTTATAATTATGTAAAATAATGTGTTTAGTTAACTGTCTGGCTCCATTATACTTGCATGTTTTATGTGTCTTCATGTTTTAACAGTTTAGATGTTATATTGTAATAATGATTATTTTAATAATTGCAATATTACAGTACTGTATGAGTATCCACATTTCTTGTTAAGTGTTGATGGATTGGATAATAGATATGATATACTGTATATTTATATAATTTTTGCACATATGATATTTAACTTTTTTATATTTAAATAGCTTTTAAGCTAAATAACAAAATTTTCTTCTTTTATCTTTCACTCTCTCTTTCTCTCTTTTTATCATGCGCTCCACCGTACTACTTTCCAAATGGGCTGTATTGACTGATTCTCCTAATGACGTTCCTAAGGGAGGACCTGCTCTGCTAAAGGGTGGACATGTAACCATGAGCTTCTGGATTTTTTAGGGTCATTAAAATAACAGAGGGCTTTCCTTTTGTTGAAGAAAAAGAGGAAACTGCAATTTGTCAAAGTTTTAGCACCACTATGCCATTAATTTACATATAGTCCAACTGTCCCTAATGATTAATGTGCTCTTCAAAACGCAAACTAGAGCTTACAAATGATTTCAGCCTTCAGGAAAGCTGAGCAAAAGTGTTTTCATAAAAGGCAGTATTATCACATGGATGATAAATGAAGAAGACCACTGGACTAAAAATTGCAATACAGGGTTGAGATGATCTATAAATGATATTGTGTTTACAAGCTCTGGTTATTAAGGGCATGTACTAGACCATGTTCAATGCTCAGTACACAAATGCTACTAGTTTCTTTTGAAATTCAGCACAATTATATGTGATACTGTGTTATGCACAACATGAAAACTGGGAATACACTATCATATATCTTTTGAAAAAAAAAAAAGAAAACATTAAATGCATTAAATCCTTTTATCTATTGTACAATTACAGTAATTCTAAGACTGTGTACTGAAACAACATTTCCAGCACTCCAGATTTTATTTGCTGTTACAAGAAGTTACATTTCTTTTCAGTTTTGCACATTAGACAAACACTTTCCTGGTGTATCCTCACATGAATTCTCAACTGCGGATTGAGAGAATGCAGAGGTCTTTGTAAGCGTGATTGAAATTGAGCTGAACTCATAGGGAACTGAAGGTGTGTGAGAACTGAATGTGAATCTTCCCTCTCCTGAGTGAATGTCCACAGGTCCCTCTCATCTGCTCAAGAGCAGAGTGTGAAATATCACACACTCCCAAGCTCCCTGGAGACCTAATGTCTGCTGTAGCAGCTCCTTTAAGACCTGACATTTACAACAATACACGCTAGATGGACAGATCAGCTGTCGTCCAGAGGAGCTATGGACATTTTTTTCTTCTTTTTCTTCTTTTTTCAGTTGGACACCAGTGAATGCAGTCAATATACACCTACATTAAACGGATGGAAATTGTTATAACATATTTATTACAGTATAATTACATTATTTTTTACACAGAATGTGTTAATGTGTGACTTACTGACAGTCAAAGTTGGAATGTTCTCTTGATCTTGCTTAAATTGCTCAAAATTAGTTTTGTAGACATAAAATATAAAATGTGCTTACACATAAAATTCTTCACGAAACCGAAAAATTTAATGCAAAAAAATTAAAATAATGGATGAGTTGGCACAGATACGAAAGGAAAAGCAGCCAACAAATGCACTTGTCCATTCCAGCATGCACCTAATGAATGTGCTTGAGTATGCAAAACTTTAATTTTAAAAATGAGGTTTTAAATACATTTAAATTGGTTGTGTCACATCACAATCACTATACTTCCCTATACTACTGATGTTTTTTAATAGTTTACTGACTTTACAGTTACTATTATAGAAAATGAAAGACAAGTAAGATAAGTAAGACAAAGCTATGTGCTATTGGAAAGGCTGTTTTTTAGAGGTTGGTGTTTTATATACAGTTGGGCTCAGAATAAGTCCACTTCATCTCAGCCAACTCTTGATTTACCTGGAGGACAATGTTAAGTTTAACCAGAAGTCTGGGAAGACTGAGCAATTAAATTTCAAAGATGGAGAGCCGCCTGAGCCGGTGGCCCTGAAGGCGTGAGAGAATAATGGTTCAGGAAGTGTCCTCAGGAGCAGCAGAACATCCGTTTATCTTGTACAGAAGTGACATCTGGTCTCTAAACTGTGGTCTGACAGTTTCCACACAGAAATCTTTAAGCATGGTGTTGGGCAGCGGAAGGCTATCATGCAGTTTAGTTAGATTGCCTGGATAGTGAGGGGGAGCAAACAGATGCTGTATACTAGATGCTGTACACAAACAAATCACTTCATCTCACAAATACACCTGCAGAGAGACACTCTAGTCTTCAAACGGATGAGCCCACACATAACAAATCTGCTTGTTATTGCTTAAAAATCACTTATGCTAATTATATAATTTGTCATCAGACTTAACAACTGAAAAAACGAACATCAGGACAGATGATGCAGACATGAGACATCATGCTACACAAATACTTCTACCAATGCAAGCCTTATTCTGTGGGTTTACATTCTGAAATGTGTCAGAATAACATGTTTATAAATCTTGACATGTTTTTAATCTGGATTCAAAGTCAAGTCTTTCAAAACGGATCTAAATCATGTTGGAAGTATTCTGGTAGTTTCCCATTAACTGTATGCTAGTTTTAAAAACCTTCTCAGACAGCATTAAATTAAATTAATTGTTTATAAGTCTTACTTTTGGATTCTGATGCTACTTTGTTTTACAAATTAAAGGGTTAGTGAACATAAAAATGAAAAATTTTCTCATTAACCTGTTTCAGAACCAGATTAGCGCGTCTGACGAGCGGTCTGTATGCTGGAATTAGCATAACAGATATGTGGTCTGAGTATCCGAGGTGGGGGCGGGGCTCCGCGCGATACGCGTCGGGAATGTTTGTGTAAACAAGATCCAGCGTGTTTGCAGCTCTCGTAGCAAATTCCACATACTGGTGAAATTTAGGGAGCACTGTCTGGAGATTTGCATGATTGAAATTTCCGGCGATAATAAACAGTCCGTCTTGCTAAGAGCTCCATACAGTTCTCACAGAGCCTCCTTAGCATTAGTGCTTGGTGGAATGTACACTCCGACAATAAAAGTGATTATGAATTCCTGGGGTAAATAAAAAGGTCTGCATGTAACAATCGCAAACTGCACTAGCAATGAGCAGTAACTAGACACAAGCACAGAGTCTTTACACCATTTTGTGTTGATGTAAACACACACGCCACCACCGCGAGTCTTACAGCGCAAAGCTGTATTTATGTTGGCTCAAAAGACGGTTAGCCTGATTAGCTGAATGGCGGCGTCCGGGACTTTGTCGTTGAGCCACATCTCTGTATCTCGTGTCCATGTGTTTTGAAGGTCGGGCTATTTTGGGATAATAGCACCATTTTATTCCGGAGAGGCTGCAGCGTGCTACTGCCACGCCGCCATCTTGGATCGATACTCCAAGACCCTTTTCATCACTTTTTGAAGATCAAGATACACCCTTTTTAGTCACTTTTCGACCTGAAGGGTCCTCCATTGTTTTCAGTTGTTTGGCTTAATGTGATGGTTTGCATGCATATATAAATGTATTATACTGTATAAGTTTTTACTTTTATTGGAGCACCAAACCCCACCACTACCCTAAACCTATCCCTCTGAACAATATAAACACACAGGCAAATGCAGTTACATGCATTTATTGCACAACTAATCATAAAAAAATCAGTATAAATACATTACAAACAAGTTGTGTCACATTCCAAGTCTTCTGAAGCCATCTTCTTTATGCAAAGAAGAAAGTAAAACACATTACGCGCGCATGTCTCATTCATAAAACATACTCTCGTCCCGTGGACTGACGCAATCGATCACGAGACAGACATGAGCCAATAGTATTTCACAACAGGATGACACAATCGATCATGAAATACACAAGAGCCAATGACATTTTACAACCAACATTGACGTAAAGATTTATTTAAAGATTTTTAATAGAGATAGAGACAGCGACCAGGTCTATTCCTTTCACAAATCAATCATTTGGCCTCAAAAGACTTGGGATATTAATATTTTTCAAAAAATTATGATGGTGGTTGTATCTGCCGGCTTTATTTTGTGCTTTATTGACAGATAGTAGGTTTAGGGGCAGGGGTTGGGTCACATGCACATAAATGTGTTAATTTGTGTTTTTTTTTGTTTGTTTGTTTGATGGTTTACATTGAAAAATCACACACCTACAAATATGCAATAATGCCATTGTTTTCACCCAATATATAATTTAATTATGACGATAAAAAAAAAAAAAATCACATTGGCATGTTAGCACTAACATTACACTAACAAGCTTTATAAGAGTTAGGTGATGCAACAAGAGAATGATGCAAAGCATACAGGTAAATCATTTTAAGTTTCACTTCTTGTTTCTGTGCCAATATACAATGTAAATTGTGATGCATTCATATAATATACATGTGTTTTACATGTATACAATAAAAACAAGTGCATTTATATAAGCATCCAAAGGCTCACTTACTTTCTGTACCCGACATTGTAATACATATAAGAATGTGAAAAGGCAGTTATTCTGATTGTGTTTCTTTATAATTGTAAATTGAATTATATTTGGAGTCTCCAATGCTGAAATCCAACAAAACATAAAACTGACACTGGGAATGACACTCATTTAAAAATCGCTAAATAGTCACAATATATACAGTATGAGGATAAAACACCCATGTCCTTTGCATCTGCACATTAATGTAAAAGGTTTCTCACTGAAAGCATTGAAGTTCCTTTCTCGTTGATGGATACATTTAGCGTCTTAATAGTGACACCAAATGTGCTTCAGTTTCTGAGCCTTGCTGTTACGTGTTGTGGTTGTAGAATTATTCTTAAACAAAGACGTAAACAAAACTTATTTTTAATGCAATAACAGACGAATTACATTAAATCAACATTAAAGGACCGACAAGGGAGACTAGGCCAAACAGGGTAAATGTACACGAGGACATAATGTGAGAACTGAAAACACCTGGGAAACACAACTGGAGACTAAATAACTAATAAACTAATAACGAGGACAGAAATTCCAAATATGGTCAAGGGTAGACACGTGGGGCAAAAACCAGAACAAAACACACAGAATACGTAACACTTGGGAGCAAGCACAGGTTGAGTATAAAAATATCTCCCATCCACCCAGGCCGGTATGCACATGCACACTCTGAATACACAGACTATGCCCTTGTACTGAGATTAGAAAATCACATTGTGCTGGAAATGTTCTTGAGTTTCAGAGAAAAACGTCCATGTGACTTTAGTCCCCATTGTAATATCATTTCCTACAATTCAAAAGATGTCTTAAAAATTTCTCCTTTTCTTTTCCACTGAAGAAAGTCACTCACAAAGATTTGGGACAACATGAGGGTAAGCAAATATTACCAGTATTTTTGGGTGAAGTAATCCTTCAATGCATAATTTTAAAGGGGGAGTTAAAGCTAGACCACCTCAAGTTCTTCTACAAACAAATATGTTTGTTTTTAAAATACACTAAGAACATACAGTCAGTTTTGATTCTTTTTCTACATCATGGAATTAACTTTTTAAAATTATATTAACACTATTTTAGTTGAACTTCTATGCTAATTAACTAAACCAATGAACTAAAAGGGTTATTATTGTTTGTCTATCAGACGTACTCTGTACTGCTACAGCAATTAGTAATTTAGCAGTAGTAGTAATTTTATTACACTGAAACCATTGAATTCTGCTGCAATAATTGGGTGTTTCTTTAACTAAGGGCACTTTTATATCCCAGGGGTGTGTTTTATTAAAAGTAACAGCTTTTCCCCCGCTTATATATATATATATATATATATATATCAACTGAAGGTCACAATAAAAATGTCCTTTTAAGTGTTATTGAAATGTTTTTAAGATACACAAAATGCCAGCTATGAAATTCAGCTTAGGAAGGAAAATAATTTTGCCATTTATTTATATATTTATTCCATTGAATACATGATATGTGGTTATAAAAATAATGATTCTGAATGGAAAAATAATAATAATAAACTGGATATTCACTGGTTGTGAGTGAGAAACGTTTTTTATTTTCTTCTGAAGTTTCTTTTCTAAGATTGCTAAAAGTGCATGCAGTTGAAGAAAAACCCAATTATGTCATGAACATAATTATTATGATAATTATAATTGTAGCTGCCCTGTTTATCAGCAACACTGATCACAAGTGCCTGCCGTAATCATCGCTTCTTTGGAAATTAAACACAAACTAATCTGAATCTGAAAATAAAATAAAAGCCGAACAACAGGCCCAGATGCTAGACAGAAAGCAAGTGAAAGCTGTGCAAAAGAGTAGAGGCTATAACTGGCTTCAGATTAGTTTGATGGACACCTAGACTTGAAGTGTCTATGTGATGATGTTCCAAACAGGTTTATAGCACACCTGATGGACCGAAAATAGCCATACAGCGTCCACATCTCTGACAGATGGCTGTACAGAGAAGGAAAAAGCCCTGCTGAATCACCTTTGATTGAAACACAATGAGGGCGGCCCGCTGTTCAGCGCTGTGAAAATTGCGGATCAGCACCTTCTGATCTCCGCTCACTGCCCTTGCCATGTTCCACCTTTACTTGATGTGCACTTCTCACCTAAGACCCAGGTGATTGGCCCACAGGCAGAAGATATTATAACACACAAGGGAATGACCTCTGGCTGAAGTTTCCAGCGGCATTTCATATCCTGTTTGGGCTGTCCTAATCTGCAGGGGGGATGCACAGGATAGGAAGCAAGACTATAAAACACTTTTCCATTCCATTTCGCAAAGATGCACCCCGTGAAATAAATAGACAGCAAAAGGGTAGAATAACATATTCATCCATAGATGGAAGAGCAGGGGGGAGAGGAGAATAGAAAGAGCGAGAGATGCCTGTCGCCGGCTGCTGTAAATTGAAGCAGGAGCATTGTGCATTTGTGTTTCTTCAGCGGGTGATGCTGATTCCTCTCATCTGACACCTGCTTTTAAAAATACTCACAACATCATTTCAACATTTACATCTACATTTAATTCTCCCTGAAATGCCACAAAAATGCTTTGTTTTTGTCTCTTCTTGCTCAGGAATGACATAAGCACGTGTTCAGTCGAAGCGAGTGTGTTAACAGCATAGGCTGTCAACGAGGTCAAACTGGCGGCTGTTTACTGAATGTCAACCTTCTGGAAACAACTTGAGCAGAAACTCAAATTTAAGCTTTATTAAAAAAATAAAATAAAATAAGTGTAACCTTGAATCTATAAATTAGTCCTCACTAACCAAAAACATTTCTTTCTGGTTTTTACCCTTGGATCATTTTAAACTTGTATGAGTTTCTTTTCTTCTCTAAAACACAAAGGAAGATATTCTGAATGATGTTGATGTTTTTGTCTACAACAATGTAAGTCAAAGGGGTTTAAAAGAACATTTAATTTAATTGACTTTTACTGTATGATCAAGAAGAAAAGATAAAAGAAAACATATCTCCATGACTCAAACATCAAAATATCACCTTGCGTTACACTTAAAAAAAGAAACATATACATACACTTTTGGGTGTAAAATTCTTTTAACTCAAGATGACAATATTTAAATGATGGGTCCCACACATAGCCATAGGCAGGCTTTGAAAATTAGTGAGGTCCATGGGGATGCTATAATAATAATCCAAATACAACAAAAATAGACACAAATTTAGATCTTTGTGAAAAATGATTTCTCTGTTTTGGAGGGATAATCATTTTTAAATCATACCCTATGTATTGCATCAAAACATATTAATACTTTACTATAGGTAAATAAATAATTTATTTATTAATTATGTTACAGTACATATAGCTGTTCTTGTTTTTATTAAAAACCGTGGTAACACTTTATTACACTTTATTTCGATAGTCCACTTTAGATATTCTAGATAACAGCAAGTATTTAGATAACAGTAACTTTTCAACTATATGTCAACTAACAGTCATTAGAGTATTAGTAGGCTGTCTGCTTAATATCTCCTAACACTTTGTTTAACCAATATATTTATTACTTTTTATCTCCTAACACTTTATTTTGATGGGTCAACACACCACATACTGACTATTAGAAACTTTGCAAATATATGTCATTTTATTCTTCTAAATACTAAACCTACCCATAACAGTCTAATCTGAGAGTTAGCAGACATGTAGTTGTGAATTAATGAAAATTAGTTGACATGTAGTTACAAAGTTACTGTCTATTGAAATAAGGGTGTAACCAAAACAGTTGTTATACAGCTGACAACTTTGTCTAGTGCTCTTATCATATTGTTTAAAGCATGATTTGTGAAAAAGTATCTACTCAACTGAACGACTTGGCACAGCCAAGGAGACGTAGAGGCGTGTGAATCCATATGCAACTAGTTTATTATAAACACAGAGTCAGTTCAGGCAGATTCGAAGCAATGGCAGACAGGAACGTGGACGTGGTTCCCCATACTAGGAATTTGTGCTTTGCATTTAACCCATCCAAGTGCACACACACAGCAGTGAGAAGTGATTAACCACACACCCGGAGCAGTGGGCAGCCATTGCTGCGGCGCCCGGGGAGCACTTAGGGGAACAGACACCAAGAAGCACGAAAACAAGCGGCGTCCGAGGACTGGTTTGTCACGATAGATCTAAAAGACGTGTACTTTCATGTATCGATCCATCCTTCTCAGAGGAAGGTCCTAAGTTCTTTTGGGAGCAAAGCGTACCAAAATCGGGTTCTCCCCTTTGGCCTTGCACTCTCGCCACGTACATTTAAAACATACATTAATTTTGATTTCATTAGTTTTTTTGGTCCTACATGATGAACATATTTCTACTTATTGTTTGTGTTATTTTACTATTGTATGTAATATCACCATACACATCGATTGCACAATTGCTCCTACGTAGCTTTGTATTTCTGTCTATCACTCGCTGCTGTTTAAAGTGATACATATAGTCAAGTCAAGTCACTTTTATTTATATAGCGCTTTTAACAATACAGATTGAAGCAAAGCACTGAACATTATCAAATAGAAGAACAGAGTGATGGTAATGTATAATGACGAGAATAAATTTTATTTATCAAATGCAGAGACGGTCTCTGTAGTCAAGACGACAATAATCACTGGAAATCAGGTGTCCCCAACTAAG
>JAUYWG010000045.1:2391927-2403172 GCA_034779775.1 Enteromius afrohamiltoni
TTACCAACCTCGCCTGTTTTTCGACTACCGTCTCTGTTTTGCCCTCTGGATTGTATTTGTTGTTACCGACCCTCGCCGGGACTTTGACTACTCTTTGCTCTGCCTCTGTCATTGACGTTTCCCGGTGTTTAGCCTAACTGTCTGTCTACGCTCTGTGTGTAAATAAAACAGCTTGCACTTAAATCCGAATGCTTCCTCGCCTCCTGCCTCGTGACAATCAACATGCTCGCAGATGTTTTTGTGTGTTTGTTTTGTTTTTAGTGATTAGAAACCTGCTGCATGATAAATCTGGTTGACATATAGTCGAGTCTCTTCAAGCTGATCACCTCTAGGAGTGCTGTACCAACATCAGATGTTTATCTGCACTGATAAAGTAAAACAAACTCCCTGAATACTGATGGTGGTTATTTTTTTCTTGAATTCATGGAAAGCAACAGCAAACACAGGTATATACATAACAGGTATTTACAGGGTTTACTTGTTTTCAGGATTGACTCAAAGGATTCACATCTCTGTAGCTCTGTGCTCATGTCATGTCACCCTCTAAGTTACTTTTTCAAATACACTGATTTCCCATTTATTGACTGACAGTTCTCCTGTCCCTGTGTTGAGAGAAATTGGCAGTAAAGCACTTGCTTCAGGTTGAGGCTTATTAATTTATTTTGGTGCAAAATACACCATTTATTTACTTTTGTTTATTTATTTAATTAATTGAAATATATTAAAAGTAATGTTCTGACAAGTACTTTTTAATGGAGTAACGCAATATAGTAATAAAAAGTCACTTATACTGTTGCATTTATAGAGTTACAGTAGGCATTACTGATAAGTGTTAAGTTACATTTGGTTTTATCTTTCAGGTCCACAGTTTGAAGAAAATCTTGCAGAGCAGGTTAAAGTTAGCTACTGTACTTGGTACAGCCTCAGTGAGGATGTTATGTATGTACAATGGGATCTCCTAGTATGTTTCTAGCATTAAGATTATGATCTGTTTCGCAGACAACTAGGATGACACATGATGAGAGTTTCTAACCAGATGTTACTTTCATGCTTTACCAAAACTAAAGTTTGTTTCATCTTCAGCACATGTGGCAAACACAAAAAAAGAACCAAAAGGATGAAAGGAAGCAGTTTTATAAACAGATTCAGCAAGCTCATCATTTTTCGGACCAATGAGGCTCCCAGCAGCAGACATCAGTTAATCTACTCAGTGCAAACCACAGCGTGACACATTCTTGCGTTATGCAGCAAGCCCTTAGAGTATGGCAACACGGCAAGTAATGTAGTATTCCTTCCTGTGAACTGTGTTAAGTTTTGACCTTTCATCCCTGTTGGTGACATCTCATTAACTAGAACACATGCCTAGTCCTCCCCCACACTCCCTAGTCAGCATGGGCAATACATTCTCTTTGTCTTTTCCCGAGTGGAGTCTCCAACTCTCACCACTGCATCACTTGCCTTGAAGAAGCACAAACCCCACACAGCCTTCGGCCGAATGGTTGCATTTCTCTGGCGATTTTCATTCAGGGGATAGTTTATTATACAACATCTAGGAAATTGGGCAAGTTTTGATGGACATGTTTTGTGCAAGGTGCTTCTTGTCATGTATGAATGGAATAAATCTACCTGTCATATACAGTAGATCTTCTGAAGGGTGATAGAGACTGAGGTTGCTTTCTAAAAATTGTTTTACCAATTTATATTTCTGTGCATATATAATAGATTTAGTTGAATTTGTTTTGCATGTGTATCGTATGAGCTTAGGCTCTGTGAAGTTAGAACTGTGAAGGAATTTGGCGTATCGGTGCGTTTCAGAAAACAGTGTGAAGGGGAAAGCATTTGCCAGTTAAAATTAACTCCCACATACAATGGTTTGATGATTAAAATCTCACGGTTTCAGGCTCCCTATACGCTAATCAGCACGAGCGACTTTCAAAATTCTCACTTTCTCAATTCTATTGTTGTGTGCTCACCAGAATAAAAGACAAAAAAATTCCAAAGTTATCTTTTAATTGTTTGTGTATGTGGCATTCAGCTGCTAAATAAAGACTGAGGAAAGAGAGACGCCAAGGTTAGACCACAAATTAATTAAACCTGGCAATCAAAGGTTGAAAAATCTTTGAAAAAAAAAGTAAATACGTAAAGTTTGGAATCAAGTTTAAGGAAAATGGAGAATGATTAAAAAAAACAAAAACAGAACAGATAAGGCATGTGTCAGTAGACTTTGTTTTTTAATCAGGATATTCATGTATTTGGAATCTATTATTAATGCAATAAGGTGTAAGAAATGGGTTAGTGCATTTTTAAGGCACAATGTAAAGAATCCATATGAGAAAAAGTGAAAATACAAAAAGATTGATATTTCATGTGTGGAATTAATTCTTCTCTAGTGGCGGTTCTACATTACATACAGTCATGACAAGCAGTATGTGTTGAAAAATAGCTTAGCGCCATTCTCGCGAGAGTGAACTTTTGCACGTGCATAGTGTTCTGTGCTCTCACGGTGCAGAAATGCTTCCAAGAATGGTTTACCGTGTGTGAATACTGTTCGTCTTGTTTTTTTATGTGCACCAGATTTGAAACTATTTAGATGCGACTTAACCACTTCAAACCCTTGTTGATATGTCTGATAGTGATACATTTATTTCATTTTATTGTTACTCTAAATATTAAACTTTGAAAGTTTTCCTTGACTTGATTATGTTGAGAGGGTCCTTGTAGTGTAATGTAAATGTAATGAATTTTTGCGATACACAAGGAGTTTTTTTTTATTTTTATTATGAATCTGTGTTTGCAAACTGCTTTATTTAAAATTGTCAATTACTGTAATACAATGGAATGATTATGGAAACTTTTGTAGCACTTAATTGACACTGTATTATTCTGTGTAGAGCTGCTTTGTCGTACTTGTACTTGAGGTTATGCAATGATAGCATGGATGTCAGTGTGGTATTTGTTTTCTGATTTGTGATTTGTCTTTTAAGCTTCTATTTAACCTCCTTTATTCCTTGAAACTGTTCATTTCCTTCAGTCAATGCAAATGTAGTATGCAGTCACATATATATGGCATTTTATGCTTCAAACTGAATTTTGCGCTTTTCATTTTCTAAAACAATTTGAACAAATGCTGCAAGAGAGAAAACAGAACTGATTAATAGAAGTCATGAAAATATAACAATCAAATACACATCATACAGTATACATATAGTAGATGCGGTCGTGGTTGCATACAGCATATGTAAACTACATGCATAACAAACGCAGTACAATGCATTCATTTTATGCGCATTAATGACTTGGACTAAACTTTCTTGATGTCGATCAGAGATCGGCTTAAAAGTGTTTACATCAACATGTTCAAACTTCACCCTGCCAGCCACAGTAATGAGAGGCGTCACAGATCATAAGTGATGCCCTAGTTATTATTATGACTGCCAGTCATGGTTATGATCATTAAACTTACAGTAAACAGTTGCACGAGTCTGTGTTTGTCACGCTGGCCTCCATCTCTCTCTCTCTGGGAGCAGATGCCTGCGGTGTTCTTTAATGACATGGTGTCAGTGCTGCTACATGTGCTGGGAGAGAGGTTAGACAATGCAGTGTGCGGCAACTTTCTGTCGTTCTCGTTTTCTGTCTTTCTGTCCCATCTCTCTTTTGCTGGGTCTCAAGCCCTCTCCAATTTCTCGCTGTTACTGCTCCCCTTTCCCTCTCAGCCATGTGTCATTGAGGCTCTTTGTCTGGCAGGCTGCTCTTTCTGCTCGCTCAAAGATAGAAATATTTAATAAAGTAAATGAAAAATACAAATAAATAAATAACACGCATAAAATATGAAAACAAAAATTGTAGGTAGGACACTCTTAATAATACAGTTTCATTGAACAGTTTGTGGAAAACCACATGCCTTAATGTTTTAACTACAAATTAAATGTTGGTCCCACTTCATGGTAAGTGTCTTTAAATATTATATACTTATGTTGGGGGAAAAAAATATCACTACTAGTGTGGCGAACATGTTAATTACATGAACATTCTGGATATTTTTACTTAAGTTAAAAAAAAAAACATAATTAATTTAAATGTTAGCACATAATAGTTAAATATTCAATATACTGTAAGGATGGTCCGAAATTCCACCTTGTAGTTAAGATCTCCCATTTTCGCCACACTCAATTACAACTTGTCACAACCGAAAGCCTCTAAGAAGCATGTAACATGCTTTTTAGCAAAACAGTAAAACAGTTATGAAACGTAAAACAATTCTTGAAGAAGGCAGGAGGTACCATACAAAAATCTTGCCAACTAATAATATACTTGTTTCAATTCACAGCATTTAAAATGCATGACCCAAACTGATATTCATTACAAAATACCCCTTGCCCTGAGAACTTTCAGTTAAAATAAACCTTCATGTTGTAATTGACTTAAATGTATGCTTGTCTTGCTTAGATTGATCCTAATTTAAGATGTAAAATAGCAACCAGTTGGACGTTTCACTACTTTCTTAGATGAAGACATATTGCACGACTTATCTATGAGAAAACAAGTAGCATTCTCTAGTTGAATTATGTTCATCATGAGTACCAAGTTGTATGAAGGATTGTCGTCTCAGGACTTTCTTATCATTTGTCTTTGACTGGCATCTCTTTCTTGCTACTTTTGTAACTCTCTTACTTGTTTCACTCAAGCTCTTTTTTGGCAAGCAACACTTTCTGTTATAGAAACCTGACGTTGCTACAGAAAAGAATAGTTGTATCGATCTGTGTGTGCTCTTAAAAAATAAATAAATGCGGAGAGAAACTCTGCCAGGGGAAAGGTTGGAGTTAAGGAGGGGTTCTGCATTGTTGATCCAGAATGACAGTGATTGACAGTAGTGGTAAAAAAGCTGATAGCAACGTTTGGCGTGCCGCTGGTTTAAAGGACGGACATAGCTGCCGATTTCAGGTTTGTGGAGCATGACTGTGCGCTGGGGTGAGATCGTCTCTTACCATCCTCTCCATGTCCTTTCTTCACCCTTACACTCTCAGTGTTTTTCACAAAGGGAGTTTATAGATTGTTTAAATCTTTTTCTCACTAATGGTCAGCTTTATTCACCAGGGCCACACTAAGCCATAGCACCCCATCAATGGTGATAGCAGGTGTGGAGTGCAGGTGTATGTTGGATATGGACCGGAGTGACACGCTGTCAGCTATCAGCTGAAATTAGCAGCTCAGGTAGTAGTCACATGAGCGGGGCCTCTGAGTTTACAACACAACAGCTGATGGACAGAACCTGCAATTTAAGATTCATCCTCTCTCGCTGCTCTCTCTGCTGGTGGTCGTCACTGGATTTTTCTTAAAAATGACTTTATATGCCACCACAGGTCTGCTTTCATTGATTTAGTCGCTAAAAGGTGAAGAGTGTCATTTCTGTGCCACTATAGCGACACCAAACGGAGTTGCAAAAATAACTCGATTTTGACATTTTCGGAATGAAATGTGAGCGGGTTCTGTCCATGTAAAAGTTGCTGCCACAATGCTACGGTATTGTAAGTGAGGTGTTGCGATGCGGGAGCTGAGATGTTCTTGAGTGGTTTTCAGAGCATGACTTTGTTGTAGCTAAGGTTTTTTTCTTTTTTTCTCCTTTTTTTGGGTGGTTGCTAGGTGATTTAATACTGGTCAAGTCTTCCAGCTTTGGTCAAGAAACATGAATTAATATAAGCTTGGGGCAAAAATGGCACAAAAAGAGAACAAAAATGCACCCCAGATAGGGGCAAAAAAAGAAAATAAGGTTTAACTAAAAACATTATTACTATCACAGATGAAGTGAAATCAACTAAATGTGTTGATTGGTCTGCTTGTGTTACGTGAAGATTTTTTTGGTTTGTTTGTTTTTTTTGGTTTGTTTTGTAGCATTGATCATTACAACCAATCACGGGTTAGTCTGTCAAATACTTGAATAGCAAATCAAGTAATTTCGATTAGTCTGTCATAACGAACAATTCCACTGAAAAGGTTAAGTGTGTGCTTTAACTCCAACTGAGTTCAGCACTTTTGCAAATTCTTTATTTCTGTTTATAATTTATGGCCACGTTTTATGTTACAGTAGGTGGCCTTAACTACTACGTGCTTGCATCAAAAAACTTTATATTAAGTGTCCCTAGGTAATGATTCACTCGAATCCTGACGATCCATTTGCAGCTTTTATTGTACAGTGTCAAACAGGCAGAGGTCAAAGAACAGGCAGGCAGATACAACAGAGATCAGGCAGAAAGACGTGGTCAATATACAGGCGGAGGGTCGGGGCAGGCGGCGAGAATCACAGATCAATAATACAGTCCAGTAATAGACAAAGAAACAATCCAAGAAAACTCTCAGTAGTGACAGCCGGGGCAAATCAGCGTTAAAAAATAGCAGAGAAAATGGCGAACACCTGGCGCAAATCAGCCGAGGTACGTAGGGTAAAAGTGTCCGGGGGGGAAACATTAGTACTCGGGTGAAGGTTCCTGCTGCTGCTGGCCGGAGAGAGCCACAGAGGCACCGTCTGTGACACCCTCGTACCTGTGTACGTTCATAGCAACTAGGTGTGTATGTAGTATGTAACCACAGTGTAAGTACACACTGGTACATAGTATCTACAGCTGTAATATTTCTGTAACTACACACATGTAACAACCCTCAAAATTGTGTGTGTAAGTACAAATGTGTAACAGGACATTGGTAACAACACTTTTTGGTAATGAAAGTACAAATGTCTAACAGGACAAACTGCACTTTTTGATAAATAAAGTGTTACACTTTAAATTAAATAGACAATTGCTATGGATTTAGCATTACTCTGATGTTACACAGCAGTGGGCAGTAAATTAGGCTTTACATATAAATTGTGATTGGTGTCCAGAATGTTACACTTTATATTAAGTGGGCAGTTCCTGAGGAGTTACCATGTATATACATTGCTATTACAGAGGTGCACCAACTTAACCAACTCCACCCACTTTACATATCCCTAAACCTACCCAACTACACTCCCTGATCACCCCCTGTTCCAGTTACTATACATACTGCTGTTACAAAATGTAGCTATGTAATTCCTGTTACATGACTATTTAGTGAAGTGACACATTTGTCCTTACACACCATTCCGGGGGCTTGTTACATGTGTGTAGTTACAGAAATATTAGAGCTTTAGATACTATGAAGCAATGTGTATTTACACTGTGGTTACATACTAGATACACATCTAGTTACTATGTAAGTACACAGTTATTAGGGACACTTAATAAAAGTGGGACCAAAATAATAATAAGTACAATGCACTTATTGTGGTCATATTGTATTCCAAAACACTTTTAGATTAGGGACAGGTTTGGTGGTATGGGTAGTTTTAAGAGTTACAGTGGGTAACAGTGTAATAACAATGTAAGTAAAGAAATAAATTACAGATGTAATTACATATAGGTATTTGTATAAATACAGTATATGTATAAGTACAATGTAAAAACATCTATGTACATAATGAGTGCATTACAACAAATTATTAATTCAACTGTAAGTACACAGTAGCCATCTAACATAAAGTGGGACCGAATAAAAAAAAAAAAATGCAGCCTTTATATATATATTTTTTTAATTATTTAAAAGATAAATGTGAACACCATGATGGTCCAAATTGGCAATGGTCCAAATTAAACACATGAACCAATGGAATTTAACAACCATTACTGATGTTAAATCATGTCTCCATGGCAGAAATATCAGATTCATCCCTAGATGATAAAGCCTGTCAAAAAATATCCATCTTGTCTGGTAACAGAACAACTAGTCAACAAAATAACCCAAAACCCAGTAACATCTCTGGTACCCAAGAAGTTGACTGAGCGAAACCAATGAAGAGCAAAAGCAGGAGACAGAGTGACGATGACAAAAAACTTATTTGCTTATGTTTCAAAGTTTAAGACTTTGTCCGTCTAGCACAAATGTAAATAGTGCACAAAACTGCTTCACAACAGCAAACTTTCCTCTTACAGTATGAAAATTTCCTCTTACAGTATGTCTAATTCATGAAGACAAACATCACTTAAAACCACTTCATAAAAACCAGCAATCATAAGACTAAACAACAATGGAAAAATTATTTTCATATGGATGTGCAACATTACAAATCCATTACAAATTGTCATTTATTATTAGTAAGGTTTTTTTTATCACTTGTTTTGATCTGAGATTGCAGTTGCCAAATTTTGTCCATAACTAAATATGTATTTCTACAGTTTTTGGTAAGGGGAATTTTACATTTTTATAGGCAAAAGCGGCAAAACTTTTGTATTACAAAAGCGGGTCCCATAAAACAGGTTTAAACATTTGACCATCTCTTCACAGAAACACACAAAATCACAAATTGTATAACCAGAGTGTCACAATCTCAGCCTGTTTGTCTGTCTCTGTCTCCCCATTTCATGTACCGGACTCCATTTCCCAGAATGCACCTCTCCTCCACAGCTGTTTCTAGTTAGGTTTAATCATTCAATCATTATCACCTGTATAAATTCCAGTCTCTGTGTTTGTCTCCTCACGGTCCATTGCACTGTCAACCCTGTTGTTTTCCACTCTGTGTTATTCTCTGTGTTTTGACCTGTTGTTACCGACCTTGCCTGTTTTTGACCAACGTCTCTGTCTTGCCCTTTTGGATTATATTTACTGGTTACCGACCCTCGCCTAGACTCTGACTACTCTCTTGCTTAGCCTTCTCTGTGTATGTTCCCCGGTGACTACCCAGCCTTTATGTCTATGCAATAAACAACTTGCATTTGAATTCACACACCTCGTCATCTCTCAGCCTTCGTTACACAGAGGTTCTCAGCCCATTTTAAAACATTAGTTTTTATATAGATAAATATCAAGTGAAACTATCAGTTGAGCTTTATGGTTTGTAAATATTCAACATAGTTAAATCTAAGTCACAAGCCAGTAATTGTTTGTCTTTCATTAGCAAGTAGTACTGGCGTGAAAGTCTTATGAAGTGAAGCAGATGCCACAGGACGCACGGTATCACAAGCAGCCAGTTCGACGGCTATTCATTAGACTTGGCTCACGTTCATTAGTTGAATTATTCAGAGAAACTTCTCTTTGTCTGCTGAAATGATAATTGACTGTCTACCGAGGGCCGTGGGGTTTTATTATAGCTTTTGTTGGTTTGCGTGGGAATTTCTGGGGGGCTGAACTTTCCCTTGCAAGACGAATTTCATCACAATGCTGAACGATGCAATGGCCCTGTAACACGTTATGCTTATGAACATGAGATCATCCTTATGAGGTTTCAGGAGGACTTTTTTTCAGTGCACTTCCTTAAAAGTTTGAATAAAATATTATATTACTCCATATACAGCACTGCATTGTGTCAATGCTGAATGTATTGCATATGAAATGTGGCCAGTGATGTGAAATATTACTCTTCATAGAATAATCTTATATCTACAGAGACCTAGAATGGATTAATTAATTCAAGAGTAAATGTCCCTAAAGGCTGCAATTAACGATAAACGTATTAGACGAGTCAGTGCCAAAGAGCGCTGGAGTCTGTCCCGCTACCGTTTTCGCTGGTGCTGTTTCAACTCAACTGTCAACTGAGATGTGTCAAAAACTAGAGCATTTGTGTGTGTGTGGGTGGATGGGTGGGTCAGTGGCTTTGAGTATTCATGAGTTGACAAACAAAACTGCCAAATAAACTTATTTAAGTCATTGCGACTCATATTTTCATTTCCAATTGGAATGGAAAAGTGTTTGCCATATCCTGTCCAGCTGTGAGGTGTAAAATATTCAGCATCTGTGTGTAAATCACTCTGTCAATTATGGTGTGACCGCCTTTAACTCTCCAGCTGTTACAGTAGAAGCTGTTTAATGGTTAATTAAAATGTCCCATTGCATTTGCTGACTATTCAGGAATTTAAAAAAAAACATGAAAAATAAAGAACGACCAGTGTCATTGATCATCCTACCACATCCATTTATTAAGTGATAGTCACTATTCTGTGACTTTAAAAAAACTCAGAAAACTGCAGCATTGTACAGTTTATGATACAGTGCACAGTATTTTGGCCAAAATGTGACAATAGTCAAATAATTATCATCTCTCAATCTCTCTACAGTAATTTTGCAGCTTTATTTTAGTGAATCAGTTCAATCTGTATGTTCCAAGAAGTCACTGTGTGGTACTTGTCAGAGGGCCCTTGTCTGTGCGTACATCGATGAGAAGTGACGTGACGTGTCAGTGAGAAAGACAGACAGACGAGAGCTCCCTTAAGTTAATTTCTTATTGTCTATTTTTAATCACAAACCTATTTTATAAACCATAATTTTTGCTTCATAATAACGTGTGAATATACCACCCATTGTATTTTACAACTAAAACAACCGGACTGCTTTGTTATCACTATCTTAGTTTTGATTTCCTGACTCCGCTAGCTTTAGCTCATTAGCAGCAGCAGCGTGGTTGCTGCTAACCTTGTTTGCATTTTGTCTACACACTACTCACACATTACTATTGTTTACTCACGGTTACGTGCTTTATTAGCGAATTTGTGTCTACCTTTGAGCGCAGGGGAGGCCACGTTTGAGCTGCACTCGTTGCAGCTCGAGCTGGACGCCGTGGAGAAGCAGATACGGGAGCTGCTGGAAAGACAAAATGAGCTGAGGGAGTGGAGAGCAGTTCTGGAATCCTCTTGGGTGAGTATAAAGCGCGATACTCTGACCACCTCTACTCCGTGTGCTTCTCTGAACAGGTCCCATGCCCCCCAGACGCAATCTTCCCAGATATCCTTCACTTTGGCGCCGGGACACAGATCCTGGGTCCAGCAGCAGAGGAAGACACCATCCAGGGCCAGGGCACGGACATCCCCGCCTCCAGCCTTCGAGATCATTGGAGATTTCATTGTCCGGTACGTTCGTGCTACCTTTGCTAAAGGCAAAGTCCACACGCACTGTTTTCCTGGAGCTCGTATTCTCAATGTTTCTGCACAGATACCCGCGATTCTGAAGGAAGGCGAGAGCCTTGGGGCGATCGTCCTGCACGCGGGGTGAACGACACCAGGCTGCGGCAGTCGGAGGATCTTAAGAGGAATTTCAGCAGCCTGATCAAGACCGCGACCAGGATCATCATGTCAGGACCACTTTCCACGTATCGACGTGAGCAAGAAAGGTTCAGTAGACTTTTTGCTCTAAATGAATGGTTACTGTCATGGTGTAAAGAACAGAAACTGCTCTTTGTTAA
>JAUYWG010000045.1:2407460-2430894 GCA_034779775.1 Enteromius afrohamiltoni
TATGTTTTGACCTCACTATTCGGGGAACAGACACAGTCTTTATAGAACAAAATACATCGTAGCAATCATTTGAGAATGTACTTAGTAGTCAGATGGAGCGTAGCGTCCGGGAGATGTTGTTCGATAGCAGTTCCGCTCCGACTCTGCTCGGGTGCAGGCCGTTAGCACGAAACAGTCTAGGATGCTCCCAGAAAAGATTCCAATTATTGACAAAGTAATCATTGACAAAGTAACCATGACAGTAACCATTCATTTAGAGCAAAAAGTCTACTGAACCTTTCGTGTCTACGTCGATACGTGGGAAGTGGTCCTGACACGATGATCCTGGTTGCGGGCGACGTGCTGCGAACGGTCTCTGTGCTGTTCCACATATCATTTTGTGGTTTTGACCCGACTTCTACTGGACATTTACAGGTACTGCATATATATTTATGTATACGGTGCAGTTTACTTTCACTTTCCCTCAGTGTAGGCAATCGAGAGCAATGTACATGCATCTTTTCAGTAGTGTCTGATTCAAGCGTTGAAATCTTGGAAATATATGAACAGAATAATCTCGATCAGGCTGCTGAAGTCCCTCTTCAGAACCTCTGTCTGCCGCAGCCTGGTGTCGTTCACCCCTGCGTGCAGGACGATCACGCGACGCTCTCGCCTTCCTTCAGGATCGCGGGTATCTGAGCAGAAATATCGAGAACGCGAGCGCCAGGAAAGCGTGTGGACTTTGCCTTTAGCTATAGTAGCACGAACGTACCGGACAATGGAGTATCCCATGATCACAGCGTCATGTTCCCTCTCGCCGAGGGGAGCGAAGTGGTTCTGGATGGAGATCTCGAAGACCGGAGGCGGAGATGTCCTTGCCCGGGGCCTGGCTGGTGTCTTCTGCTGCTGCACCCAGGGTCTGTGTCCTATGCCGGGGTGAAGGATATCTGGGACCATCACAGCCCGGGTGCACGGGACCTACTCCCTGTGCAGAGAAGCACCAGAGTAGAGGTGGTCAGAGTGTTTGTATCACGCTGTATACTCACCCAGGAGGATTCCAGCACTGCTTTCCGCTCTCTTATCTTGGCCTGTGTCTCCAGCAGCTCCTGAATCTGCTTATCCAAGGCCTCCAGTTGGAGCTGCACCCGTTGTCCTCACCTGCACTCAAAGGCAGACAAAAATTCGCCATTAAAGCAAGTAACTGTGAGTAAACAACGGTAATGTGTGTAAATAGTTTGTAGACAATGCTAACAAGGTCAGCGGCTACCACGCTGGTGGTGCTAACTGGCTATGAGGTAACGGAGTCAGGAAATCAAACCTAAAATAGTGATAACAGAGCAATCTGGTTGTTTTAGTTGTAAAATACGACAAGTGGTATATTCACACGTTATAAGAAACAAAAATGATGGTTTATAAAATAGATTTGTGATTGAAAATAGACAATAAGTAATTAACTTAAGGGAGCTCCCGTTTGTCTCGTCTGTCTCATTTTTACATCTTTCACCTTTACATATCTTTTGTACATTTAGATATGCTTATAAATCAAGAACAAGGCATTTATAGCTGTATTTATAAACTGCTTACTAAGGACCATTAATGTTGGAATAATGCATTATAAAGGATGAACTGACTATTTATTAATGCTTAACTAATGATTCATCATGTGTAGTTATTATAAAGTGTTACCCCGAAAGGGTGGTCTATTCTTCGGTCACATGTCACAACTTGCCCGCCATCTGCTTCTGTGGAGTCAAATGAGTCTGAAATCACTGCACGCTGTTCACATTCCAAGCGAACTCAAGCGATAAGCCAACCTGCTCTCATGGCAGACCACCCATCCTGAAAAACGGCGGTTCCAGGGAGATCAGGGAGGACAAGGAGCAGGTTCTGCTGGTAGCGCCATACTGCCCCTCGTGGACCTGGTTTGCTGACCTAGTGATCCTCGTGGCAGCCCCTCCCTGGACCTCTGACCTCTCCTTGGTCATGATTAATACTATTACTCTAAAGTCTAAAGCTCCCTCTATGAGGCAGGCCTATGCACTGAGATGGGGTTGGTACATTCACGGGTGCTCCTCTCGTGGAGACGACCCACAGAGATGCCTGACTGCAGTAGTGCTTTCTTTTCTGCAGGAGAAGTTGGAGCACAGGCTGTCCCCTTCGACTCTTAAAGAGATAGTTCACCCAAAAATGAAAATTTGATGCTTATTTGCTTACCCCTGTAATGATGAGCTTCCACCCTGATCTCCAGATGTCGCTCCTTCACCACTATCTGTCAGTCTATTACTTGGACTACAATTCCCAGCTACCATTGCAGCTTTTTGCCTACACACACCCACAGCTGCAGCCCATTAACTATCATTAGCACATAAATACTGAATTTTTACACATAGGAAGCACAAGGTTTTACTACTGCCATGGCGTTCATTCCCTAGCGGTTTTCTTGTCATTTCCTGGTGTCTTTCGTGTACCCTTTTTGGACCGTTTATCTGTGATTGACTGTGTGCTGCCTGGTAAAGATCTTCTGCTTTGTTTATTGACTACGATTTTGAACTGTCCACATTAAACTGTCTCCTGGTGTGAGTTCATCCTGTCTAAAATAAAGCTCTCTGCAAATGGATCCGTACGCCTCCGTCTCACTGGTTACAACCCCCAGGGCATCCAAGATATTGTTTCCTCAGCAGAACACAAACAAAGATTTTTAACTTTAACCGTGGCAGTCTGGTAGTCATTTAATGGAAGTGGATGGGCACCAAACCTTTCAAAGTAAATAATCAGATCATTTTTTCAGAGAAACTGAACGGTATTTATATCATTTTTTACTTCTGATAGACAACCATGTCCAAACCGTCTCTGGCTTGTGCTCAGCATTAGGCGCGTTCCCTGTATACGCGCTTTAGTGTAGGACACGCACACACAATTATCTTGTTTACATACCTCAGTTCGATGTGAAAAAACCAAAGGCACAGCAGATGATATCATTCGTATGTGATCCCCTCGTGCGTCTTTAAAACGACTGTTGTATACACACAACAGATCACTTCCGGCGTTTGCATATCCTACGCCATAGCGCGTACACAAGGAACGCGACGGTTTGGACTTGGGTGTCTATCAGAGGTAAAAAATTATATAAATACTGTTCCATTTCTCACAAAAAAACAATCAAACCAAAAATGATGGTTTATAAAATAGATTTGTGATTGAAAATAGACAATAAGTAATTAACTTAAGGGAGCTCCCGTTTGTCTCACTGACACGTCGCACAAATGAAAAACAAACCTTCGGTTTAATAGAAAAAAAAATAAGTGTACAGTTTTATATTTGTTTGCATCTTGAAATGAATAGTACTGTATCCCACTGTGCTGTTTGTTTATTTTTTTTCTGTTAAGAAAATAACTGAACCTTTAAATCTCTCCCTGATCGTTTTGTGTCTTAAAACATCAATGTATCGTCACGAGCCACAGGGTGTAATTTGGATTCGTCTGTGCATGTTTTTTTACTTTGAAAGGTTTGGTGCCCATCCACTTCCCTTAAATGACTACCAGACTGCCACGGTTAAAGTTAAAAATATTCGTTTGTGTTCTGTATACAATACAACAATTGTTTCCCATTCTGTGTTTTGTAAATGTGAATGCTTAGATCTCTTGAGACAGCTTTATTAGCATTATATAACTTTTTGTTTTGCATGTAGTGCGTGTTGTTGACAAGGTGTTCGCGCTCTATATGTTGTTACGAAGATTATGGAGAAGGAGACGAGTGTGGGTTCACCCACTTAACCAGCGGAGAAGACAACTTGGAGCGTATCACCAGCTTGTCTCAGAACTTCGTCTTGACAGTGACCGGCACATGAAATACTTCAGAATGATTGGCTGATGCGATTAAACTCCCCCTCTTCCTCCAACGATATAAAAAGTTATTTTTGTCGGGAAGAAAACATATCTGATCGCATCATGCAAGTTTTATAGAAGTACTGTGCTCATTTATGTATTTTCCTTTTTTATTTCTTTATTGGATTTTTCTAAATTACTGAGTACGAAGTATCACACATTAATTGAGCGTAAATTATGAATTTATTCAAATTTAATGCCAATCCATGTTCATTTTGCCCACAAACAATCTGCTGTTCCAGATTCCAGCACAGCAAAAATAGACTCTGTACCGAAACGATCGCTGCACTGCTGCAAACGCACCGCATCTGCAACGCACTGCCGGACAGCAACCGCGTGCAGTGTGAACGCTCTGATCCATTAACAAAAACATTTGTGATCCGTTTTTCCAGGTGCGGAAAAAAATACGCAACGCAAATGCACTGCATACAGAGTATGTGTGAAACAGCCGTAAGGCTGCAGGATGGCTGACACCGTTCTATGACCTCTGCATAGAGGCAGTGTCCTCCCTTGTCTTCAACTAGACTACAGTTGAGCGGGAGGCCGGCTAGTGTCTGCTTGCTGTTCTCTCTCAGATGTTCCTCGCAGTCTGAACTAGATGTGGAGAACTAGATTGTAATCTCAATATTCCACTGTCAGCCGGAAGGCCGTTTTTCCCTTCACATATATACATAACTTTATTGATATATTGAATTATTCAAAGTTCCACATGTACAAGTGCAAATATGCAGGTATGTGCTTCGCCCCTCCAACCCCTGTTACAACTGGCATCCCTGTGGGGCCTTTTATTGCCGTTAAGACGTTACACCCCCTTGCCATGACCCTGGGTCGCGCTGACACCGGCTCGGCTCCTCAGCGAAAACCTGAAGGTACACTGAATCTGTGCCTATTCTCACATAGTGACAAGGTACACCTGAAAGCAATCAGTGCACAATAATGTTCATTGGCCTTTTCTTAAAAGCTCAAAGGTGATTGGTCTCTCTTGTGAGTTCCCATATGTTACGTTGGGGTGACCTTCTTAATCTAGACATTCTTCATGCATGTTAAAACAGGGATAAAATAATGCTAAATTAAAAAATGTTAAGTATGAGGCTGTCAATGTCAATGTCATATTGTTTGTGCTGTCAATGTTTGTATTCTGAAAGCACACTAAAATTAAAGACCTTTAGAAATCAAAATTATCAGTTGATGAAACAACATAAATTAATATGCTTAAATTTATGTTGGGCTACATTTCAGTTGGATTAAAAAGTGCCCATGTAATGGTTTATGAAACATGGTTTATGACATGTACACAAGGTTTAAAAACACTTTAATGTTATTATAAAATTAGTTTATTTTTAATCCCAAATGATTTGTTTAATTTTGTCCCTTTAATAAGAAAGAAAAAGGAAAATAAGTTGATTTACTATTATTTGCTGGAGTCCATAAAGACCAACGGAACCCAATCTTGTTCCTTGGAGGGCCACCTTCCTGAGTTTAGCTCCAATCTGTTCCAACACACCTGTTTCTCCTGAAGACCCTGATTAGCTGCTTCAGCTGTGTTTAATTAGGGTTGCAGCTAAACTCTGCACAAAGGTGGTTTGCCAGAAGCAGGATTGGACACCCTGGATATAGACATAAAATGACTTCTCCAGGGCACTTATTTCCAACCCTGTTCCTGGAGCAGCCCCAACACTGCACATTTTGTATGTATCCCTAATCAAATAAACCTGGTTCAACTCATCAGTTATTAGTAAAGACTCCCGGGTCTGAAATGGGTGTGTCGGATAAGGGTGACATCCAAAATGTGTATTGTTGAGGGTTGTCAAGAGCTGGAAATTACTGATCTAGGGTAATGGCATTAACACAAATTTTGGTTTCAACAGAATTTCACCGGAAGGAGAAAAAATAAAAAAATAAAAATAATATATATATATATAATTTATATTAGGGCTGTCAAATGATTGAAATTTGTAATTAAATTAATCCGAATTTTCAGTGGATTAATCATGATTAATCAGTATGTGCAACTACACCTGAATCCTAACCATCTTTGGGTTTTTTTCTGAAATGCATACCAAAAGATAAATAACAGGACACAGATACATAATTTTCATATTATGTCTGTTTATTAACACCGCCAAATAATGATGGTTTAAATCAAGCTGAAACATACTACACACCATAATATCTGTCTTTGAGAAAAATCTTTTATCTTTAGCCTGACATAAGCATTCACAAAGCCGCTTTCAGCAAGACTTTTCACACTGCAGGTGTAAGCAGCGCAAATTTTTTCAGATTGTTAATGGATGAGAGCTTTCACACAGCACGCGACAGCGCGTAGCAGTGCTGCGATAGTTTCGGCGCATAGTCTATTTTTGCGGCACAGCTTACGCTGAATAAAGTGCATTGTTCTTAATCTAAACTGGCATGGTTAACATGAAAAATAACACATTTTACCATAAAACTGTGTAATTGATTGGGTTCGTGTTTCGCACTCACCATATGAAAAATAAAATACACAAAAACAAATATTTTTTTTTACAGATATCATACTATCATACTGTACAACCTTGGCTCTGGCTTCTATGAAAAGGAAGCAAAATCTCTGTACTATCATAGACTACATCTCTGCTAATTCGGGTTTCTTCTGAACAATATTAGAACTTTCATCTGTGCCATAAAGTAGGAGCAAAATGACCTGGTATTGGCTGAGGCAGCTGACGTTGAGCGATGACCTTGAGAATCTTCTCAAATAAAGATGCACTATTTATTACAGTACTCACCAGGTTATGATGGGCTCTGGGGTGCTCAGTATAAGGTGATTGTGGGTTGTAGGCAGTAGTGCATTCAGGATATTGACTGCAGTTGAGGTCACAAATGCTGTCTTGAAATAATTCTGTAGGATCTTGGAGCTGAACAAATCCTTTGTTAAGCCTATCAGCTATTTAGTTTTATTTAGTTATTGCAAATCGGTCATTCACAAGATATGGCGGTCAACATAACTCTTAAAATTCTCAAAACAGATTTTAATAAAAGAAACCGACATAAAAGTATCAATGCTATAATGTGTTATTTTTGGGAGAAAAATTAGATATGTCTTTTATCATGTTTCATTAAATGCAATAAATCAAAAGTGATAAACTATTGCCCTGATATGCAATTTATTTCTATATTTGTTACATAAATTCCATCAGTTTTGCTATTATGTTAATTGTCTTTGCTTTAAACCTTTTGTTACAATGCTAACATTTTTTATATAAAATGTTTATATTATATTATATTATATTTGGTAAATAAAGTGTTACACTTTATATTTAATAGACAATTGCTATGGATTTAACATTACTCTGATTTTACACAGCAGCGGGCAGTAAATTAGGCTTTACATATAAATTGTGGTTGGTGTCCAGAATGTTACACTTTATATTAAGTGGGCAGTTCCTGAGGAGTTACCATGTATATACACTGGTATTACAAAGGTGCACCAACTTCACCAACTCCACCCACTTTACATATGCCTAAACCTACCCAACTACACTCCCTGATCACCCCCTTTTCCAGTTACTCTTACATATACTGCTGTTACAAAATATAGCTATGTAATTCCTGTTACATTACTTACACTACTGTTACACTACTTAGTGAACCTAAACTTAACAACTACTTCACTAACCATTGATAAGCAGCAAATTAGGAAATTATTGAAAAGCTGTAGATAATAGTGAATGTGAATATGTGTTCCCTATTCTAAAGTGTTAACTATTTTTCTTGTTTGCGTAGTTAACAAATAATATTTCCTGGTCCTGAACACTGTCCTTATTGTTTTTCACAGTTGAAAAGATGCTACTGAGTAGATGAGTAGAGTAGATGAAACTACTCTATTTATATCTTCTGCCTTGCAAAGTTCCGGGCATGATATACTTATAGCTGCAATAAATGGGTCCGTAAAGAGTGCCCATGCAGCGCACTGTTTTAGCGCTATGAGGAAAAAAGGCACAATCTGCTTCACAGTCTAGTCACGTGCACTCGCTGACTCTCTCAAGTTATCCCCTTCAAGGCGGGAAATGTATATGCGGTTGAGATTGAGTATGTTTGAGTGAAATATGGCGAAACAGTCTGCCTCAGTGTGTATTTCATGTGAGGATTAGTGCACCTCATTGCCGATACTTATAAGACTGCTTCACTGTCTAGCCGAGCCCACTCACTGACTCTCTCACGCCTCATGGTCTCCCCTTCCAGGCGAGAACTACATTCACGGTTGAGATTGAGTATGTATGAGTGAATTATGCAGACACAATCCACCTCCTCAGTGTGTGTTTCATGTGAGGAATAGCTCACCTTCTTGCGGAGCTGCACAATCCTAATAAGTCATATGAATGGGACGCCATCACTAAACGCTCATTCAGCTAGGGGCCTCTCAGGCTGTTAAACTATTCTTGCTCCCCTCCAGACCGCTGATGCACTTTGGGTAAGAGCTCAGGCTAATTTTACACAAAACTGATGTTAACTGATTTCAAATGTCAAAAACCAGAGTAATAGTAATACTGGGAGGATATACGAACACTGGAGTTGGAGTTTTGATGTTGTAAATTGTGAAGAAGATATCATATCAATTATCTGTTCTGGTCTGCTATTGCAGTATTATGTCAGGTCATATTTTTGCTGCAGCAGAAAGCTGATGGATGGATGATGTTGGATGTTCTGGGGTGAGCAGTCTAAGTTGGTTCATCTCCAGCTCTGGGCATATCTGCACTCCTGCAGGCTGAACCCAGCTGCACAGCTAGCTTCTAATGTGGACTCATTAGTGCTAGCACTAAGTGCCCTTCACAAATTAGAGCTCAATTCCATTGCTCTTCCATAGCATCCCATTTGTGCCATTCTAGAGCAACAATGCCAAGCGCTCAGTAGTGAATCCTTCACTTGAATTTACTGTTAATATGTGAGCCAGTCTGTCAGCAAGAACATGAAATGTGCATTTGTTAACCGAATCATGATGAAATGTTGTCTGTAGCTGGCAGTGAAATGTGAATGCTTCTTTGATTTTCAGATGAAATTTGTGATCTTTTCAGTGTGAATTGGTGGTTTTTTGGTGTCTATGAATGCACAGGCTAATGCTATTCCTGGAGGCCCACAAGTACATTCAGTCTTTTCCTAAACGTCGACCTTAAATTAGCTTTCAAAGATGGTGCCAAGAACTCCCGAAAGTCTTTCAAATAGCTTTTTCAAATTTTGAAAAAGTCTGCTGAATAGCCTTTCTGCTACAAAATGGCAGCTATTAAAGGCTGTACATATCAAGCTGTGGGTGTAAGGCCTTTGATTGTTTACTTTATTCTTGTCAAAGCAAATTCGCTGACCTGCAATTCACAGGGGTACAGCTTTTCAAATGTCTCAGGGAATGCCACTGCGCATGAGGAAGAAGATATTAAAATGTTTCATCAAATTAATTTTAGAATTTTCAGAATTAGTTTAGGCTTTCATTTACATTGAAATTTCATTGTTAAAATCAAAATGTGACACTTGAAACAGAACAAGAGAGCTCTGTCAAAACAAACCAGCAGGCATCAGCGCAAAAGTTAAAACCTGACTTTTTTAAACTCACACACATACACATACGTATCTACACTCCCGTTCGATGTGTGTGGCTCACTGCAATACCTTAGCTTGCTGGTTTTAGGATTCTTCCATAACAATGTGGAAAATAATTAATCAAGGGGTTTTACCAATGACATTTATGGTATGTTTACTTATTTAAAGCCACCTGACACTATTTGCTGTTCATTTGTTTGTGCCCTCTAAACCTTAATCATCACATAAAGACTACTATATTACAATATCACAGTTGTCTTTTTTTTAAGAGGTGTCACTCAGCTTAACAATGTCAGTTAATCGTTTCACCCTTTTGTTTCACTAGCACAAACATTAGCACCACCATCTCATAGGAGCAATGTTAGCGATCTCTGCCCGCCAGACAGCGGCCTACATGCAGAGCTGCGTTCTAAAGACACAATAATCATGGGATTTGATTGCCTGTCCCTCAACCTCAATAATTGATGACTCCAATATTTACCCTATTACCTGTGTGTTGTAAACATTCATTACGGTAGTGTGTTTGAGAGAGGTGTGTGGCAGCGAACACCAGGGAGCTTGGCCTGAGGGGAACTCCTGTCAGTTTGACTAATGACAGAAATGAAAAAATATCTCCTAATTACTTTAGAAAAAGGTACAGTACTGCGTTCTTTATCTGCGCAATATGCATTTTAAAACTTTGTGCAGGTTTATTACATTTAGCTCTTTCCATCGTGGCACTGGCATTAGAGACAGAGCAAGTTCTCAAATTTCAAATCAAATTTCAACTCGCTCCATGAAGGGCTAATCCCATTTGCAACATTATTGTATTTCTATTGACATTAGCATTTTTTTTTTTTTTGGTAACATGTAAATAGTCATCACAATATACAATATTAGAGTATCTACTGCATCTTGCAGGTTTTTGTATGTTCGTTAATTTTAGTAGGTTTCAAATGTTTCATTTTTCCATAATGATCTTATTGAAGCTAACAGATTTCAGCTTTTTCGGAAACATGTTGTCATGTCTTTATCATGCATTTGCTGTTTTTAAGTAAAGCTTTCATAGTGATATATAGAATTACAATATAAAAATATATTATAAAAATATCAGACAAAAAAAAGTCTAAATGCAGAGATACAGAATGAATGTGTGTGTGTGTGTGTGTGTGTGTATGCGTTTTCAAAAGTTTGAGTATTTGGTTACCAAGGTGACATCAGTCCTAATCGAGCTGATGTATGCTTGATATGTAATATAAAACATTTGATTTCAAATCAAGGTATAACTGCTTGTGTACAGAATAGTTTATGCTTTTTCCAATCAAGCTATATAAAAAAAGCTCCATGGCCTCCAACACAAGACTTTGACTTTAGAAAAGCTTATACTGATTCCAATCTGATTTTGTCACTATAGCAAATCCCCATTCAAAGAAAATATATAAAAGTAAAGTAAAACATCTAAAATCTAAGGAGGAGAATAGGGTTCGTCTTATGGTTCTACATGGTCCCTTTTGGTAACACTTTTGTATAGAGACCACATCTCATTATTAACTAGTTGATTATTTGCATGCCTAATATTAAAACATTAGCTGTTTATTATTACATAAAGAACATATTCTGTGTTATTTTACATCCCTAATACTACAAAAAACTTACACAGACCAATTCCACCTTAAAATAAAGTGTGATTGCACCATTTGATTGTATTTGGGTATATAGTACATTTAAAGCTATGCACTCTATCATAGTGGTTCCCCTTTGATTACAAGCAAATGAGCCACTTTTAGAATTATTAAGCACCATTTTTGTTTTGAGTGTAATATAGATAGATAGATAGATAGATAGATAGATAGATAGATAGATATCCGAAAATAAATTGTAACTGTATATATATTGTTAGAATTATTATTATTTATTTATTTTATTTTTATATTGCCTAAATAAAAAGGTATATTTAAAAGAAAATGTATTTTTCCTAAAATCCTCAAGGCTGTAAGCTTATAGTTTAGCCCTAGCTATAGAAATTAATTCAGTCTCACTCATTGGATTTTCCACACAAGAGAGTAAAGAATAAATCATACTCAGCCAGAGTAATAGGCCTGGAGTACAGCTGAGTATTGTTACTCTGCTCGCAAAATAAAAGAGAGGTTGATGCATATTTTCTGTTCCTGAGCTATAGAATGATTAGTGCAATCAAACCCCCGATGTCTTTTGCTCATTGAGTTTGCAGCGAGAAATATTATGGGATATTTGTGTTTTATGGAAGGAGACCGTTTATCACGGCCATTTTTCATGCTGTCAAGTTAATTACCAGAGAGCAGAATACGATTACACACACACACACCCCTTTGCACGCAAAGGAATACAAACACACCCTCTCTCACACACACATTCACACAAATACACCTAATCCCACCCCCATGGACACCCAAACTAAATTGTTAGCCTGGAGCTGCAAACTTGCCTCTGTCACTTTTAGAAGCAGCTGAATATCTGTCCATCCTGCTTGGAATAACAATCACTATTACAAGGTCAGAGCAGTTTTAATGTATTTATTTCATTTCTCAGGGGTTCTTTGAGAGGCGGAAATGAATCATGGCTCTATTCAGTGGTGGATGCCGGTTATCCGTTCTAAGGTTACATCACTTCTGCGTTTGCTAACGGATTAGAGCTGTCGTATAGGTTCCCAGAGCTTCAGCTTGGTTAATGGCTGTAGAAAACAAATTTTAACCCTTCCTGAAATTACCAAAGCTGATGAGTATCAGAAAATCAGTTTGGGAAAAAAATTATGTTCATTTTGAAAAAAACAAGAAAAAAGTGTTTGAAAAGTGCTACTTATCCATGTGAGAGTCATTACTATGATGGCAGGGCGTTGTGGGTGGTTGCTAGAGTGTTGCTATACAGTTGCTAGGGTGATCTGATTGTTTCAACATGTTGCCATGTGGTTGCTCCAGTGCCAATTCTTTGTTTGTTTGTATGTTTCATTCAAAGTATTAGAAACAGCAATATTGATGCTTGTCTTAGTGAACAACTAATAGTCTCACATTTTAAGTGGCCTTGCATCAAAAAATAAGTACAGTGTACAGTGCGTTCATATTGTATTGCACTTTTGCTTCTATTGAGGTGGGATACGAGTAAGTTTCACATGTAGATATTTTTTTAAGAATATAAGTATTTTATATTATTTTACAGAAAAAAGGGTAGTTAATCCATCAGTCTACACACTTTATCTCATTACAGTTAGAGCCTGCTGGACTTAGAATACTAAGTATATAGTATGTAGTATAACAGATCAAAGTATTCACATTACTTTGCAACTCTCGTCACACCCTGTTAGTATCTTCAGTCTTTTTCCATTAAAACTGTTACAATTCCAGATATTCTCATTGGCACCAGAGCATTTAGCGCTCTTCTAACCGCTGTCATTCAGCTCTGACTGTAGTGGGACGCAACATGAGCGATGCAGTGAAGAGTGACTGATTTAAAGAGGGTAATTTGAGATGTTTGGAGTGCTTAAACCACACAACCCAGACAAGTACATCACAGAAATGATATACTTTATGAAGAAGAGGCAGATGGGCTTCATCAAAAGTACCAAAATGAATTTTAAAATCATTTTGAGTGGTTACAGTGAGCCAGAGGCAAAGTGAACGAGATGCAGAGCGAGCGAGTGACTGAAAGGTTTGATTTGCTGCCAGTGGAAATGGTTGCATTTTGAAACACTCCGCATTTTCCCCTCTCGACCCCTTATGTGCTGTATTATTTCACCAGTGTAGAACACATGTAAGTTTTTAAGTTCAAACCTACCATCCCTATTGATTTATGCACACTCTATGGGAGTCTGTGTCGATGTGATGCTGTGTGTTGGGGGTTGATGCCTTGATTGCTTGCAGATTTGCCCTGGTTATCCTTCTGTGGCCAGCTTCGAGGAGCTGTCAGCCAACTCTGTGCGTTTGAACACAGTCTGTATCCACAATCAGGGTGAAACTTTTCATGTACCGGCCAGTGACACCAGCCTCCCAATGGAGGATCATCTACAGGCAGAGTTAAGGGTAGAGTTTCTCGAAAGAACATAGCCCCAAAAAAGCAAAGAGCATATTGCCTTTGTTGAGCTTTACTGAGCTCGACTTGCATTGGTGTTGATATACCACCATGGGATCTGTCCCTTGGTGCCCAGAAACATCAAATAAATGCTTCTTTTAACAGAAAAGGACTTTAGTTTTGTTCAAACGTGAGTGGCTGGAGCAGACGTTTAATGCAGAATATGCAATTACAGCAGTGTCTCAATCCTTCATGATATTACATCACACAGAATTTTATCATGCATATGGACTCTAGACTCTGACAGCTCTTGTCAGTGCCACTATGAGGTAACTTTTGGAAACATGAACCCCCTTACGTTCCCTCATAGAAGTCGTACCAGTGTAAGTCTGGATCAAAGGGTTCAGCAGAGCAGTCGTTGAGTTATGAAGTGTTCACACATGATGAAAACCTCAGTCCTGAGGTCTTGCAGAGTTGAGGCATAGCTTCCCATCCAGGTTAATGTTCAGCAGACCTCAGTATATGGTTGCTGAGGGTTAAAATCCAGTAGATATTTTAAAGCTATGAGCATACATGTTACGAGTTCATGGCCTTTCATATGACTCATGGGTTTTATGGGTCTTGAAGAGTCTGTCTGGTCTGGTCCCCAAATCAGACTGAGGCAGGCTAGTACTGGTTTTTATTTATTAATTTATGTGCTGACTTATTTTATTTATTTTAAATGACTTCTTTCTGACTTTCAGTAGGCTGTTGGTTTTAGTCTTCATCCCTTACATTACTAACACTGCAATATTATGTACTTATTTCTTTTGCTTGTCATTTCTAATATCACACTGAATTATTTCTTTACTGCGGTTTCTTATTTAATTACATATCACTTTTCTTTATTTTATTTGAGTATTGGTTTTAGTCTTATCCCTTATATTACTAATATAACAACACACTCCATTATTAATTTATTTACTTCTTTTTTGCTTCTTGTTCCTAATATTACACTGCATTATTTATTAACCGTAGTTACTTATTTAATTACCACTTTTATTTAAAAATGCCTGGTTTCAGTAGGCTGTTAGTTTTAGATTTCATTCCTCTCATCCCATCATTTATTTACTTTTTTTTAATGTACTGTACATCAGATATCTACTTTCTGCTTTATTTCTATTGCTTTGGTTTTAGTTAAACATTTTTTTGCATTGCTGATCACGCTGCATCATTTATTTAGCTTCGTTTAGGCGTACTTTATTACTTTCTTTAGGTACTTATTTACTTACGTACTACTTATTTGTGTTAGTTTTCAATCCTTACATTTCTAGCATCAGTTTGTACCATCTGTCTACAATTTTAAACACCACAGTTTATCAGAAACTACATTGTTTTTACCATAATGCTGAATCAGCTTTCAGGTTTTATTCACTCAGTTCCCAACAACAATAAAATGAACTTGGCTGTAAGTTAAGTACCGTCTCTATATGAGTCAGCAACTTTCACTGGATCACTCTTCCTGGGTGGTTCACTGGTCAGAGATTGTTTAAATCAGATCATCCGGTACTGATTAAGAAGTTGTATTCTACTCAATTTGTTTATATTGCAGCGCTTATTTATAAGTTTAGTTTTGTTCTTTTGCAAACTGCCATATCTGTTAATTTTGTCTTTATAATATTTTCCATTAGTGATGTTAAACTACACACACACACACAGCGATTATGAGGTCTGTACTAGTGTCACATTGCACTGGCATCTGCCTTCTCCCACAAACACATAGGTGGGCATAAAAACTCGCCACAGTAGGGGGAAATTCAAACCCTAAATAAAGCCCCCACAGATTACACACATTCGTAGCTGTTTGCTGTCTCTGTGATCGATGACGATTGTGTATCATCTTACGGCAGCCCCCGCTCTCAGCACTCTCTGCCTCCTCCTGTCTTTGTCTTTGTCTTCCTCTTTCTTTTGTTCTCCTCTCTTTCAAGCGCTTCCTTGGCAGTTTGTGCCAATTTGGAATCGGGAGCACACAAAAATAAATCCTCCGTTCTCAATGTCAGTTCTGTGCATCTGACTGACAAATCCTCTAATGAATTGATGCCTTCTGCTCAGGTAGAGATTAATGACAATCATAATCCCGTTGAGCTCGGAGAGAGCGCGTGTGTGTGGATATAAAGGGGATCCATCAACACGGTGTCATGCAGTGATAATTGGGCGGCCTGGCTGACAGGTTAATCACGGGGTGATCATGGTTCATGTGGAGCATGTGGTCCTGGTCATCTGTTAGGAGGGAGCGAATCCCAAGCCTTGTTAAACACTGCTGATTGTTTCTTGTATTGATCATCTTTAATCTTTGTGCTGTTTTACTCGAAGGACTAAAGATAAACAGTCCAAGACCACCAGTGAAAATGCTTCTGTTATGCATTTGTCTAGTTTTAATAAAGTTTTTCCATTACAAACTATGCTCAGTGTCACGGTGCATGTCACATGGTATTAGTGACCTAGAAATAATGCAGAATCAATAGCATTTCTCATTAATTTAATGCCACAAATGTTTTACATTTGTCAAAATCCTGAAACTTCATTTCCCTGGTTTGAATTAGATTATGAATTCTTCATTTTCAAAGAGGTTTCTGACTTTTGGATCCCTTTGTACATCTCGTCTTGCATAACCTTGGTTGTTTTTGTGCAAAAAAAGTGTATAAATAAAGCATATATATATTTTTATAAATATATTTGAAACATTTATTGACAGTGTTCCAGCGAGTAGGATTTTTTAAAGTTAGCTTTGCTAGTTAATCTGTGCTAAAACCAATTCTTAATTTCCTCCCCAAAAAAACAAAACAAAACAAAAAAAACTTAAAAGGTGAGTTTTTTCCATTTTTATCTGCTTAATTTGTGGTAATGAACAAAAATGATTTATAAAAATGGGTTAAATGGTTTGTTCTTCATTTCCTCAGTATAGCTTTTATACAAAAAAGCTGCAAAATAAACGAATACAAATGCATATGACCAGTTATAAATCAAAAATAGTTAGATTTTTCACAAAGTCTGCATTAGAATTTGAATGTTTTCCTTTTTTTTTTTTTTCTCCAGCTTCATCTGTGCTAATGGTTCTCTGTGCTTGACATTATTCATGCGCATTCTGCCAAAGCTACCTGCCTCCTAATGAGTGCCTCTAATTTTCACTTCCTGGATGGATTTTATAAATTGCTGGAAATGTCACATCTCCATGCCCAGCTGCTTTATGAGTTGAATAGAGATTCATTAGGCCGTGTCACAGAGCGTAGCGGCAAAGTCCATCATCGCGTCTAGCCTATTCAGCCAAATTCTCCACGCTCTTAAGCTCAAATGCATTTCGAAGTAATTACTGCTGCTTCAAAAGGCACGTCGTTTTTGAATTCCTAATTCGAGGGGATGTTTTTATAGCCTCTCACTTCATAAAAAGAAAAGCAAACAAGAAGAGAAGGAAATGTAATGCTTTTGAAAGACCTTCTGCTGTATTTCTCACACCTGTATCCCTCTAGCACTGAGCCATTAATGCAGTTCCTATTATATAGACCCTGTGTATTTATTAAGGATGTAGCTGTGAAAGGAGTATTGTGAACATTTGGAGCTATTTTATTGGTGATTTGGACACTGGATTTGGAGAATGTGTTTTCCAAAGAACAAAAAAGGCATCTAAAAATTCCCATATCCAAATAACCTTCCCTGAGGGAAAGCTGCAACTTCATCGTTTTATACATATGACCTGTACTACATCACTCAACCTACATTATCTTAATGATATGCTGTGTGTGTAAGGAGGGGGGCCGATGTCTAATGCTTTTCCTTTTATTCTGCTCGGAGCGATAGGGCGTCATTAGTAACCACATTCGGGTCATATTTCATTCCTATTCAAATCTTTTTAGGGTCTGCAATTCATCACCAGTCCGGAAGCAATCTGTTTGCTTTTCCTGTGTTTCCCCCAGATAAGAGGCACACAGAGCGTTTCGCCTGCCGTGTAAAGAGATCGCAGTGATATGAGGACTTGTTTAGGTTCACTGTCTGCGGCGCTCTCATTGCTATGCTATGCCATTACCGGTCAGATGATACAGTTAATTTATTGTTCAGGTGCAGAGGGTTTGTGTGTGTGCGTTTGAGAAAGAGAAATGTTTTCGTACAATTTACTGTTCGCTGAGATCCACATTAGTATTTTGTGTTTTATTAAGTCGATTTTCTACCTTCTTTCTGTCTGTTTTAGATGCTGTACATTTATGTTAATAACCTCTGTTTTGATTGGTTTGTCATACGTTTTTATATTAATGGTTGTGAAGTCTAACTGATTAAATATATTCTGGATTATGTAATCACATTCCAAAATTAAGTGCTTGTTACTAGAGCATATTACTTTTTAAATGCTTTTTATGGATAAGCCTATATAATTAATCACACAATAGCAATATATTATTCACAATTTTTCTATTTCTTTTTAAATGTCTTTTAAACTGTTTTCATGATTATCAATGTGTTTCATATAATGCAGGGATTCCAGAGACTTTTATCAGCTAAATCCATGAAAATAAAACTCTGAGGTAGTTATTTTAAATAAGTTCACAACATATTTGCATGTTTACAGTTCTCTGATGTTATTAATGGTTCGTTTTTTTTTTTTTTTCATTTTATATATTTTTTTAATATGATGATTTAATTAATTATTTGCTTGTGAACTCACAACCTCTGCAGTTCATCCCACCTCTGTTATAAAGTAATGTTTAATGCATTTTTGATAATTTTATTTATATTTATAAATATATTTATTTATTATTATTATTTTTTTTTAATATATTTTCTTCTTTGACAAATACTTTACCATTTATGACAAGTTTGATTTAAAAATAAACTAAACTAAAATGAGATTACATTACTAAATACAGTTTTCTTTGTGTATGTGTAGGCTAATCTGTAATCATTATTGATAGACTACAATTTGTAGTTTACAGCTCTGCTACTCATTTAGATTCTTTCTAATCGGACTAGTTTTTCAGCTCTCATTTTCAAGTAATGATAATGTAACGTTTACATTTTAACTGGATTTGAGACAAATGCAAACCATGAGCTGAAAAAGGACCCCCAGCTCACACCTCAGTGCTGTTTTTCTCTTATCTGGCTCATAGATATTATTTCTCATGTGGTGTCTGGCTCTAGTAACATCACACCATCAGGTCCTGGAGTTTATGTTTTATCTGGCCTTGCTTGATTTCAATAAACGGAAAGAAACCATATTTCAGAGTGGGATTTAGATAAACTCCTGCCTGCTGTGTTTATCTGTCTTGGAGTGTGTGAGCTCTGAATATCTCTCTGATATGACATTCATGGCCGTTCTCAGACACCATCTGTCAGTTTTTGATGAAATGGACATTTCTGCTGCTCGATATGTTGCAAAGATTCACAGTGCACAAGTTAGAAGATCATGGATCATAGTGGATCATTACGTCTAGCCAGAATCTCTTCACTCTTATTTTTTTTCTTTTCCATTTCTGTCTGTTGGACTCATTTCCTCCTCATTTTAGTCATTATCTTCAATCTCTCTCTTGTCAACTCAAAGTTAATGCGGATTTCAGTTTGCAAACCATTTTACATCCATGTGACAATTCCAAGTGAAATGGTATTCAGTTTTATCCATTAAGAATTGACTGGGTTAACTGTGCGCACCTCTAAATCTGAAAACAAAATGATACAATTGTAAAACCATTTAAAATAGTTGCAATTTCATCCAATAAAAAGCTAATACTACTAAGGAGTTGACAAGCTGCTTTCACTCCACCTGCTGTTTTAAACACATGTGCTCTATACTGTAAAGTCAAGTGGATGCTGATTGGCTGTCAAGTCCTTTAAATCCATGTATTTATAGTTTTATCTCCTCTAATTTACCAGAACTAATATATATTGGCTTATAAACTGCATTACATCCTCTAAATTACTGTTTTTCCTCACTCTCAACTTTCTTAGAAGTTTGTGTTCTTGAAAGCATTCAGATACACGCTTGCAAGACATTATTTCTTGCCTCACTCAGTGAAGATTCCCTGTGGTGTTTAATAAGAATAAGTGGCATTTGAGTGGAATTTTACACAAACTCTAATTTAAACCATGGCAGATTTCTAACATGCATAAGCCTTGTGAGTGTTCGCTGTTCTGGGAGCTTATATGGAGTTTTAGAGGAAGAGATTGTTGTGGGACACAGCTGGTTGCTTGCCAATTAGTGGAAGCCCTGAACAGTGCCGGCCCAAAGGGTTGTGGGGCCCTAGGCAAGATAAAAAATAAATAAATAAAAAATTGGGCCCACTCGTGTAAAAACAGTCAGAAGAAAGCACAAAAAAGACACTTTTTCAAGATGTATATGTTGCTGAATAAACAGGAGGTAGCACAAAACATCAGAACTTATGGATATGGATAGCAGTTATGGATATACAGCTTACGAAAAATATAGCAAGCTTAATATTTATTAATATTTATATGCACTCTATATAATACTTTAATGAGCTGGGAGTAGTCCTGTCCGCCCTGCTCTGCAACCCAGTTATGATGAGGCTACCTCACATCAAATTAATGTCACTCGCTGATATTTTTGTGATATTAAATGTCATAATCTATTAAAACATTTATTTCATATTATCATACACAATCCCTTCCATTTGTTTACCTATAGTAACCGTGTTTTGTAAGGGAAATCCTCATATTATTCTATATATTTTATATATATATTATGGCATACAGTATACTTGTGAAAATGATTAGGCTATAGGCTAAAACACCACATAATGATGTACATTTTAAGGCACTTCACTAGATCTTTAATGTTACCTGTGTTTTGTCAATGTTAAAATTATTTTTAATATATCAATAAAAAGTGTGAAAGACTTTACTCTTTATCACTTTATTAAATTAAGCAAAACAAAAAGACAAAGTTTACTTCCAGAGGCTTGTAGTAATTGGTCTCTTGCCTGAAAACTCAATCGGATAACAAAAAGTTTCGGGAAAGGAAACCTCTGGTCATGTCGTTGGGTCGTATTTGGCGAGTCACAGATACCGTACAGACAGTCCAACCCAATATGACTCAGTTTTTGACATGCCTTGTTCCATCAAACGCCAGAAATGCTTTTCACGATGCTTTTCCAATGAGGCGCTGACTCCACCCAGACAGCTATGACGCGACACAGGTCAAGTCAATTGTTATGCTAAATAGTTTTTTTGATGTTTGTATTTATTATTGTTTTTGGCTATTTATCATGTATGAATTATTTAGAGATATTCTTTTAATAAAATATGTAGTTTTTTTTCTCACCGTCATTGTGAATTGTATCATGTTTAATCGGGTCTGTGCATTACAGACGTGTTAGAAGTTTCACGCGTGTAAGTAAAAACAACAAACATTTATTACACTGGCATTCACGGGGCCTCAGGTGGCTGCCTGTATTGCCTGTTGAACTGTTTGCACTGGTCCTGAACACTGTTACAAAAAGAGAAAGAGAGGTCGGAGATGAATGGATGAGGAACACAGACGAGAAATGGATTGTGATGAATAGGTCTAGGCTTTTCTCTTTTTTTCCCCTCATTCTCTGTTTTGTTCTCTTTTCTTGTGAGTGTTGTATTTTTAATGACTAGTCTGGGGAAGGCGGACAATGAAAGAGCTCCAAAAGAACCTGCTATTCTTCATTTATGGATCTGTACACTTCACTTTACCTCTCATCTCTCACTGGAGTCTGAATACATTCTGTCTTCTCCTCCAGCAGGTGGGAGCTTTTTAGGTCACTGTGACATCCAGATAACCAGCTTACTGTGCTCTTCCTGATAACACCAGACATGTATCATGTGGATGTAATACTAGAGCAAGATTCTGAAATACAGAGTAAGAATTTCACTAGAGTAAAAAATGGGCCAAAAAAAGTATTTGGACACTTATTATATGAATATCACTGCACTAGATTAAATCTTAAGATGAAACCAAATGATATTTAGCTTAAGGTACTGTTCACATTGTGGACAAACACCTGTATTTAGTCTTATAGGACAACTATGAACTTTATAGGAACTGAAAACGCCTAAAATAAAAATGATGTTTACATAATAAATATGCACAGTACACAGATATATTATGTATATATAAATACACACATACAGTATATACTTCAGAAATATAACATGCATAAATTAATATATTTATATTCTTATATAAACAAATATATGTAATATGTAAACGTTGCATTTTTTTCTTAAATATATACATGCATGTGTTTGCATTTATTTATATATATATATATATATATATATATACACGCACACAGTACACATATATTAAGTAAACAAAAACTTATATTTTGGATGCTATTAATTGTTTGCACTATTTGGTATCCTATACATTCAAGGGACATTTAAGTGTGCTTCAAATTACGTTACGTATTTTGCGGAATGGAATAAAACCATCTATGATCATTAGAAGCAACAGAATTTAAATATGCCATCAAATTAGCATCAGTCCCTGGAGTGCTTCTTGTAGATTACATTTTGATTTGCACGATAAGGCAGTGAGTAGACGGACATGGTTTGTTGTTGGGAGAACCGGGCACTGTCAGAATTTAATCAGGGCCATCATTTATCACCGCTGAGTAGACAATGTAGACATTAGCTTTTAATTAACTTCTTAGACTCAATTATTGCCTATCCAGACAACAGAAGATGGGGATCAGGATATGCAGCTGATAATATTTCACTGCCTAGTTACTTCCCTGTAGTACGTTTTCAGCATGTATTTGTGTTGAAATGCAGTACAGTTCGGATCCAAGCACTGGTGCCCAGTTGGGTGGCCCTATAAATCCAGCTTTAACTGGATTTTATAGAAGCCATTTATGTTATGAAAACTATCACTGTTAAAGCTCCAGTCATTGCCTGGTAAGAGCATTTGTGCTCCATTCACATTTTATATGCAGAGAAGGCCTGCATATATATTTTCATTAAAAGCACCTCAATGGAGGGCCAAGAAACACTTCGAGCTCACACTTTTCCAGATGTGCAGCTCAACATCCATCACAGCGTTCTGACGGTGAGACTTTACAGGGTCTGGACCATGGGAAGGGAGGAAATCAGGGCTTTTTCGGGCTTTCACAGTAGCAGGTTTGCAAAAGCTGTAAAGTATTTTTGTTGTCCAACTTAATATATGATATATTATTTTTTATTGTATTTTATAGTGAGATAAGCTAAACTTATTCAGTGCATTTGTAGGACTTTTAACTGTGCATTAAATGTTTTAAATGTAAGTGGCAGTACTTGCTGAAGGTTTTCAGAGCATATAAAACATACCTGCTCTCAGCTTCTTAATTAGTTACTCAATTAGGCTTGATTTATTTAAGTGTCAGAGCTTTTAAGCCATGAAATAGTCCATTTTAAATCCTCAGTACAGCCGGGCCATGTGTCGGATTGACTGAAGTGCAGTGGTTTTATAAGGCATTGATTTCCTTTAACCGCGGTTCTCTCTGTGGCTACCTCTGCCACTGGGCTTCTTATGGACATCATCCATTATTGAGCTAACAAGACTTCTTTGTGCTGACTGAAATGGCTATTCCATTAGCATGACATCGCTCTGGGATTAGCCCAGATGGCTTGTGCTAGAGATGAGTGTCTGTTCTGCTGTAGCGAGGAAGCTCTCGGATCAATTGTCAAAGTGAGAAGAATCACAGATACTCATTGGGTCTGTTAAGATCATTAAAATGATTGTGAGTCAGTGCTGTTTGTATAAGGGCCACCACTTTTTTTTTCTCCATTTATCCACAGTTGCTGTCTCTTTGAGTTTGAATGTGAGCAATCTGTATTTTTCTCTCAAAAGCAGATCAGATAGCGATGCTTCAGTTAGGGTCACTTTTCTATTCAATCATTTAGAAGGCTTTTTAATTTATTTTTAACATTTTGTCTGTTTATTATTCTATTTATTTTATTTATCATTGCCTTTTATTTTTCTATTGATTTAT
>JAUYWG010000045.1:2430994-2450042 GCA_034779775.1 Enteromius afrohamiltoni
TCACATCTAGATATTTTTTTAATAATATAAGTACAGTGTAAAAGAATATATATATATATATATATATATATATATATATATATACAATAAGTGCATTGTACCAAACAATTGAGTTTAATGTAAGTAGTTAATGTCCCCTAATATAAAGTGGAACCCTAATAGTGATATTTAAGGTGTATTTTGTGAGAAAGAATGCTGGCAGAATTATCTCTGCGCAAATTTTGGAAAGTGTTAACATAGAGGCGGTAGAAAATAGTGTCATCTTATTATCTGAACAGATGATATAAATGATATTATCTGTTAAATTAAAAGTGGTCAGTCATGATGACTGAAATGAATTAAACTTCTACCTGTAGTAACTTTCTGATCATATGACAGAGACAGAGCTTTGTATAATAATAGCTCAGTGGAGAGACTCTCTGTCTCTAAGGAGGGACTGTACAGCATTTCTTTTCGTGAGTAGATATACATGTGTGTGTGTGTGTGTGTGTGTGTGAAGACTCAGATATGGTACAGACAGGATATGACTTAACTAACACTGTCTAACCATTCACAGAGACTCAGCTGATTTTGGCAGCTTTGCTGTTGTTTCTTCGTTACTGGTGTCAAGGAGGAAAATGAAAAGACAACTCTCATTTTTCCTAATTAAAAATGTTGTTGCACCTGCACTGAAGTGTAACTTCCTTGGTACGATGAAGGACTAAATTTGGTCAGCTTTCAAGTACTAATAAGTGGAGATACTGCTTTGAGAATTATGAATATGATACTGCAATAAGCGGATATCAAATCTAATTATTATTATTACGTGCAATAACAATTATTGATAGAAAGTCATTGTTGTTGTCATGTAGTGTATTAAATAGGGATACAAAACAGGGTGATATTTTATGATAAAATAAAATGCATTAAATATACATTATAAGGAGCTGAATAATATTTTATCTAAACACAGAACAATTACGCAATACTATCCTCCGATAATTAAAAAAAAGTGTAATACAATTCAAAATAATAAAATTCAGGTAAAATAGCGCAGTGTCTATAAAACAAAACTAATACATATATAATAACAAGCACTGAAAGAGACTGATACAGAAGCCTTGAATATCTTTTACTACCAGGCCTGAGTCTGACCCACAAAAACCCTTGACATTTGCTTGAAAACATTACCAGTTATGGACTTCATCAAAGAATGAGCTACAAGAGAGAATGATGTTCTGCCTTTAATTGATAGAGAAAGTTAGAGGCACAGATTCAGCTAAATCATGGTTCTTCTGGCCTTTTAGCTTCAACATTTTTTTTTTAAAGGGACAAAACAACAACAGTAGATCCTTTTTTTTTCAGACGACATTTAGCTCCAAGTGAAAGAGTAACAGTGCATTTTTTTCTTTCTTTAGGATTGGGAAAATGTCACCTACAGCATTAGAACATGAATGTGAAACAGATACTTAATTAACCCAAGTGAAGGTTAGTGTTGTCACAAACTGAGAAACTCTTGAATTATGTATGACTGTGCTGCTGTGGTTATTTATATGATGTCTAATAGTGTGACCACTGAATATAATTGGTTTTGATGTCTGAATGTAGAATAAAATGTCAAGGTCTTTCTTAAATCAAATAAACCTTAAGCTGTGTTTTTCTGTCATGCTTATGTGTTTAGGTCTTAATGGTTGTATTTTGTCAGTAAATATTGATTCGCATATTTTATGAAATTAATGAATGAATTAATTAATGTTTTCAATCATTTTCAAAATATATTCCTGCACAAGAACAAAATGAGATTATCTAAATATATGTCATCAACATGATCTGTTTAATGTTTGTACACAAAAACATTTATGTATGCACATCCTTAAAGGCACGTAAGGCTTATGAATATACACAGAATTCATAATTTAATAAAATATTGCAATGTACACCTTATTTTCCAATACTGAGACACATGTACAACTCAGATAATGATAATAATAATAGTTTGGCATTATGATTTTATTACAGTATATGATTTCTTAGTCATGTCTGTATTTCATGTATATACTTGCTCTTAAAATCTTAATTCTCAAAGTATTCACAAAAATCTGCTTGATTAACAATGGAATGGACCTTTTATGTTCACAAAATTTGGGCAGTAGTTTCTCCACCAATTGCTTATAAATGAATCACTTTCAACTGAGAAAGATGTGATTTCATCTTTAAGATTTTGCTTTATGTTGTTAATAACAACAAATGGGATCTATTTTCTTTCCCGTTTTGGATTTTTATATAATTATGGTACGAGATTATCTAGTTTAAATCAATGTGATTTTTGACGAGATCAAAAGTAGTCTAAAAGTAATCAAAAAATTGTCTGACTATGTTACCTGGAATGTGTAATGTAATGGATTACTTAACGGACCATACATAAACATTGTACATGTTCAGTGGTGCCAATATGTAGATATTGTATTTCAGTGTCTATCCAAAACCTGCACTTTACTATCTTTAATATGACTAGATTTATGGTTGTTTAAATCACTATGAATGGTTTTTATCTGTTTCTGGCTTTGAAGAACTAGTCCTCTGGGAAGGTATTCCATGCCTCCATCTGTCAATCCACCTGATTTACCTGTTAGGGTTATGGGTCACCAAACAAAGTCTATCTAAATGGATCATTACCAATTTTTGCCATTGTGTGTGTTAGTATGCACCACCAGTCCTATAACATAATTTGAGGGCATGACCTTCGACTGCACCCTAAATATACAAGCATGAATACCAATTATATTCAATATAAAAAATCCATACAACACAACGTGAGGTGCAAACCCATGAGAATGAAGTTCAACACACATCAGCAGGCCTGCAGGGCACAACCACGCTTGACTAACAGAGAAAATCATATGAGACCTGCTGTCTGTGTTAAAAACATAAAGACATGATGCTGCTCTACCACTAAAATATCTTTATTCTCTTCACAGTCATCAACTGATGTGATTATCACCACTCTAAACTGGAATTGATTGACCTTAAATAAAACATGCAAACTGATTCTCGTCAAAAGCAAAAGGTTAAATTTGTCTCAATTAAATCAGACTTCCATATTTCTCCATGGAAGAACTAGCTCAAATCTATTAAAACAATGCTACAGCATGCATATAGAACAAAGGTTTAAGTGAATTTTTTACCACTCATAAAATAAATACAATGTACTTATTGTCGTCATTTTGCACTTTTGCTGTGATTTAGGTGGGATATGGGTTAGGTTAGGGATAGGTTTGATGGTTTGGTTTAAGGGTGGGTTAAGGTGTAAGGGATGGGTCTACAGCCTATTTAAATAAAAATATAAATGTAATTACAGAAAATCATTACTATATATGGGTATTTAAAAAAATATATGTACAATGTAAAAAATGTATGTACACAATAAGTGCATTGTATTAAATGATTAATATAAATTGAAGTACATAGTAGTTAAGGACACCTAATATAAAGTTTTGATTTACGTAGTTAGAACCACTTGACTAATTTCATAAATTTGCAGTTTAAAGTTGAGTTTGAATTAATTTAATAATTTGATTAATTTTGACAAAGCTGTAATTATTTAAAGTATAAGGCTGTAAGGCGTGTGACTTCCTCACAGACGTACAGGATGAAGTCATTTGAGCTGATTGAAACACACAACATAATTCAATCCACCGCCTGCGTTCCTATTACACCTAAACTGCGCAGCAATACAGCTAGTCTCTTTTATTTATCGTCAAAAACCATGACTTGTTGCATGGTATCAATAAGTGGAAAAAATGTAAAGCATTTCCACTGAGCCACATAAACTCGCATGCTGTGAACGTGTGACAGGTCGGAAAGACAGAAGTTCAGAGCGGAAAGCATATCAATAAAAACTCCAATGATACATTATTAACACTGGCTGCTTTGCAGTGTCAGACTGATGCTGTCCATCTCCAACTTTCCTCGGAGAATCAATTAGGAGATAAACAGCATTGTGTCTTTGGCTGTGGGAGACTGCACTGGCTGTCCATCCGGTTGTCCTGGGGCAAGGAAAATGGACAACAGAGTGGCATCCATTAGGAATAGAGACAAGTAAAGGTGTTTGTTTGTGTAGTGGTTTAGTGGGGGAGGTTTTGAGGCTAAAAGCATTGCTGGGTCTGAGGGTAGGTGATGCTGACATGCATTAAGTCTTCCGTTGTGTTTCTTTATTAAACTAGCACTGATAATTATTGCTGTATTTTTACAGTAGGCCTATAACATAGACTGAAGAAATGCATCATGGTTGAGAAAACCAAGTAGAAAATTATACAATGCACATTCTATATTATTATGCTAAGTTGCATTATTATTCTACATGCTTGCCAACTGTAAGCCACCTACATTAAGAATAATGAGTTATATTACTTGCCAGTAAAACTGTAACTATTTATTGAACATTAGTGCCTTTTTATTGATGAAATGAAAGCAATAAACCTTAACAATAAGCTTATTGATTTTCCATAAGTTCTCCAACATAATTTAACCTAATCAAAGGCCAACAAAATACGGTATATAGAGATAGATAATTGTAATGACAGTTATAACACATTGTAATATATAATGTATACAATGCATAACTATAAGATAATCAGTATAATGCATTGGAACACACTCTAAAATGAACTTGGGATTTAATGTGGAAATCCATTCTTTAAAGTTTTAGTGTGTATGTGTTATAAATATAATGCAATGATAAAAACAATGCTGAAAAAAAAAAATTCTAGATTAAATATTACAAATGGAGCTGGTGCATCAGCATGCAATTGATCAAAAGTGTTTAGACCATTTCAACATTATATTCTGACATTTTAAACAGAAGTAAACAGATTTCTAAACAATATTTGGAAAAGAGCGCAACCTTTTACAATGTGTCAGATGTCATTGCATAACACATAACAGCATATGAGCATACTGTTTTTACAAATGGGTAAGAGGGCATGATTTCTTTTTTTTTCAATCTATTATACTAAATGAATGCATTAGATTGGCAGCCCTAATTATAACGCATTAAGAACATCTTTATAATACATTACACTTACAGGCTTCACAGAAGGTCAAATAATTCTATCTTCTGCGTATTGTTTAAAGAAAAGCATATATATTTCTGAATAATTCTTTTTCTTTTTTAATGGAGAGAGTGCAGTTTCAATTGAACACGATGCCTCGCTGTGTTGCTTTCATCATTGTCCTCTCTAATGACTCAACGACCGCTCAACAATCACTTTTGTACAGCTCTGACGAAGTTTTAATAGATGAAAAATGAAATTGAGTCTGTGTGACTTTTAATGAGCATTGGCCTGTTATTCCCCTTGTTATCTGGTAATTAGCATATATTAATGTTCAGAGCCACATACCCTGCTAAGTATGTATATATTTGATCAGAGCTTTAAATAACTGCCAATCAAAAACACTGCCATATGAGGCCTGAGAAGGAAAGGCACATGAGAAACTATTTAATAGCCACGGGAGGAAAACTCATTTACAATGGTAATAAGCATCTTCATCTCCCCTCTAAATCAAATGAATGGCTCTCTCAATAAACTTAAGTTAAATGAGAAAAGGACACATAGGGCGCCTGCAGCCAATTGTACACTACAGCCTTGAAGCTACTGTAGTTGTCCTTAGGTTTAAGACTATTTTATGACAAAAAATAACTTTCTCATAGCATTTGCACTTCAGTGATACTGTTCTTGCTAAGCACACTTATAATGACATTTCATGACCCACGTGTTGTCAAGTGTCCAAACCGTCCCAATGCATCTATGACTATTTTGCAACTGAGACCAACAGGACATCAGAAGATTCTGAGTTATTTTAAAGTGGGGCCAAAACTGTTTTTTTCAGTTCACTTTTCACTTTCCTATTATCAGTAGCACCAGAAAGACCACTCTGTTATTTGTTGTCCGGAAGTCTTGTGTAATTTACCTTGTTTTGGGGATTGTAACTACAAAATGGATAAAAACGGGGGTGGGGGGCAGCAAGCTTAAGCCTTTTTTTGCACAAAACCTGTATCTTATTCACTAAAAATCCATAATTAAGTAACCCAGCACTATCTTCACTGATTTAACCAGTCATTGTCCTTCCGTCTAGAATTTTTTAGTGTAAACTACGATAAATTGGGTATTTCATAACACATAATGTATAAGATAAATATGTGTATGTATTTTCTAGATATTAGCACCAATTTATACAATCATGATCAAATAATGAAGAGCATTATAATGTGACATAAATCTAGATGCACCAGTAGTAATGCATTTACTCAAGACTTGAGTGTACACTTGAGCACCATCCATAGACACGTAAACACAGCTGGAGAATGTAAGTTAATGTGAGGAAGTTTTGCAAACTTTGAACAGAAGTTAACATTGGCCTGGCATTTCTGGCTTACAATTCGCATGACTAGAAGATGCAATCGACAGAAAAGCTAAAAGTCAGATTGACTTCTTTGCTGAATTTAACGACCCCAATGATACAATGGAATTTAAACTCAATATTCTGCTCCCTGTCCAACTAAGCATTCAAACTTGCCAGAAAGACGGCAAATTGCACCATGCAAAACTTGCACTTACCGTTAACTTTCGTGTGTCTGTTTGCACCATTACCTGATTTGCATATTTGCTTTTAGTGAATCAGGTGGGAAAAAAAGCCAGACAATTTCCCCTGAGAGCTATAAAAAGAAATGTTCCACATTAATGACATCACAAGGAGATGCTCATCATTTGATATGAGCACAATAGAAAGATCACATGTAATTAGTTACTTCAGCATTGTCTACTTCGAGTTAGCATTTGAAAAATCATTGTTTACCCTGCAAGCTCTCAAATAAAATAAAAACGTGCACTGTTTCTTTTTACATATTTGTTGTCTAAAGTCTTTCTTTCATAGGATTGCCAATTTCATCAGTCTCTGATCACATTTCATTAGCGTTCTGGAATGTGTGAAATTTTAGTGCAGTGCGGCTACTGCTACAGTAGAATGAAAAACCAATAGAATCATTAACCTAGATTAAAATGAAAGAGAGCGAGCCATGGAGAGAAAACCAAAGACATCAAAAGACGAGTTAAACATGTTTATACTAGCTTGTCTGTATGATAAAAAACATAAATTTATTTCATGACCCTTTATGTTATCATCATATTATTGCATAGTTATTTTCTTTTTCATACATTTTTTATGCATGCACGCACTGTGAGTTTCTGCGGCACTTTTGCGAATAGGGCTATGCCTATGGTATATGGTTAATCAGTTCAAACGCCCAGTCAATGTTGTCGATTATTTCCAAACTCTTAGATGCTATATAGTCTGACATAACTAGTTTGACATGAGCCGAGGCTCAGCCTGCCTGTTAATATTGTACAATCTGACAAGTAAACATTCGTAAAAAGGACAGGGGGGGGAAAACTTATAGGTTGCACTAGGTTTTAGAGCAACTAACATGAAAACAATGACACCAGCTCCCCCACCCCAATGCGATGTGAGGCTCTTTGTTGTGACTTGGTCTCATAAGAACAATATTATGGGAGCAGCTGTCAGATCTTGGGCCACGGAGGTTTGTTTACAGGGTGGCTGAATGCTCCAGCAGGTCAGTTCTGAGGGGGATTTGATGGGTGGTCACATCCACGCAACACCCAAAGGAATTTCTGTTCCCCTATCATTCCCGATTCTACGCCCAGCAGCCTCCAGTAGGGGCCCTGAGCTCTGCTTTTGTGCTGATGTCATTTACAGACGCTGCCTCTCAGCGTGGCTAACGCTCTGCGGTGACGGGGAAATCAGACCCCATGAAGAGGGATTACTCCTCACGGTATTGTCCATGCTATAATGTTGGAGATGGGTGTCTGTTATCTACACAACGGCCGTATTTCACCCTGACAGGGACGCCTGGACTCCTTTCATTGTTTTCGCCACGGAACACAACACGACCCCAGATGAGAATGCTAAAAGCAGCGTATCCAAACAGAAGCTGCCCCCTCTGAGCCACACTGGCTGATCTGATCTGTAAATGACCAATTAAAACACTATTACGACTAAGCAATACTAATGATGAGTGTTTATTCAAGCTTGCAATGGCACACAAAGTTTTGGATGGAGTCGTAGTCTCTTGTCCGTCCACCAGAGAAAATTTAAATATGCATTCATTGATTGTACTATGAAATGGGCTACTTTATAATATTTCCAAATGTCACATTATATATATATATATATATATATATATATATTTATATATATATGTGTGTGTGTGTGTGTGTGTGTCTGAATATGAATACATTTCATCAATATGTGAATGAGATGCACTGTAATGCTGCACTAGTAGAGCATGTTGTTCATTATCATTTGGCATTATAAGCTTTGTGTATATTGTGATGATCTCCCAAAAGACATTCCACTGACTATAGGTAACTTTGCAAGAACATGTCAATTTATTCACTACCAGTCTGTCAATACTAACATTATAGTGAGAGTTGAGGAGATATGAAGGTGCAAAATCACCTATAGTCAAATGAATGTGTTAAAGGCACCATCAAAATAAAGTGAAACCATTAATAGTTAGTGAGGTACTTGTTAAGATTAGTTATCAAGTTAAAAATTAATGAAGAATAAGTACTAATATAAGTACTTTATAAGTACTAATTACATGTTAATAAATGCCAATATGCTAATAATATATAAGCAATCGTGAATTGGTCCTTAAAATCAATGATTACCCTTTTTTGTTATTGTTAGTCAGTAATAAAAGAACTTTTCATTGTTAGTTCATGTTAGTGCAGATTCATTTAATTAAATAATTAACAGATGCACATTTTGATGTTAATCTGTAAATATAAAATAAATGTAAAAATGTAAATATTTTAAATATTAGATTTAGATTACTAAACTAAATATACGTTGTTGTTTTTTTTCATTCTTAGGTCATATTAAGGCATTTATTATTTATGATACTATGATACTAATAAACAGCCCGTATGCAAGTAATATGCATGCTAACAAGCTACTAGTAAGAATTTGTCTCTAAACTGCACTTTTTTTGTTTTGTTTTGTGTTTTTAATTTGCACAATATAACAAGGAGGCCAAAAATACATTACAAAAATAAGTAAATACAAATGATGATGTTCGTGTGTCTCTATGTATAGCTGCGTAAAAGTTGGCACCAGCTATTTATCATCAGCTATTTATTTATGGCCAAAAACAGCACTAGTTTTGTACAATTATTCTATATCTATTTGTACAATTATTCGATATGTGCATCTTGGGAAAGTTGCTCTCGGCAACCTCAAGGTTCCCATGGTGATGAGATGTCAGCGAGTGTCAGTACAACCTTGAACCGCGGAAAAACGGTCAGCATTATATATGTTACGTTCCCTTGGTGACTATTTAAAAGAATTGCACAGCTGACATCGCTTGTTTTAGAAGACGCACATGTGAGTGTTTGACCCCCTGTAATGTGGGAATTGTACCACGGCAAGTGTTTAGTGGTTCACAGGTGAGAGATTCACAGCGGGACAAGTGCAGGGGAAAAGTCATTTCCGCTTTTTTCCAAGATACATCCGTAGTCATTCAGGGCTTATCAATAAAGCAGATGATGGAGGAACATCTACATTTTATGCCATTTAATGATGAATAAACATAATATTTTCTTTTTAAAAACAAGCTAATTTTTGCAGTTATGAATGTGTTGTAGTATTTAGGCCAAATCACTCAGCAACCAAGACATCAGACAGCAACCAATCATTATCAAGCCACGTGACTGGGGCGGGACGTGACACAAGCAGCTGATGAAACCCTTTGTTCAACTGCTTATTTTTACATACCAGGTTGGGAAAAAAAGAAATAATATATTTACAAATGAATTCTACACAGAGTTTATTTAGCTTAAAAATAAGTGCATGTTATAATAGTTTATTCTAAAATCTAAATCAATCAATCTAAAACTAATATCAAAACATACTTAAAATAAATGTTAATTGAAATAAAATAAAATATTTATCAGAATTACAATTACAACAATACAATTACTAAAGGTAAATACACTATATACATAAAAATGAACTAATGTTGTATTAACATAAACAGATAAAAATTCCAGAGACATGAAATTTTTTTTATATAAATTACAGTACTACAGGGGTGGCCAGTGTCAGTCCTGGAGAGCCGCTGTCCTGTAGAGGTTTGCTACAACCTTTACAAAAACTGCTATAAGAATTATCGTAAATATGAGTTTCCAAATTCTAAATTAGACATGACCGTCCTCTCGAGTTGTATTTAATAGTCGGAGATAATTTTTATACCATAGCTTCAGAATTAGTTGGCCAATACATTTTAAACATAGTGGAGGGGAAACCTATTGCTGCTGTCAGTGCTATTATTTATTAGTTTTGGGGTTTTTTTCTACACACTTTTGTTGCTAAAATATATTTACATATATTTATATTTATATACAGGCTATGTATGAGTAATCCTCAAAAGCATAATGAATGTTTTATAAGCACTGCACTAAGCATGTTTTTACTGAATTTCCAAAATTGTGAGTAAGATATCTCATCTATCTGGTGAATGTGTATATAATTGGCAACGGACGCGATGCTACATTTTATTCTTTTTATCAACAAAACACTTGAATGCAAGCTTTCCGGTAACATATAAAGGCAAAATTAGACCTTGATTAGCTGGCTTGGGTGTGTTTGATCCAACGCTGGTCATCACTGCTACTGCTGCTATTTCGTAGCATGAAAACTGCAGATTCAGCAAAATGTACAAAGATGTGCAAAACCAAATTGACAAAGCATAAACGTCATGACAAGAAAAAGTAAAAAACATTCCTTTAAGCACAAAAATGCCCTTTAATTAAGAACACATTCAAGAAAGAAAGAGAAGTTTGGGTACGGAGATTAACTGGTACCTGAATGCTGGAAAGAGAAAGCATTGAAGGACTGTTGACAATCCCAGCTCATCCGTGAAACGTGCTGATGATATAGTTATGGTTTTGTTATGTATCACTGTCACTGAAACAGTCACTCTTGTCTGTATTGATGATGTGACTGATGGACTATAGTGAGCAGGAGATGGATTCTGGATAAGAAAAAAAAATCATATCTGCTCAGATCCAACCAGATACTTTTACAGCAGTTCACTTTGCTGCATTAGAGTGACAGTATCTGTAGGCCTCTTTCCTTCTTTTAAATGTAATCATGCATGTGAAGCTATATATCAAATAAATTATATGGATTAGTTTAGATGGATTAGTTTAGATTATTATGTTTTGGGGGGGGGGTTGTGTTTTTTTGCAGTGTCCATCATTGTAAGAATTCTTCATTCATATATATATATAAAACTTCACTTAATAAAAAGAAAAAGAAAATGACTATAGCCATACTAATTTCCATCCTTGTTTTAAGAGAGTAAACACATTTGATTGATTGATTGATTGATTTACTTGCATCTAATCAGCAGACCATAATCACCATCTCATCTCATCTCATCTCATCTCATCTCATCTCATCTCTCTCTCTCTCTCTCTCTCTCTCTCTTTCTTTTCTTTACTCTCTCACTCTGTTTTATTTCATCACCTTCCCTCATACTAGAGAGTTTTCTCATGAACACTTCTTCTCTGTCATTTTATCCCCACACGACCCTGGCCACTTCTGGCACTCTGCTCTTTTTTTAAGCTAATGATGAAATAAGCAAGCGTAATTAAAAAACATATTGAAAACCATCCCAATGTTTCTCTAGGTGACAATGAGAGAGGTGAAGTTATTATACTCTTCCCCTCCTGCAGTGAAGGGGGAAAGGTATGGACACTTAAAACCAGCAAGACATGCCATATTTGTTGTTCTTCTGTTGGTTTTTTAATTCGCCTGCGTCTGATTTATTATCTGCTGTAGGAGGGGAGCGTTTTTCTCTGTCAGGGCCTGTTGGTCGGCTGCTCTAGCTCTTTATTGCATCCTCGCGATCATGAGTTCATGAGATTTCGCTCTTGCTTCCCAGACTGTGGCGGGTCTCATGTGTTTCCGCCATACTTTTTCCGTTATTTTATTGCAGCTCTGTTTAAGTGGAATTAATGCAAGCTTCTCAAATCATCTTGTCAGTGGTCTCCACAGACCGACCCATGTTATGAAAAAAGTTCATTCCACTAGCAATACTTAAAGTATAGTTAAAGCGATAGTTCAGTCAAAATAAAAATTCTGCCATCTATATTTTAAATAATTAATTTTCCATTTCACAACAGAAATCAAAAAGATTTTGAATCTTTCAAAATATATATATTATATATATATTAAAAATATATTAAAAACATTTTTATGTAGTTATCTTAAGCCTGTTTCAAGCCATCAGATTAATCTGCATAGAATTATGAAGAAATAATAAATGCAGCCTTGATGAACATAAGACTTCTTTTAAAAACAAACTTCAAACGCTTTAACAATAATGCTTTGATTTGAGAAAAATAGTTCAGGTTAGATATCGATTTGAAAAGATGTTTGGGTCAGTGCATATATTTATGGATAGTTGGTTGTGATTTCTAATATCAATTTCACCTGGTCTCTGCATGGTCAGCATATAATTGATTTAATTAAATTGATTTTCTAATACTGCACACAGGAATTTATGTTGATATAATTTAGGTTTTTTAATTCCCTCAGTGTATTTGACGCTTATCTCAAACCGCCCAACACAACAGAGTCTTGCTGTGTTGCTTTTGAATTTCCAGGCAGGTTACGCATGTCAGAGTGCTCATAAAAAGCACATCTTGGGACCTGAAAGCACTCACACACCACCAGTGAAAATCAACTCAATGTCTTAGCAATTAGCTACAATCTATCTGATTAAGGGACACGTGCTGTGAATAGGAGGAGTCGTGTATTTTAGATCTTGTCGTGCTAATTAGGTTCCTCAGCCCGTAATGGCCATTTTGATAGATGAGAACTGAGCCGTCCTACACCTTGAATGTCAGTATGGCAGCTGAAGTCAAGCTTTTATCTGAATTAGTGTAACAGTAGAGGCTACAGGCACATCTAGACGTTCATTAGCAAGCCGGCATACAAATACTCACAATTAGCCTGCAAAGAGGACGAGACATAGCAAGTGAATAAAGCCAACAGAGGAAGCGGCCCTGGGGCTGATATTGCTCTGGTGTAATTACGATCATTAGCTACGTATTTACTTTTTTATTAATCAAGTTTCTTTTTTGTCATCAGATTTGTTTGCACTTTTGTAGGCTTTTACCGTCAATTTATTTGTTTTGTTTTTTTTTCTGTATTTCTAGAATGATCTTTTAATTCCAAGGAACTACAAATCTTGGTGCGTTGACACAATTGCTGGTGGAAATGAAGCTTCACTTATTTAAGTGCTTTATTTAATTAAGGTGCCATTTAGAGTGGTCGATTGTTCACATTATGCAGTAGTCATTCAACATAAAGTCTTTTAACAGTCTTTGTTTATTGTTCCCCTTATTACTGAACATAACAAGGTGTAAGATTATATTAGAGCATAATTGAGCTATAACAGCAGCACTAAGAGGCACTGAGATACACTGATTTTTAAAAGCACAAATTGATGTACATAATGTGATGTAATAAAATAGAGCTTCCCTAAACTTCTGAGTTTTAGTATCCGTTTTAATGTGTTGCATTAAAATGAACAATCAATAGCTTGAAATCCAGCAAAGCTAATTTATGAGCAGATGAGCTTTGCAGTAATGCATATCAAAATAAATGAATATCACCTTTGTCAGGTTTAACTTTTTTGCAAATTACTTTTAAGTGTTACATAAGTTGATATGTATCCTTTGTAGCTTACCGTGAAAATGCATCTTTATTCATTTATTTACTTAATTGCTTACTTACTGTAGAATTCCAGTAATCACAACTGGAAAAGTTATTATTCACGAGGAGTAAAATAGTTAAGTAACCTTTACTAAGAAATAAGTTTTGGGAACTGAATATCATCTGTCTTCAACAGTTACTGTATTAGAACTCTCTGCTTTCTTGCTTAGCCCTCTATTAACCAGATAAACTTGCGGTATGCTCTATTTAAAGCAATTGCTCTTTTAGCAGTGACTGACAAAATACTCAACTTGCTGTAAGGAAATAAAGGTCTGGCTCTTTAAAAGCCTAAATTGCTATAATATTGGTACAAAGTGACAAGTTCATATCACAGCAAAGGTACAGAAGAGCATATACTGCCCAAGTGTAACTCTTGGGTGCACTTTACACTGCCATCGAAGGTATTTCTGCCCACCTCCCCCTTTACTTCCTGCAAATGAGAAAGAGATGTAGTCACTCCCCAACTGTGAGTGAGTGGCTGTTGAAATGAGAAATACTCCCAGTCGTCTCTCAGAAACGGACACAGCAGGCCACATGACATCACTTAACGAAAATGCATCGCCTGCCACAAAACAGAACAATTCAGTCAGTGTTAGTTCCCTTGGCAAAACTCAAGAGGTTTACTTTAACATTTATAGTAGTACTTTGAGGCTTTGTTGGGATTATAACAAGTGCTTTTGTTGTTTGTTTTCTGGTTCGTTTTTAGTCATTTTAAAACCAAAATAGCAGCTTGCAGTATGTTGCAAGCAGGGCATTTGCAATATTAAAATCAGCATTACTTATGAATAGTTTAGAATTGTAAAGTTTAGATTTATATTACTGCAAAGGTTGTAGGCAACCCCAAATGGTGTTAGATGAAATTTAGATAACTAATTAACTAAATAATTAAATGAACACTCTCTTAAATGGCATGACAAAAAAAAAAAAAAAACATAATAATAATAATAATCAATTGTAATTATATCGGGTTATATGTTTCTATGTTAATGTGACCAAAAAAAACTGTCAAATAAAATCATTGCAATCACACACATATACTGTACACATATATAACACCATATTCAAATTCGACTGTATTTTGTCATAATTGCAAACACTGACAGTTAGTTAAAAATTACATATATATATATATATATATATATATATATATATAATTGTATAATGTCTTACCATAAATCCAAATATAAAGGCACTGAGTGATTCTGAAATTTTCAGTGATACTGAACAGTTTTCCAGTAGATGATTTGTAATATTCTTTAAAGTGATTTTTGAATAAAATATGCATAAATGCATATTTTGTAAACTGTTACAAATTGAGGGGGAGGAGGATAAAAACAAAAATCACACCATTAATAAGAGAGTGATACTACGGTTATTTTATTTCAATTAATGAAAACGTTTTTTATGCTTTAGTTGTAGTGATTATCACGGATCATAGTTACAATGATGTAGAATTCTCTCAGGTTTTAAGTAGGCCCGGTTAAGAATGTTATTAATGGTATGTCAGTTGTTGCATTTGTGCGTGACCCTGAAGTACGTGCTATTCAGGCAGAATAGTGAATTTTCTCTTCTGACGTCCTTCAAACTCCCACAAGCTGCCCTATACATTTCCAGACACCTCCCCCTTTCTTAGAGCACTCTCTCATTCTAATTCTCCATCTATTTGATGTTACAATGTGACTTCTATAACAGCAGCTCTATATAAACATACATTCCAGACGTTACTGTGTGTGTGTGTGTGTGTGTGTTTGTGTGTGTGTGTGTGTGTGTGTGTGTGTGTGTGTGTGTGTGTGTGCGCGTCTGTGAATCTGTGTGTTATGAGCTGACAGAGGGGTGTAACCTGATCCATGAGGTGCTCTTTCCGTGTGCAAATGAAAACGGGGAATTTTTTTTCTTTCTTTCTCTCTCTTTCCTCAGATTCAAGCTCAAACCATCATCCTGTTTGGTATGTGCCAGGTTGTTTCCTCTCATAAGAACTACAAGGTCACAGCAATTTCCCAAAGTCAGAACTGAGGTCAACAATACTCTACCCTTTTATATCATTTTCAGATGGCAGGAAAAGCAGGCAGGGATTGTAGGAAGAGGAATACATGAGCAACTAAAAATCTGTGAGTATTATGTAGAATTTTGCAGAACTTTTGAGAGCCTAAATAGTTTAATATTAATAGAAAGTAATTATTCTAACTGCAGTATGCAAATACTTGAAGCAGTTGTAAAATCAATAGCAATTGTATTTTTATTGTACACTGCTGTTTTTTGTTAATGAACGAACTATGCAAGGCATCATTTTGAGCTATTACTTTTATTATTTAGATTTAAGTGTTTTAAAAATGCAAATTATTAGTATTTATTATTGCAATGGTATTACATTGTAATTAATAGTGTATTACAAAATGTTTTATTCAGTATAGTCCAATTTTATATTAAAGCAGCCACATCACAAAAGCCTGCTTTCTTGAATGGCACATTGCTGTTTGGTGATCATTTTAGCTCAGAGGCTTCTGCTAAATCTCAGGCCTTAGAATTGGAATTGAGCTTGTGTGGAGTGAGCGCTTAGATTTATGAACTGAAGACGCTCATCTAAAGCAGCAGCAGCGAGAAATGTCAGGAGGCTTCATTTAAAGGATTACAGCACTAATAAGCAGCCTGATCCTTCAGTCTTTATCTCTCGTCTGGAATGTAGAGTCCAGCTGGTTCTCAGACACTCCTGAAGAGCTGCAGATAATTAACACATTAAGGAAAATTCCTCAATGATCAGCACAGCAAACCTGAAGTGTGAAGACCATCAGGTGTTTTGGCAAGATTTGATGTTCAGCTGAATGTTTTACATCTGAATTTCTACTGAGAAAAGTTCATGCCCAAATCAAAACAGTCCATCCTTAAGTCTTTATGATGTTCTTGTCTCTCGATATGGTTTGGGTCTCTCCTTCTGAGAAATTGTATGTGTTTTACTCTCTGTAACAAGCCACAAAATCAGATGATACTGTACAGTAGTGCAAACTGTGTAGGGCATGTTTTGCACTCGAGTTTAATACTTAAGGTTAGTCATTAAAACAAAACTTCTAGCCCAAAGTTCGAGCTAGAGTGAATTGTGCTGCTTGCATTGGTTCCTGTGCTATTATTGCCAGGTTTTCAAGCTGCACTTACCTGCTGTAGTAGTAAATGCATGCATTTTCTTGTGAATTGCTTCGATAAGAATAAGTGCCAAGAGCATAAATTTGAATGTACATATTATTTATTTGACTTCAGTAAGGAAACAGTCCTCAAACAGTAAGTAAAATGTGCAGGTGGCAGAATCACTCTATATTTAGATATTTTATAAATTCTCAAACCCATAAAAACTGTTCTGGGTGAAAATATTTTATGGTTAAATTAGCATTTTAGCTCAGTGAATATGAAAGTCCACATTTAATATATTTTTAATCCCTCCAGTTCTGATGTTTATTTTACTTATATATTTTATTTATAACATTTTTACAAATGTTCAAATGTATTGCTTATTGTTATGTGATGCATTACCTAATAGGGTCTTATTATAAAGTGCTTTTTGTTTAGTTTTTTGATGGTGATGATGGGTTGTTTTGCATGTAGTTGAGTTGAAACTAGCAATGAAAACAGAGTATAAGAAATCTGTATTATTAAATATTATTTAAATACTAAATGCCATGACTGACCAGTATCACAACGTATGTGTCTTTGTTAAATGTATCTGCATACTGTGCAAATGGTTCTTTAGCACATGTTAAAGAAATCTGTAAGCAGAATGTGACATGCGTGACAGCCGTGCTAGAGAGCCGAACTCTGAGGGATGGAGATGGCAGATGGTCACGGACCGACCCAAGGTCATCTGGCACCGTTATTGTCTGACCGCTGGATTTGAAACCCAGCACTCCTCTCTCTGCCTCTCTGTCTCTCCCTATCCACACACACACTTCCAAACTTGTAAACTAGGTCAGAGAAAAGCAGGAACATGGCCCTCCTGTCTTCATTTTAACACACACACACACACATGCTCCCCACCCATTTTATCCCAGGCTGCTCTTCTGGCTCTTTCGTTCAAGCGTGCACACACACAGACACACACAGTTTTGCCTAGAACTCACCTAAATGCTTTTGTTTTTCGGAAATTGCCCTGGCAGAATCCGAGAGGGAGGTGGGACACAATGTTAATGATCTTCTTCAGGCATGGAAATCCAAGCCACACGAATACAGATGCTGCACATTCATCGGTTCTTGTTTTTCTGTGAACGAGCCAAAAACAACAACAACAGCAGCAACATGAAAAAGGCAATGCTGTTCCACAATCCTGCAGCTTTGTAGTAAAAAAATATAATAATATGTGGTTTATACTATCGCACCTAATCATATAAATCTGATTATTACTGTGACAAAAAAACAACGGCAGCATTGCGTTCCACTGAGTCAATCTGCATTTGCTTTTCTTAGAAACATACCAGGAATATCTAATGACAGCACGTCTCCTGAGACAGAACCTGACACTTTATTGCAGAAGATGTGCTCTGTTCTTATATATTGTTGAAGGTACATTTTCATGAATGCTGCTCCAGTCCTATGAAACAAGAGCTCTCCTCTTTAAAACGAACCAAGGAACAATTTAACATTTGAACTCTGAAGCGAGTTTGTTATCTAAAATATTTAAATTTGGCATTAATAGTGATCCAAACCTTTAAATATACACCACATTTATAGTTTTTAAAATATAAATTTTATATATAATTTTTTTAAATATCACTTTTATGCTTTAACTGTAGTTACCATTTTAACCTGCTCTCATGGCAGCTGGTAATTATTTTACACTTTAAGGAAATTAGTGTCCAATTTGTATGAATTTTCAAGTTTTTTGACGATTTCTTTACTCTATGCTGACAGTTAGGTTTAGAGAATGGTAAAATAGTATGTAAAATAGTATAGTATAGTATATAGTATAAAGTAAGAAAATAGTATGTTTCCGTTAGTTCTGTTTTAAAAAATTGTTTTGTACATTTTTTGTTTATATAATGTATGTGTGTGTACTGTGTATATTTATTGTCTATATATAAATACACGCACATATTTATATATATATATTTCTATATATATATATATAGAGAGAGAGATATAATAAATATATATTATATTATTATAGTAAATACATTTATAAATAATATAAATTATAGAAATATAAACATGTAAATGCATTTAA
>JAUYWG010000045.1:2464319-2479393 GCA_034779775.1 Enteromius afrohamiltoni
TTTTTTTCTGTTAATTTTGTTGTAACTTTTGTCATATGTAGCACCTTGGTCCTGGAGGAACGTTGTTTCGTTTCATCATGTACTACTGTATATGGTTGAATTTTCCCAAACAGTATTTTGTTTGGGAAAATACTGGCTTTACTCTGCTAGTATTCCCAACAATTCATTGAGCCCTGAAAAAAATAATAAAACAATCGAGTGTCCGTAGAGGTCAGGCGGTGGACGTGAGGACAGAGGAGGGAAATGTTTTTCATTTCACTTTAACAGAGCTTGAACCGCACTCTGTCTTGTGCTGAAAACACTCTCTCTCATTTTCTCTCATGAACTACCAACATCCCTTGCTCCCTGACACCCTCAGGACATCTTGTGTTCGGGCTTAGCTGACCGTATCTACAAACAGCCTGTTTACAGGACGGACATTTGTTTTCAGAGCTTGTAAAAGGCACAAGACAGCAATGGTCAAAGGAGTATGAATCAGTTCTGTACTTTTTTTACACATATAAGGTTTTTCTGTGGTAGATAGTCTACCCATTCTCTCATCCTTTGTCTAGTGCTTCCATTAAGTTTGAAAAAAAAAGAAAGAGAACATCCTGCAAAGTTTTAAATCTGAAAATGCAACATGTACAAAGTTATTGTCTCTCAAAGAAAAAAGTTGATTTCAAAACCATTGATTGAGCAAAAAAATCTGACCTTGCATGAATGTCAACCTGTGGTTTGGGAGGCCAAAAAAACAAGTATGAACCTACTGTATAATAGGTGCCCTTTAATCAATTCTGAAACAAACTAAATTTCAGCACATTTACAGGAGAAAATAATGTTGTTATTCAGCTCAATTTAGTTCAGTGTTGGTTCACTTTAGTTCAATAACAGTGTCAATATTGTAAAAGCAACAAGTTATAAAACAAACTTAATTTAATAGGTCTCATTAATTGTTTAAAAGTTTATGAATTAACTAAATGAATTCAGATATGAAGATCTGTCTTAAAAACTTTGAAAGTTTTCAAACATTCATGCATCAGAATTACTGAAGACAAAAACCTTTGTCAAATTATCAGCACTAGAGGTCTTTTTGTGAACTAATTTTCAAGGCAAACGTTCTACGCAGCATTATGAAGAACGTAAGTTAGAAATTGTAACAAAATTCCCTTTTAATACAATGTGAAAGTCAAAAACAAGGATGAAGAAGTTTCTGGAGCTGAACAGGCAACAACCCTTCATGTGGAGAGACACACAGCTCGATAAAGGCATGAAGGTAATGGGGGCAGGGGGAGCATTGGCAGCAGTGCAAGCCAGAAACTGTGTTTCCAATTGAATTCGTGCAGATATTGGCAGCCAGTGAAGAGACCTGAGAAGAGTAATGTGAGAGAATTTCTGGAGGTTGAAATCAAACAGTATTTTGAAAGCCCTCAAGGGGTTGTGTGGCAGATGCTGGTTGTCCGGCAATAAAAAAGTTTCCAGAATAGACTGGAGCCTGGAGCTTTGTAGAGTAGGTGTTGAGGATGGGCCTTATAGTCCTTGTGCTGTGGAGAATGTGGCAGGACCTGGCAATTTTCATAATGCTGTCCACAAAACAGAGTTGGCCACAACAAAATAAGCTGGAGGTGATGAAAAAAAAATTATCTGATATATGTGGGAACACATACCTATAGTTTGTATACCATACACACAGATTGGTGACAAATTAAAAGAAAACCCAACATAAAGTGTTTCAGTAAGGTGTCAAGCCACCACATGCTGCCAGAACCGCTTCAGTTCCTCTTGGCATTGATTCTACAGTCTCTGGAACACCAGTCAGCCAAAATATATTCCCTCATTTGCTGTTTTGATGATGGTGAAGAGCACTTACTAACACTGGTCCAGAATCTCCCATGGGTGTACAAATGGGCTGAAATGGTGACTGTGAAGGTCATATGTTTCACATAATTTTCATACAACTATTCACTATTCAGTGCCCTAAGCATGGGGCCACATTTATCCTAGAAGAAATCACTCTGATAGAAATGTAAACATTACCATTAACATGATATTAGAAAACTAAGAACATGCAGATGTGTTGGTAAATTACTGAAATAATAGATCAACATTTGAGGTGGAACTTAAAGTACATTTAAAAAGGAAACTTTTTTATATACACGTGTTTGCATATGTAAAATGTGCTTTTTGGTTGCATGTTCAGACTTAGAACGCCTGAAGATTTGCAGCTTAATTTCATTTCAAGAGACTAAACACTTGATATAATTCGGTTCAGTGCCACAGGATATTCTCTGAATACATTGTCTATCCAACATGGTCTAGTTAACAAACATGTTTCCTGTGATTTACATGCCTGGGAAAAAAATTTTTTTGAGCTAGCTTCAGATCTATGTTATTTGTTCTAGGTCAGAATTATTAATTGTTTATACATACAATAAGTATTTGTACTGTATGTAACACTTACATACAATACGTACATACGTAAATGTTGTATGTTCGGGTGGATGGTTCAATAATATGTATACACTGCTAACCATAATAAGTGCATGTAGTTAATAAATATTACTTATTACTTAAATATAAAAAAAATTACTTAAGTATAATTACATTGTAACAAGGACACCTTGAAATAAACTGTAATTAAAATGTTTAATTTTTAATGAGTGTGGGATTTCAGAGTTGTAGTTGCAAGACAAATATTGCTGAATAAAGACTTGAATTTAGCTCTGTTTCTGTTACAATTTTGATTACAGCACATTTTATGGTTCATTTGTAGCCATTTTTAAAATCACTGTGTCCCACAAGAAAAAAAAGTAATGGTTAAAGAGGTCACACTTATTTGATTAACAAGTTAGACTCTTACTATGTCAATATTCCATGTTTTACTGCCTTAACATCTTACGTAAAATACATATGAATACTCATGAGATCACTTTGGGTCTTCACAGCCTATTAAAGTCTGTTTCCATAAAAACAGTGTGGAGAACAATTATTTGTGACAAGAAGTGACATATTTATATGCAACAAATATGCAATGTCACTATGTCAGCTATGTTGAAAACTGTTTCAACGGTGTAATGCAAACTAAATTACTTATCTCTGCAGTCGTTCAGTGAGGAATTAAAACTGGGGTGAGAAAGCCAGGAGAGAAAGTAAGCAGCTGTCTGACATTTTTTGACAGAAAGACGTTTGCATTCTCCTGCGGGCATCAACTTCCTCTTGAGTAAGTCCTATTAAATCCTTTGGCTTCTGCCTCATCACATGGTAGAAAGATAACAGACAGCTTTATTTACCCTACTGATTTCATGCTACATTACTAACACATCTCACCCTTGTCATCCAAAATTCTAGACCGTTTGGCTTTTCTCCAACATTCTCACCAACACTGAACATCCTTTTTTAGAAAGAAATTGTCTATGCAAATATTCAGGGTTTGACAGACAGATGATAATATGATGTCCTACACACATTTGTCAGAAAATATTTAGGCAAAATCAAAAAAGAGCAAGAGTGCTGTACTAAATATTGGCACAAACATGCAACTTTACTCTGCTTCTGGTCTCAAATTTTACAAACACAGTCAAGAATGCAACCCTGTTTCTGCCATTGATAAAAAAAATATAAAAAAGACAACCACAACATTTTATCTCAATTTTTTTCCCCCTGAAAATTCTGACTTTTTTCTAGAATTGCATGATATAAATTTTGAGAAAAGAAAATGTGATACGCAAATTTGCCTAATCGCCTAATTACCTTATATGTTACTGAATCAAAAACGAATACAATGTTCTTATTGTGGTCATATTGTACTGCAAAGCAAGTGCTGTTATTTCGGTGGGATATGTAGGTTTGGTGGTATGTGTAGGTGTGTTAATGGTTAAGTTACATGTAAGTACATAGTAAGGCCACCTTATATAAAGTGGGACCAACTTTTTTTTTTCTCAGATTACTAATTCTTACCTTATAACATTGCAAGTCAGAATTGTGAGATGTAAACTAAAAATGGTGCATATGTTTTATTCAGTTTATAATGCGTAATTGTGAGTTTATATCTCTCAGATTTAAGAAAAGATGTTAGAATTTTGAGATATTATATTCCACAATTACATGATATAAACACACAATTCTAACATTTTTCTTATAGTTAACGTAAATATCTCGCAATTCTATTGACAATTCTGACTTTTTCTCGCAATTGACAGATCATATCTTGCAATTTTTACTTCTTTTCTCAGAATCATGAGATAAAAAGTCACAATTACTTGCAACAATTTGTACTTTTGCATCATCAGTTGGCAAATCAAAATAGATCCTCTGTGTGAATGATTTAGATGTAAAACGAGTAAAGGTAAATATGAAATGAGTATTAGACACAAACATATTAGGCACGACATCACGACTTGTCTAATATGAAGGTTGCACACATAAAAACATTCACACCTGTTAAAGTAATTCACAGTTGTTTACTTATGAATCCTCGGCTGGCCCAGTCAGAGCCTCAAATCTTGTGTCTGCAGCAGCCGGTGAGCTCAGATTAACCTGTATTTCTGCCATTCTGTGTAGGAGGAAGAGATTAAATGTTTGGCATGAACTCTAAAGGAGCCGCAACTCAGATCAACACAGAAGGGTTACATCAAGTTAATAGAGGACATATTGAAGAACCCACTGTTTATGTCCTCTTACAGATCAACATAATATATAATATATTACTCTTGATATACTGTAGCCTATATATCAAGTGCGCATTTCGGCCGAGGGCCAAGAACCAGAGAGTAATTTGTCAATTGAAATGTCTGGATCCTCATGTATCATTTTCAAAATCCATTCACGCCTTGTTAAAGGGGTCATACAAACCCAGTTTTCCATGAGCTAATATGATTATTTAGGGTCTTAATGGAAAGTTTGTAATATAGTTTGTTTTAAAATTTATCAAATGTAGTTTTAAAAACGCTAATTTTACCCTGTTCATAAACAGCTCTTTTGAAATCACTCTGTTCTGTGTACTTCCCCTTTAAATTTTCACGAGCTCCGCTAACTCCACCACTCTTTTTTCCGGACACTCTCAGAGGATCTTTTTTTAGCTATATTCATAGTGAAACTTGCTAATTAGCACATTATTAGGAAATTAGGGGATTTGCAAAGATTCATTAAAAGCCTCACTGTTTCTGTAGGTGAGGCTGGATCATGAATGATTTGCGCGAACATAAACACATTCCGGTTGATCAAGGTGGCGTTTCCCTTCAGAACCAAACGTAAAGTTAAGTCTTCAGTCACTTAGATTTTGGGAGTAAATGAATACTGCTCTGTTCATTAATACATTCAACAACAAAACACCTCAATCTCTTAGGAGTAATGCTTGTCTCTGCATCTCGGTCTGATGACGGCTCTGAAGACACCAGTTCATTCTGTGTGACACGCTGTCAATCATCTATTGTGGGTGTGGCCTCTGTATGTGTGACGTCACACTGACATGCATTGGAGAATAGCTTGATTTCAGAAGGGGCAACTTATTTTTATTGAATAAATAAAACTACCTGTGGATCTTTATCATTGTACGGTGTTTGTGTAGACACACTCCCAACACACATTTCAGTCCAAAACAGCTTGAAAAAGTGCATGTACCACCGTATGACCCCTTTAATGATTTATATAGAGTTTCTCATTTTAAATACTGTGAGAATTTTTAACAGATATTGTAAATTAATAACAATATATAAATGTATGTACACTCATCTGATTATACTACAGTGAACGGGCACTGATCACAAATTCATAAATTGAAAATATATATTAGATTTCCATTATGCAAGAAAATTTGGGTTTATACAGTGGGCACAGAAAGTATAGACCCCCTTACATTTTTTGTAAGTCTTTATTATACTGCAGCCATTTGCTAAAATCATTTAAGTTCATTTTTTTGCCTCATTAATGTACACACAACACCCAATATTGAGAGAAAAACAGAATTGTTGACATTTTTGCAGATGTCTTTTGCAGATGTCTTTGCAAAACTGAAATATCACATGGTCCTAAGTATTCAGAATCTTTGCTGTGACACTCGTATATTTAACTCTACTGCCCATTTCTTCTGATAATCCTAGAGATAATTCTACACTTTCATTTTAGTCCAGCTATGTTTGATTATACTGATATAGACCTGTCTATATAAGACCTTACAGCTCACAATGCATGTCAGAGCAAATAGGAATCATGAGGTGAAAGGAACTTCCTGAAGAGCTCAGAGACAGAATTGTGGCAAGGCACAGATCTAGCCAAGGTTACAAAAAAATTCCTGTTGCACTTAAGTTTCCTAAGACCACAGCGTCCTCCATAATCCTTAAATGGAAGACGTTTGGGATGACCAGAACCCTTCCTAGAGCTGGCCGTCTTACCAACTGAGCTATTGGGGGAGAAGATCCTTGGTGAGAGAGGTAAAGAGAACCCAAAGATCACTTCGGCTGAGCTCCAGAGACGCAGTCAGGAGATGGGAGAAGTTTGGAGAAAGTCAACCATCACTGCAGCCCTCCACCAGTCGGGGCTTTATGGCAGAGTGGCCTGATGGAAGCCTCTCCTCAGTGCAAGATACATGAAAGCCCGTATGTAGTTTGTTAAAAAAGATATAACTTTTTTGCCTTAATTGTAAGGGGTATGTGTGGAGAAAACCAGGCACTGCTCATCACCAACTGTAAAGCATGGTGGTGGCAGCATCATGCTGTGGGGGTGTTTTTCAGCTGCAGGGACATGACGACTGGTTGCAATCAAGGGAAAGATGAATGCGGCCAAGTATAGGGATATCCTGGATAAAAAAATCTTCTCCAGAGTGCTCAGGACCTCAAACTGAGCCAACGGTTTACCTTCCAACAAGACAATGAACCTAAGCACACAGCTAAAATAACGAAGGAGTGGTTTCACAACAACTCTGTGACTGTTCTTAAATGGCCCAGCCAGAGCCCTGACTTAAACCCAACTTAGAATCTCTGGAGAAACCTAAAAATGGCTGTCCACCAATGTTTACCATCCAACCTGACAGAACTGGAGAGGATCTGCAAGGAGGAATGGCAGAGGATCCCCAAATCCAGGTGTGAAAAACGTGTTGCATCTTTCCCAAAAAGACTCATGGCTGTATTCGATCAAAAGGGTGCTTCTACTAAATACTGAGCAAAGGGTCTGAATACTTAGGACCATGTGAAATTTCAGTTTTTCTTTTTTAATATATCTGCAAAAATGTCAACAATTCTGTGTTTTTCTGTCAATATGGGGTGCTGTGTGTACATTAATGAAGAAAAAAAAGGTTAAAAACATAACTTTTAAGTTTTAGCAAATGGCTGCAATATAACAAAGAGTGAAAAATGTAAGGAGGTCTGAATATTTTCTGTACCCACTGTATATATAAATTACTCTAGATTGTTATAAATCTGAGCACCAGTGTCATACATTAAATATCCTGCAGTACAGTCATATGGATATGCACAAGAAGTCCACATTACAAGCATCTCCCCTCACTGTGTGAAACTGATAAGACTAGAGCTGCAAAAGAAGCTAAACAGCAGGATAAGAGGCAGATAACAGCATTATTGTCCAGGCAATCAGTCGGTTCAAGCTTTTGTAGTCAATACCACTCATGGGTAAAGCTTTTGATAAGAATGGTTAGTGGATTATTAATATATTTAGAAAAACACCAGTCCTTTTGAAAAGAAAATGACACGTTTGAGAAAACGCCCATGTTTTTAATCGCTTTCCCTTATTGTAAAGAACTGCTCTTGTTCCACTTGCCTCTCTTAGTATAATCATTATTGTAATTATAATTATTATAATTATAGCCATTACTGTCAATCCACACTTAATTATGTTCAGAAGTGGAGAGTAAATCATGAAACGTTAAAAGTCCATTGTTCAAAGCCTGTTTTGTCTCATTTGGGACTATGGGGGTTCATAAATATTCCGGGGATTGCTTAGGTCTTGGCATTCCGGTTCCTGGAAACCTCAGAAGAAAAGGCAAGCATAATGAGTCCAGGTCACAGGAGGAATGTATTCGATTACAAATAAAAAACATTTGCTGTGTTGACAATGAGACCCAAAAACATTGGACGGTCTGACAAGACCAAATAATTCTCCTCATTAATTGACCACAAAAACTCACAGTAGCTGCTCTGCTTTCTAGAAGTTAGTTGCTTGGTGAGAATTGAGCCATCACTGTGGCTGTTTGTAATCTTAAATCAATACCTGGAACTGGCTTGAGAGAAGATGGACAGGAGGAAGGCTGAATTGCTCTCACATTCCCACAGAAGACGGAAGGAGAAAAAATAGTGAAATAAAGTCATCAATGTTAATTAATCCATTTTCATTTAGTTAGCTGTCCTTCACAATGACTGATGGGGGCAAAGGTAACAGTATGAATCACCACACTTGAAAAACACAAGAGTTCTAATTAACCGAGTGCTTTGAATGAGACTGTCGAATACATCAGCACTCGACATGAAAGAGGGAGTTGTGACCGCCAGACAGCTGTTGAGTCCCTGAGCTCAGAACATTAGTGCATAGGGGTCTGTCTGCAAAACTGGCTAGAGACGAGGCAACCATAATCTCCAGAAAGATCACGGACGAGCCCCCAGTTGGCAGATGGGCTTTTCTTCTGACGCTTAGCTGAGCAGTGGAAATGCCCACACAGTGGTTGGAGTCGATTTTGTGGCAGCAAAGCAGGAAAAAAAGCAAACTGCACCATAAGTACTTTCAAATCCCAGAGTGGCAGCATTCAGAATCATACTATTCTTGTTGGCTGTTCACAGGTAATCTGAAGCTTTAAACTCGCACTTTACAGCGCATGAAGGCGTCTATGGCTGTGATCCGTTAAATAGGCACCCAGAGACCTTTATATGTGGGCAATAGAAAGGCTGCAGAGTAGAAGGCTCAAGAGACAACAATCCTAACATGCCTCTCTACGCTTGTGACTCCTATGTTACAATGGAGTACTTTTATTACACAAACCTACCATTTTTACAAAATACAAACTTATGAAAGAAGGAAAGATATTTTCTATTTTTGGCCTAAAACAAGATAAAGAAAAAAAAAGTATTAAAGGAGTATAAAGCCCCACTCATGCAAATAACTACTAACAGAGTATTTTTTTTTTATAGCTTAAAATTGTTTTGTGCATTTTTTATTATTATTATATTCTCACTCTTTGGCCTTTACTATATGGCAAAACATTTTGTGACTTAGTATCTCCTACCCTGTAAAGATCTAAATTGTGGCTACTTCAATCCTGGCATGACATGACAATACTATCGTTCACAGTTTAATCAATAGAGCGGTCTAAACTGTAAATGTCTGATATGCTCTTTTGTGCTGAAAATGTCTTCAGTTGACAGAGACCTTTTGACAAGCACCACTCATGTTCTATTCATTTTAAACAACTATAGAGTGCTGCAGTGATGACATATTTTTTTAGGCCAACCTAGAATTTAACATCATCCTTGTTCCTTTGACAAAAGCTGAGTAGGATTTTTCCATTGGCTTCTGGATCATTGCACAAAATAGACCAATAGCTTACAATAGTGTATTATTATAAACAAAACAGTTTACAATCAAGCATGATCAACAACAGAGAACTATTATAAACACAAAATACTGTGAAAGTGTGAAAGTGACTAGTAGTTGAGTTTTCTTGTTTGGTTTGATGAATAAATCTGTAGTCCCGGTTGGCCAATTGTTCGCAAATGCCTTTTTCAAAACAAGCAAAGGTTTTATTTTATGTTGTAGAATAAATTAAGAAAATATCTTGAGCTTTTTACCTGAGACAAAAACACACATTGACTTTAGAAGTACTAAGATGCGATCAGACACATTTCTTAAGGAATTTGTTTAATTCTTTGTAGGCTGACCTATATAAAAAATGTTGATCTGCCTCTGAAAAAAATGCTTGCATGTTTAAACTAATTGTCTAATGTCTAATTCGTACTGAACTGATAGCTGATAGCTGAAACTACTTTTTGCAACAATCAAAACAGACAGGTCATGGTCAGTAGAAATGTTTGGGATATAATAGGAAACATGTTTTTACAGTTTCATTAGGTGCTGCTAGTAGTGCATTATATACAGTTCACAAATAAAACAAAAATCTGCAACTCTTATTTTCAAATCAGTTTGACTTTATGCAACTAAACAGCGGTGCAGTGTGGTAACCACCAATGGAAATACAGACAATTGCACTCACATGATCTATCCCTTGATACAGTTGCATACTGCAGTAAAGCAGTAATAACTACAAGCAAACAACTACAGTGCAGCAACTTCACAACCTCCGGCAATTATGTCACTGTCATTGTGAAAGCACCTTAACTGAGGACAGCAAAACTATTGACGCTAAGAAAACAGTTAGGATTCACAAAGCAAAATGTACTGACTTTAATCAAAACCCACATCAAGTGTCAGCTGTTGACACTTTCATTTCTTCGATTCAAGGATCACACGATTGTGTCAACACGTGTTTGCATCTCAATGCTTCTCTCTGCTGTTGCTAAGTAACACCATCACTGGCTTTCTTTTATTTTACAAGACAAGGGAAGAAACAAGGAGTTTTACAGTGTAGTTTTTAGTTTTCAAGAATGACCTTAGGTTAGATCAAAACATGACAAGGTTATGCTCTGGAATCTCACGCGAGACTGTGTGGAATGACATGAAGTGTCATGCTGTGGAAGTGTATGTGCGGTGTGTGTAAGGTACCTTGTGTTAAGAAACCCTCAGGAGATGGAAGCAGAAGTCAGAAAGGTCAGACGCCTCTCAACAAGATTTTTAAATAGAATTCTGGAGACAGTTTAGATGTTTTAAGCCTTTTATTGCTATTAAAAACCATTCTCCTGAATGAAAATCCAGGCAAAAATAATATTTGGCATTGTGACGTGATGGTATACGTTGGGCAAAATGACCTGAAATGGTCTGATGAATAAACAGTGGGTTATCGCTGTCACTATACTGTAGTTTCTCTTACTTACTAAAACAAAGAAAAAAACTAGACAGCCGAGGATTTTAAACAGCACATTCTGAACAGAAAATCCCATGAATGATCTCAAATTATAAATACAGCCAACAGTCACAGAGCTCCTCAATAACACACTGCTGGTTGTGAGTAGTGTTGGCACAGCGTGGTTTGAGCTGGCACATCCAGGTCACTTTTACTAAAGCACTACATGAACATTTATCCTAATTAGATCCAAAGCAAAGCTCTGCAATTAGCACTTAGTACAGTACTTTCATAAAAGGTTATTCTGTTCATAAACTTCACTGCATACATTGGTAATGCCATGGATCAAATGAACAAGCGTGTTTAAACATTTTTTACTAAAATAAATAACATAAATTAATTCAAGTATTTTCAAGATGCAGCCATCCAAGTTTTAGCACATTGAGCTCATTGACAATTTACCAAACATACTCTACCAGCAGCAATATTAAAAATCCCTTTCATCAGCACGGCACATCAGACAGCCCAGACGCTGAGGTTCATATTTGCATTCTACACGATATGGCTCATAAAAGTTATGCAAAAGAGACTTGTGTCCCTTAAAAGGTTTGATAGGTGATCTCAGCTTTTAGTTCAGAACAGGCAACTATAGTCTAGTATAATGTAAAGCATTTACTCCAAACAGTAAGTCCTAACACTATAATACTCATGAAACCCTAGACCTAACCTCTTTAACCCTAACCCTGACTCCAATTCAAACACTTACCTAACCCTAACTTCTTAACACTAATTCTTTCCCTTTAGAAATCATTCTTAGAGGAGCATTCACACAGGACACATCCCAGTTGCATTTAGTTTTTTTCCGTGGAAAAATCTTAGGAAATCAACTTTATAGTGTGTTGTCCTTCCTGTCTGCATGCAACAACACATTATGCTTTATTTATGTATTTTTAAAAGATTACTTTTTATAAATAGTTCAAACATTTACAAGGAATACAAATTCCTAATGTTATACTCAAATCTTCACCGTTGAAACACATAATACTATTTTTTTCCTCTTGCCATGAACATTTTTAAAGCACCTTGAAAAGCTCTTTGAGATCCTGTGCGAACGGCCCTGTGTGTTAAAAGAATTTAAAGAATTTAAAATAGACTAAACAAGCTAAAACATAAAGTGAATATTAAGAAAGTGACATCATGTTATATATTAATCAATAAAATTATTTAGGGATAAACTGTGTGAAAGACATAACACCATGGTTAATGCAAAAAAACAAAAAAACAAAGTGAACATGACCTTTTCTGCTTCCATGACACTGAAACATTCACTGGAATCCACTGAATAAATTGCAGAGTTTTGAAAATACTTCATAATGTTCTTCCATCTTTACAAGCATCCTAAAGGAGATAGCAATGCAGCTGATATTTTACAGCGAACAGAAGGTGGGGACTGCTCAATCATGTGCATTATCTGATGCATTAACAATGCAGTAGGGCAGATCCTCTTAAATATGCTGCTGGAGTTTGCGGAGGTCCCAGACGTTCTGTCCTTAGGTATGGATATCACAAGTCTGGATATGGTCTCCCCCAGCAGGTGTCAGAGTTCAGTGGCCATCAGAAGTGACCCATCCGTGTGGTAAAGACGCTGCGGGGGCGAGTAGAGGACGTTGAGCGGCCGAAGCTAGATGACGGCCACTTGATGATGAACTGGGAGGTGACTGGCAGCAGATACCTACACAGACGGAGAGAGGAATCAAAAATGGGGGTTGGATGCCAGACACAAAGACAGGATTAGACGCAAAAAGGTCACCTAAAGAGTTTAGGCACTTTTCCTCTCTCTCCACTTCCAATCCTCCTCCAGCTGATGTTTTAGATTCCTGTCCCCTCCAATGACCCTCACGTTTACACTGTGCCGTTTTTAACAATGAGTGACACGAGTGGCTGGACGTGACTTGTTTTAACAGATAAGAACTTGTTTAATGCGCAGGATGTTCTGAGACAGGATAACAGGTTAGATAATTAGGGCCTACACGCAGACAAGAAGGGTAACCAGCCTGGACAGCTGACGACCCACACTATCAAATTGCAGAACAGCTTAATTATAATTCCACTCGAAACAAAGTAATTTAAACAGTGAAGGTAAAAAATGTTGTGCTAAATAAACCAAATACACTAAATCATTTGAACAAACAGCTGCTAATGTTTTTTTAAAAAAAAATTGAGGCAATGACAAATAAGGATGTCTTAGATGATAAAAATGTCTCTTAGAAATATAGCTGCTATGTTTGTAATAGTTAAACATGAAGTTCTTCAAAATGTTTTCCGTAAAACTTTAGATTTATGTCTGTTGTATCAATCATAAATAATAAAATAAAAGTATTTATCATTATCACTAGTTCCCCTGGACAAGCTTCCGACTGTTTTGGCACATCAACTGCCTTGAGTTTTTTAGCCGTGTTTCTGGTCCTGCGTCACTTTGGACTGATGCTGCACCACAAGCACAAGCTGGTCAGGACTGACAATACTGCAGCTGTAACGTACATCAACAACAAGGTGGTCTACACTCCCTCTGCATGTCACACAACTCTCCCGCCATCTGCTCCTGTGGAGTCAAACGCCAGTCATTACTCCATCAACGAGGCACCCCTCGGCAGGGATGCACTGGCACACAGCTGGCCTCTGGGGCCCAAGTAAGCCTTTCCCCCAGTGAGTCTCTTTGCACAGACACTGTGCAAGATCGCAGCATATCACGATGCAGTAGAGGGTACATCCCTCTGGAAACATCAACTGATCGTGAGGTTCCTTAGAGGTGCGCGATGGGTTAACCCCACAAGACCGTACCTCGTACCCTCTTGAGACCTCGCCGTTGCCCTACGTGGCCCATTCGAGTCACTTGTGTCAGTTGATTTGAAATTTCAAAGATGCTTCAGATGCTCACACCAGCTCTTTGTTGGGTTTGGTGGTCAGCAGAAAGGGAATGCTGTCTCCAAACAGAGGTTGGCCCATTGGGTGGTTAATGCCATCTCCGTGGCTTATCTATACCAGGGAGAGCCGTGCCCCTTAGGACGGAGAGCCCACTCCACACGGAGTGTGGCTTCATATTATGCTTTGGGTTACGGCGCCTCGCTAGCAGACATTTGCAGGGCTGCAGGCACCCAACACCTTCGTGAGGTTTCACGACCTCCGTGTAGAGGCTGTGTCCTCCCGTGTCTTCAAGAGAACAGGTAAACGGGAGGCCAGCTGGTGTCGGCTTGCTGCGTCATTCCCACAGGATCCATGGCATCAGGGTTGTGGCCTTTTCCATGGGTCTGTTCCCATATGTAACATTGGAGAGACTCGACTGAAGGGGAATGTTTATGTTACGAAGGCAACCCTCGTTTCCTGAAGGAGGGAACGGAGACATTTCAGCACCTTGCCACGACCCAGGGGTTACGCTGACGCCGGCTCGGCTCCTCAGCAAAAACCTGCAGGTGCATTGCATTCGTGCTCTCTTATACTCACATAGTGACGAGGTGCACCTGAATGCAATCTGTGCACGCCAATGTTCATTAGCCTTTTGTTTGAAGCTCAAAGGCGATTGTTCTCTCATGCGAGTTCCCATATCTAACATTTCCATTCCCTCCTTCAGGGAACGAGGGTTACCTTCATAACCTAGACGTTATGATGCTGTGCAGGTTGACACAGTGACTTTGGCCAAAAAATAATAATTCAGTTATTAATATTTATCATACTATACATATTCATCATCTATACATGCATAAATAAATAAAATAAACTGTTGATAATTCACCCAAAAATAGCAATTCTGTCATTTACTCCATTACCCCATGCTGTTCCAAACCTGCATGAATTTCTTCTTTTTTTATTTACATACAGGTTTATAACAACTTAAGGCTGTGTAAATGACACCTATTTCTTTTTATATATTTTTTTATGAAACTCTGCTGTGCTGGGCAAATAACATCCAAAATAGAAGTTGTTATTTAAAAGTTTAAACTGAGAAAATGTATCATTTTAAGGGACAAATATGGTGAATCAAAATGTCATGGTGTCAACAAATCCCAAAAAAGTTGTGACAAGGCCATTTTCACCACTGTGTGGCATCTCCCCTTCTTCTTACAACACTCAACAGACGTCTGGG
>JAUYWG010000045.1:2480365-2498606 GCA_034779775.1 Enteromius afrohamiltoni
TCTCGGATTAAACTTTTGATCTGTCATCTATGTTCTATTACAAATAAAATATTGACATTTGCCATCTCCACACCATTTCATTCAGTTTTTATTCACAATTTGTTTAGTGTCCCAACTTTTTTGGAATCCGGTTTGTATATATATGGTATATATATATATATATATATATATATATAAATATACTGCACACACACACACACACACACTGTAACAATTTAAAAATGAACTTTTTTGTTTACATTTTTTGAATCGTTTATGTATGAATGGATATTTATTTTAAATAAATAAAAAAACAACAACAGTAGGGCTGTCACATCTCTTTTTAATTAAATCACATAAAGTGGCTATGTATAAATGCAACACTTGTAGTTATGACACCAATACATAATGGCAGTACAAATTAGGGATGCTTCTTATCTAACAAAAGAAGATTTGTTCTAAAGCCCTGATGCAGAAAGTCAGGGCCAAGAGACTTTGAAAGAATCAAATTAACTTTCATAAAAGAATGTCCTTGAAACTACTCATGATACTGAACTAGGAATGTGTTTGTGATGCATTTACTTTAATTGGCGATAAGTAATAAGAAACATGATGTCCTGCATTGTGTGTCACGGATTGTAAAACTCTGGACAATAATGAATATGAATAAATATGTCCAATGCACATTTTGAGCCATCTTTCACCTCATGCACACCTAAGTTCCTTTCATTAAAGATTTAAAAATCAGACACGAGTCTTTGCTTCTTCCCTCCAGGAACTCCAGACAGGTGAGTTCTCAGGAAATGGTTTTGGGTTGGGGTTGAGCCTCATTAGCATATTTTTTCACTACAGACTGCTGAGTTTGGTCAACAAAAGGAAATGTCAAAGGAATATGAAATTCAAATATGAACATATATGGAGGTGGGCCTTTCTGGCTCTGATGAATTCCCTGCAAGGAAGTCTCATCCATGAGAGAGCTCCATCACTCAGGGTCCAATCAGGCTGCAGGCAGTGTTTAATTGGACCTCTGTGAGGATTCCTCCAGGTCTTTGGCTTTTGATCATTGAGCAGTTCTTGGAAAAACCTGCCAGTGCAAAGCCCTAGAGAACCGCCAGCTGTCTAACCTTCGAACGTGTGTGTGCTTTACTAATTACATACAATCGCTCGGAGATCTGCACATATCTCACGTCTGTTTGCTTGTTTAAAGCTTACACTCTATCACCCAACTGCCACACGCCAAAAAAAAAAAACTTTGAGAGAGAACTTTTAGACACTTTGAGAGAAAATGGAGACTTCCTTATTCACCAAATATTGTATTATAGTTGTCAAGTTAAGAAAGGTTTTCGTAGTTTTAAGAAAGATCCTCACACAATTTTCTGTGGGATCTTATGCAACTGTGTTGCTGTACAACTATGAAACAACCATTGATTCTAAAAATTGTTGTGTAGGTTTTCTAGTACTTTTCATGACTAAACACTGAATTCTAATGACTTCATGACCAGAGTAGGTCACAAGGGTGACTATGTCTTTTTCATGCACAAGTCCTATTTTTGGACCTAAACAAATTAGTCTGGCTGGGATTCAGCTTTTGCTTTCTACAGCTGGAATTTATTGTGTACATTTTTGTATTAAAGCCCTGCACGGAACGGTTTTCTTAATCCCGCTTCTGCTAAATTTATTGCCTGCTCACGCAAACATTCTGATATTGCATGTGATTTTTGCACATTAGGGATTCAATATGCAGAGTATTTAATTCACTTTGGATGGAGATTGTGTTACATGCAGGTTTGCCAAAACTGTATATTTGGCACAGAATTTGTGTTTATGATAGGTAAATCATGAACTGTATTTGCAAAATATGAAAATTAAAAATGGGTCTTTTGTACTATATTCATCTGAAATTGACTGGATGGTAAAATGATCACACTTTATTTTTAGTCTTACTTTAGATACTCTACTACCTCAAAGTAACTTTGTAACTACATGACTTGAAGTTTTTTTTCTTCAGAGACAGAGAAAGTTATATTTTTTATAAAAGATTCCAAAAACGTTTGGTGGAGTAATGTGCATTGATAAATTATGTAACCCTGAACACAAAGTTGTATTTTGATTTTGTGTAGACTAAGAAATATATATGACTTATACAGTGTGTCACTTGACCTTTTCTGTTTCCCAAGAGAGAGGACAGTCACCTGATGGATCTGAACAAGGAAGGAAGGGAGGCGATGGAGTACAAAGCGAGGATGAGACTGTTACCAAGGCGTCATTTTCCTAACGAGGCAAAGCAGATGCTGGCTGATTGAAAAATAACGGATCCCCAAGGGCCGTTCCAGCAATGAGCCGTCAATGAGCCATGTCCTGAGAGAACACAAGTGTGAGAACAGAGCGGATATTGGCGGGAATGGAGAGTGGAGAGGAAATCGAAAATGACTGCCTGGTCTCTCCATGGAAATCCAACCAAAAAAAATAAAAACGAGCAAGCAGGTGGACAAAGGTCGGTGGCTGAAGTTCAGACAAACTGAGATACAGTGGGATGGAATGTGAACCAAAACATACAGCAAAAGGGGATGGAATGACAGTACGAGAGACTTTCAGCAAACACTACAGTCAACATTTCAGGGTCGAAAGACGAAATCCAAACTAAATAAATTCTGCTTGATTCTACATTCCTTAAGTCCTTATGCTCATGCACGTTATGAAATGCAAGTAAACTCTGTCAATAGTTGAAAATTGAGGTAAAGATAAGTCTGCATAAGCATATAAAAAATTTAGAATTACACTGAACATTTTTCAACAAATACAAGTAAGAATGAAGTGCACAAAAAACAAACAAACAAAAAAAACAAATCATCGAGGTGACGGCATGTGAGATAAACTTTGGCAAATGTTAAAGGGACAGTTGACCTCAAAAAATTTAATTCTACCATTAATTACTCACCCTCATGTTGTTCCAGACTTATAATACCTTAATCTTCACTTAAACCTTAAACTGTCACGCTCAGAGAAGACAGACAAGAGAGAGATTCACGTTAACAGGTGAGTTTATTGGTGCTCAAACACAGAATTCACTTCAGCAGGCAGTATAAACATGATGTGCAGCAAAACAATCTCATAACTCAAACAGGTACTCTGCTGGTTAGTATTCGGGTAAGTCTTTCCACAGGAATAGAATGAGGAGGCAGATAATTCCACAAGCGAGAGTTCAGGTAAGTATTTCAACAGGTAAGTATACTCAGTCTCTCAATCATCTCTGTATGAGGTTTCCCAAGCCACAATCCTTCCTTCCAAGGATTCCGATGAGTGTACAACCAGGTAAGTGAACAGGTTCAGGTAGGAATGAGCGTATTAACTTAGAGCTCAGCCATTGTTTGGCTGAGCGGTCTTTTATGGAGTGTGGCTGATGACGGGCAGGTGTCAGTAATCAGGTGATTGGGAGTGAGTTACAGATGATTGCGTGTCTTCTGTGGGTGCTGATCCAGGGACAGGTGAGTGTGACGTTGTGACATTACCCCCTCCTCCACGAGCGGCTCCTGATGCCCGTACCCGACGGCAAGGGCGGCCAAGACCTCTAGGGTTTGGACAGGTAAGATGTGACTGATGGAATTCTGCAGTTAGAGATGGATCGAGTACATCATCACGGTTAGCCCAGCTTCTTTCCTCCGGGCCATATCCATCACACTCGATCAGATACTGGAGCCGCCCATTCCGCCGCCAGAAGTCGAGGATTGTTTGAACTCTGTAGATGTTCTCTGCTGCTTCAACTTCGGGTGGAGGAGGGGGTTCTGGGTGGTCTGCAGAGGGAGGAAACATGGGACCAATGTGACGATTTAATAGAGAGATACGTGAAAGGTAGGTGCAATTCTATAATGAGGTGGTGGTTCTAGTTCATAGGTGACTTCATTAAAACTGTGAAGGATGGGAAATGGTCCTATGAATTTCGGACTTAGTTTACGGCAAGGCGTCCGAAGTCTAATGTCTATGGTGGACAGCAAGACTAACTCGCCCGGCTGATATTCTGGAGTAGCGGAGCCGCGAGTATCAGCCCATCTAGTATGCCTCCTCACTGCTCTCTGCAGGTGCACATGCACCGAGTTCCACACCCTCTCGCTCTCCCAGAACCAGTAGTCAACTGCCGAGACTGAGGAGGGCTCATCGTTCCATGGGCTTGTGATGTAAATTGGGTCCCTCTGTCGGATACTATATCCTTCGGGATGCCGAAATGTCTGAAAATCTGAGAGAATAAGAGTTGAGCAGTGTTCATTGCAGTGGGTAATCCTGGTAGTGGAATTAATTTGCAGGCTTTAGAGAACCGATTTACAACGACAAGGACTGTGGTGAAACCATCTGAGTTAGGTAAGTCAGTAGCGAAATCAAATCCAATGTGGGACCAAGGTCGTTAAGCGATAGGTAAGGGAACCAGCTTACCCTCGTGTAGACGGCGTGGTGTGGTTGTCATGGCGCAGACGGAGCATCCACGGACATAATGGTATCCCGGGCCATCTCCGCTCACCAGTATTGGTTGCTGAGGAGCGAGAGGGTGCATTTGCCACCTGTATGCCCAGACCCTGGAGAAGTATGCACATGTTCTAATAGACTTTGCCAAAGAGCAAGTGGTACATACTGTTTTCCAGCTGGTCCTCCTGGTGGGGCTGGTTCTTGGACTGTGGCTTGTTGAATTTGTGTGTTGAGAAACCATTGTATAGGTGCGAGGAAAGCTGTGGTTCTGGATTCTCCGGGGTCGGATCAGGCTGATGAAGGCGGGAAAGTGCGTCCGCCCTTTGTGTTCTTGGTTCCCACCCGGTCTATAGGAGATCTGGAAATCAAAGCGGGTAAAGAATAGAGCTCATCTCGCTTGACATGGGTTTAATCGGCGGGCTTCTTGTAAGTATTGTACAATTTTGTGATCCATGATCACAGTGAAAGGGAATTGGGCTCCCTCTAGCCAGTGGCGCCATTCCTCAAGGGCTAGTTTTATCGCCGAGAGCTCCCGATTTCCCACATCATAATTTTGTTCAGAGAGAGAGAATTTTTTTTTCGAGAAGTATGCATATGGGTGTAAAGTGGGTGGTTCGTCGTGCCATTAGGACAAGGTGGCGCCAACACCTGTGGTAGTCGCGTCCACTTCCACCACAAATGGTAAGTCAGGGTTCGGATGAGTTAAAATAGGTGCGGTGCAGAAGGCTGATTTAAGTTGTGTGAAGGCATTGTGAGCTGCTGAGTTCCAGGAGATGGACTTCTTGGCTCCTTTAAGGAGGTTAGGACTGAGGTGGTTATACTATAACTCTTTATAAATCTACAATAAAAGTTTGCAAACCCAAGGAAGCGCTGTAATTCTTTTACTGTGGTGGGAGTTGGCCAGTCCTGTACCGCAGTTACTTTCTTTGGGTCCATCTCAATTCCCTTAGGGGTGATATAATATCCTAAGAAGTGGACACGGTTGAGGTGGAACTCACACTTCTCCCCCTTTAAGTGGAGGTGATAGGTCCGAAGGCGTTGGAGTACCTGCTTGACATGAGAGACATGGGTGGTCAAATCATTAGAATAGATGAGTATATCGTCTACGTAGACGATCACAAATTAATGTAATATATCCATAAACACCTCATTCATAAAATTCTGAAACACAGAAGGTGAGTTGGCCAGGCCATATGGCATCACACAGTATTCGTAGTGGCCGCTAGGGGTGACAAAAGTGGTCTTCCATTCGTCTCCACTACGAATACGGACCCCCGTTGTTGTAGGCGCTTCTAAGATCTAACTTGCTGAAGATCTTTGCTTGTCTCAATTCTTCGAGGGTAGATGGTAGAGTGATATGCAAACTTGCGGATATGCAAACTTGACTGTCTGTGAGTTCAGAGCTCTGAAATCTACACAGGGTCTCAGTCCCCCATCCTTCTTAGCGACAAAGAAAAAAACTGGATGCTGCCGGTGATGTGGAGGGCCGTATAAAGCCTTGTGCCAGCGCCTCAGAGATTTACTCCTCCATTGCTTTCCGTTCTGGTAGTGAGAGTGGATATACTTTTCCTTTGGGTAAGGTGGCCTGGGATACCAGGTCTATGGCGCAGTCCCACTGACCGTGTGGAGGAAGCTGAGTGGCTGCAACCTTGCTGAAGACATCGGCATAGTCCTCATATTCCGGCGGTATTTTTCTCCGTGAACGTCGGGACTTTCGATCGTGGATGAACAGCAGGGTATAGCAGGTCGCTGGGGAAGAGACGGCAGACAGTGATTATGACAGTATGAGCTCCACTGTAATATTTTACCTGTACTCCAGCGTGTTTGAGGGTTGTGTTTTGTCTAACCACAGTCGACCTAATAGCATGTCAACGGTGGCTCCAGGTAGGACAAAGAAACTGATGGGTTCCTGATGCAGACAGCCAATTTGTAGTGTGAGTATCTCCGTTCTAGTGTTAACGGGTCGAGCATCCAGTGGTTTCCCTTAGATGGTGATAATCCGATACGGGATTGGGCTTCGCTGCTTAGAAATCTGAAAAGCATCAACACAGCGTGAGGAGATGAAATTTCCTGCCGCCCTGGAGTCTACTAAGGCCTTAACTGGAAAAAGATGAGTTTCAGTGATTAGGAGTTGGAGTTCGGGCTTGTCTGACGGGACAGTTTACAAGGAGGTGAGATGGGGTACCACAATCTTGAACGCTCATGAGCAGAAAGGTGATAGGAATCTGTCTGTGGGTGCTGATCCAGGGACATGTGAGTGTGACGTTGTGACAATAACATAAATTAAAACTAAATTGTTGGTTAAAATTCCAAGAGCTTTCTGACCCTCAGGGGTCCAACCACACTCTTAGCCCAGAAGGATGCAATGAACCTTAACAAAATACCCCATATGACATTGGTGGTTCAACCACACATTTTATGAAGCTAGGAGAATACTTTTTGAATTGTTAAGAAAAAAAACTCTTTTTTTTTCAGTATTCTTGTGGCTTCCAAAAATATCTTAATTTGTGTTCCGAAGATCAACAAAGGTCTTACAGATATGGAACAAAATGAGGATGAGTAGTTAATTGCAGAACTTTGATGCAGGATGAAATGCAGGATTTTTTGGTGAACTTTCCCTTTAACATTGTTGCACTTCATAAACACAAGTCACTTTTTAAACTAAGAAGCTTTCTCTTGGGCACTTAAAATTTATGGTGTTAACTCTGCAATAAAAGAAGTCTGCATAGGAAATCTGCATAGGAAACTCCAAATGACACAGATATATATGTAATTTGTACTCTTGTTTTGTTTTCCTGTATATAGTACATTTGCATTAAAAAAACTACAACAACAAAAAAACCTGCACTCCTTTACGCAAAACAAAGAAAAAAAAGTTATTTGCTTATGTTAAAATAAACAGAATAGTAAGGCGTATTTTTAAAATAATACGTTGCAAATTATTTTAGGTGATGTTTATACTTCAAATATGAATTAAAAAAAGAAATAGTTTTTTAATATATTAATAGTAGGCAATGGTAAATGTGACCATATTATAAAAAAAAACATTTTGATGTATTGTGTCTAGTGCAGGGGTGTCAAACACAGTTACTGGACGGCCGGAGGCATGCAGAGTTTAGTTCCAACCCTGCTCCAACACACATACTATGCAGTTTTCAATTAAGCCTATAAGACTTGATTAGTTGGATCAAGTGTGTTTATTTAGGGTTGCATCTAAACTCAACAGGGCTCCAGCCCTCCAGGAACTAAGTTTGACACCCCTAGTCTTGTGATTTGTACTTCTTGAACACGTTATATCTGCATAAACACCTCTTTACTCTAAAATATTAAAGATTGACTTAACTTAAAATTTTAATTTAAAGACGGTATCCTTGTGGGCAGCGCATCAATGTTCAGTGCTGTTGTGCTTTGTGGGTCATGAGTTTGAGTTCTGGCTCACTGATCTTTCCCGATTCTGTTCCCCCTATCTCTCTACTGCTTCGCTTCCTGTCAGCTATGATCTGTCCTATCAAATTAAAGGCAGAAATATTAGAAACAATAGAAATAATATTAAAAAATTAGGCAAACTATCAGGCAAACATATTTTGGACAAACAATCTATATTAGTTGGAGGACAGGTTGGTAAAGTCACATTTCTCTTTTTTGTTTGGCTAACATACTTTATTATTTTGAAAGCTGATGTACAGTAATTGTCTAATAAGTAGACAGCATTGTCTTTGTTTATAAAATAACTTCCAAGACTAAACTATTTAGAAAACAGACATAAGTGGTTGAACATATTATACTGTAGGCTTGAAAAATATAGTACACTAACCTCAAGAACGGTAGCAATCAACCAATGTTAAAAAGATCTCTTTACATCACATCACAAAAAAAATAAAATAACTAAAAAACAAAATGATAAAAAACTAAAATGATAAAACAATACGGATGTAACGGTATCAAAACTTCACAGTAAGGTAATACCTCGGTATGAATGGCATGGTACGGTATTTATTGAATCATTTACAGGAAAAACAAAACTAATGAAGAGACTTGAAAAAAAGTGCCAGAAGTGTTCATTAAACAGTTTACATGAACAGTGAACATATCAATGGCATACAAATTAGCCATCTATTTGTAAACTTTGAAACAGGAACTTAAATTTTTCAATTTTAATACCAAAAAATTATTAAACCTTCCACACATCCGATTTAAAACCTGCTTTAGGTTCGACCATTTTGATTTCTTTTCCTTTGCCGCTATTAGCAGTACCCGCCATTTCCGCAATACTGGATCTGTAGCAGTGCTGCCAACTTTTTTAAATCCAAAGCTAAATTCAGCTTGAAAAGTCGCTAGATGACGTCATATGTCAATCTGCATATTCATTACGTCAGTGCTATCTTGTTTCTCTGTGGTCACATAATATTATTCAAGGCACCCTAATTCTCAAAATAACTGTTTTCAATGATATATTTAATGGTTTCTGTTGTCAGAAAAATTGAATGAATATGAAATAGTGACTGAAATGCACCCAATTATAAGGCCTACTGAACTAGCTCTACCTTACAAGATGTTAATCTAGATTAAAATCCTTATTTATAATTGAGCCTTGTTTGATGAAACCAAGTACACATAAGAGATAGACAATGGCTATGCTGTTATTTTGGCTATATTTGCATGTAAAATAGAGTTAGAAGCAACAAAATATCTATTTTAACTGAAAGCCCTGCTGAGCAGAACAGAACAGACGCAGAGAGATGTGTGTACGCGCTGAGAGAACAAGAGCACATGCTTGCGCGGCACTACCAGAGACTTGCTAAGGTTTGTCCAAGAAGTCTCTAGATTTGTTGCTAGTCACTTTATGGGAAAAATGTTGTCAATGTTGGCAACACTGATCTGTAGCAACAACAGACCGCAAAGAATGATGGCCACGCCTGGGCTGATGGGAATTGTAGTTCCCGCTACCTCCCGTTCACTCCATTCAAGCAAATTTTCTCAGAAGACCTATCGTTTTATCAAGTCATGCGACCACAGTAGTATCAAAAAAATGTGATATTGCGGTACAACGGTATTTACAATACCGTTACATCCCTATAAAACAACAACAAAAAAGTTTAAATGGAATGAGCAAACAGCAAAAACAACAATACTTTAAGAGTTACGGCATATGTTTTTCATGTTGCAATGCATGCTGGACAACGACAATACAAAAATTATTTGTACAGACAACTGTGTTTGACTAGTTGGGACAACATTTGGGGTAATTTTGCTGGTCTGACAAGAGTTTTTATTTAGTTTAAAGAAAATTGCATTTTTGTTTGTTTTGAAGTACTTGCTTTGAATGCACATTTCATACAAAGTGGTAAAGAAAGGGTATCAGACTGAAAATGTGGAACACTTTCCTGTAAACAGACAGAAATTGTGTGTGTATAGTGCAATATTAATTATGCCAGACTGAGTTTTGTGAATCAAGTGTAATCTCCTGCATTACAGGCAAAATTTACATAGAAAGGGAGTTGTTTGCACTGAAAAGACTTTAAATATTGACTTTAAAATAATTAATTTAAATACAAGTGTCTGTCCTAAAATACTGTGCGGGGAAAGTTTTATCTTCTATTGTGAAAATCCTACTGTGATATTTGCATGTAAAATTAGCACAGCCAGTGCCACATGTTACATTTCAGTTTTTTTTGTTGTTGTTGTTTTTTTAAAGCAGGGGAAATAATGTATTCAGTTTAAGAAAGGAGTCAGTCCTTAGAAAGAAGAAAGTAATTAGAAAGGAAAGTGAGTATTGCCATAGAAAAAAATGTGTCTATGTGACTATGTCTCAGCAAGCATGAGCAAGCAAATTGAACGTGGCATAAATGCAGTGCATAACTGAAGTTCAGTGAGTTTAGTTTTCAAATGTTTTAGATGCTTTAAATTAGGTTGCATGATGCAAAGAATCACCTCAGTTTCTTCTATAATTGAACTTTCTTAATAAATGCCGTTCTGCAGCGTCAACTGAACTTACGGTATTGTGAATGTCAGCACATTATCTAGCGTGATCTTGAGCACTGGAGGAAGTGACTATACCTTGTGTCATCCCAGTCTGGGCTAAGTCCACTGAGCGAACCACGGGAGTCAGCCACAAACTTGTAGACTACAAGCAGACAGTCTCTACACAACTGTACAACACGCTGGCAGCACCTCAGCTCCTGCGCAGTCACCACCTCGCTGCTCTTACTGAAAACACTCTCCCAAGATGACCTGCTGAAGGAAAATACATACATAAATCCTACAGCCTCAGAGTGGGTGGCTGTTCATGTGAACAAATTATGTTTGAGTTACTTTGTACAACCAGTGCAATAATAAAACATGTATATCCAACAACCTTGTTTAAGATATAATCTTTTTTTTGTCTTTCAGAGAAGAAATATTTTTTTATTAATATTACATCAATACATACATACATAAATATACATTTTAATACAATTTCAGGCAAATAAATTGAACTTTAACAAATTACACTATAATTTTTCAGTAAAGGATCTTGACATATTTGTACTGGAAAGTAAGACTGATTTCTGATTCTGATTAAGTAACAACTTTTAAACTTTATATATAAACTGCTATAGAGACAATATGAGCCAGCTTTTACAATGATAGACACCGCTGGAACAATCCATGAGGACGGTTAAAAGGTTTAATTTTTGCTCGTTTGGCTCTTGTTGAAGAAAGAAACGATAAAAAGCCTTTTTTTCTTTAAAGCTTTGGTGGAGGAGATGCGGTTTCATTGTAGAGATGATGAAATGTAACTTCTAGGGATCTGAATTGTACATTACAGGCAGGGAGGCTCTACAGTGCTCTCCCACTGCTATCTCCTTGCCGTGCTAACGGCTCACGGGCCACCTTCACACGTCAGTCCCTGATTAAACAGAAGCAGCATGGGTCGTTGGCACTGCCTCTAATCCCCTAGAGCTATGTTCGCTCTCATCAACACCAAATGGTCTAAACCTGGCTATATAACATCCTTCACTCTGTGGCAATTACAAGAGTGATTGGGCTACACAAAGCCCCAGAGAAGTGTTCACAATGACTAGAGGCAGGCGGTCAATAAGAAGGTGTCCCCGCTGTTTGCGCTCAGAGCTGATAAAATCGCAGCATGTAAGGCTCTATGCGTATTATAACAGCAAGCATGTATGCTTCTATGTGCGACTCTCTCAGGAAGTAAAAGTCTATATAAAGACTCACGGCTGAGTCAATAAAGACAAAACAGAGAACATTTTTAGCTGGGGTTATGCTCTGTCTGAATGTCTTTTTACATTCCCAAGCCATTTTTGTGTGACTTTTACAAGTCAAATAATTAATTAATGAAGGACATTTAAAACCAGACATCACACACCTTATTCTTCGTAGAGCTGGAGAAGCTCTTGCCAATTTACACACTTCTGCGGCAATATTATAAGAGTCCTTAACACTAAAATTACTGCACTTTTTGTTAAAACATATATTCCTGACACATACATTGTTTCGATTTGGCCACAATAAATCAGTCGTACTGATATTCTGACTGACAGTACAATCGCTGGTGTGATATTGCTTTTACACAACAGTACAAAAAACAAGACATTTTAAAAAGGACAATCCATTTTTTCTTTGAAATTTGGCTGTAAATATGCTACAATTTATTGAATTTAAAATAAAAACCCACATCCATATTTTAGATGTGCATCAGGAAGCCTTCAGTGGTCCACGAAATGTGACAACAATGTAAATGTAATTGCATTTTAATGCTTTTTTAACTTATCCACTTGAACCAACTAGATGCGTGCAGCTACTGTACATAATTCATACAAAATATACATTATGAAAATGTGAAAAAAAAGTGGAAAAACATTGATTAACATTATTTTAAACATAACATACTTTTATCAAAGAAAGTAGTGTTATTTTATTGCTTTGAAGAAACATGTATACGTAACATTTTACTTGAGGTGCTCTCTTGTCTCCTTGAGAGAGAAGCCAAAAGCTCAGCTAAATGTGTTTAAATTCAAATATGATTTGAATATTAATAACATTTAAGCAAAATTCTAAATTGGTTTTTAAACCATTTTGACAGCCCTACTTTAAAATTATGTAAAATAAGTTCAAAATGCCTAAAGTAAATGTACATGGACTTTATTCTAATGTCATGATCACTTGGCAAGACAAAATAAAAGTCTCTTACCCAGAGCTGGAGAGGCAATTCCAGAGCCCCTGACCGTGACTCCAGAGCAGACGGTTAAACACGCGGTTGAAAAGCCGATAAAGACGTAGACTCTCCACATCCGGTTCACTCCAAATCCTCTGAAGCACTGAGCGGACATTGGTACGAACAATATCCAAAACCTGAAATAATCAGATAAATAAAAGTGGCTAAAAATACCACAGAAAGTAGTACACAATCTTCACAAAGAAGATCTTGCAGCGATGGAATTTTATACTAAAAAGAACCAAAATCTCTTTATTTTATAGCAGGTTTATAGCACTATAAAATATAGTTGAAATCAGTAATATAATTTTAATACTTATTTTGCTACAAACAATTTTTGCAGAAACTTGCAAAATATTCAAATGAATCAGTGAATCATTCATTGAAATGAATCATTGCTAAAATGAATCAGACTTCCCAAAGATACTGGAGATTGTGAACAGTAAAATTCAGAAGAGTAATGGCATGAGTGTCAGCGAGTTTCCGCCAATCTTCCTCTTCCTCCCTCCGCTCCCTCAGTTATTCTGCTCATCGACATCTGTGATGTGACTTTCAACAATATGCCTGATTTAATGGCCCCGTGCGAGACATGTTAACTCTATTCTGATTGATCCCTCAAACTTCAGCTGATAATCAGCTTGTGGAACGAGACAATCCCTCATTATATCAGTCTGTCATCCCCACCCTACGACGTCTGCCCTACTGCGTCAAATCAAAACACCTGTAACCTGCTGTAACCACCTGTCGTTCACTACTGTAATAGTGCTGAAATTGAGTGCCTTTGAACTGTTTCAATTTGTTGCATCATGTTCTGTTAAGGCAGATCCAAATGGCATTTTTAAGACCTCTATTTTTTTTTCATCCACCATACACTTTGGTCACCTGATACTCAGCTGAAAATACTCCAACTTATCACAAAATCAATGAGTGGTTAGTGTTTCACCTTGTATAATTCCATGCATGTTAAGTCAACTCACCTTCCTTTGTTTGGTGGCATCTAACTTCACCAGCCAGTAAGACGCCACTTTTGGCTTATGATATTTCCAGTTGTTCAGAATCTAAAGGGGCAAACAACATTCATTAAGGCAATATGCATTTCTATCTATTTATCTGTCTATCTATCTGTTTGCTGCCGGCATCTTCCTTTTATTTTACAAACACAAGGAGCTTGAATAAGAACAGTCCATTCACATGGGTTCTCTCCCCACATATACATTTTTAACACTTTGGAACATTGATCTGAATGTTTGAATATATTTACATCATTTACATTATCAATAAAATATGCCCACTCTCCTCATTGAATCCCGGTGGCACAGCACACACCAGTGAACTCTTCTAGTGAATACATTCTCGTACACGCCACTAAAACGAGTAGATGAACTATGTCCATGTTTTGAGTGTGAGATGATGGCATAAAAATGGTCATACTTATAATTTATCTTACTTATCATTAATAACTCATTTAGACTGTGAATTAGACCAAAAACACTGAAAAATATTAATTACAAACATTTACAGGAAACACTCTCAAAGAGTGTTAGATTTATTCGCAAATCATTTTATTTAAATTTTCTCACCAAAGTGTCAGAGAAAGGAGATGCTTAACCTTCAAAATGTTGATCGTCAATCTCAGGAGGTCAAACTAAATTTTATATGAGTTGTTTTTATGTTCTATTCCTTTTTATATGAGGTATGCGATTTTTGGGATTCTGTTACCAACGTCGGTCAAGTGACTAAATACAGATTGAATGAGTAGGAGTTGGCTAGTTTTTGACTAAATATTGGTTCCCCACCATGTACGTGAAGCTGAAAAGTTGAGTTCACCTTTCATATAGCAATTTACAGTTTTTAATGTCATTTGATTTATATATATATATATATATATATATATATATATATATATTGTAAGGATAAAGCAGGAAACAACATAACTATATAAAATATAGCTATATGTTTAGCTATAGCTATAGTATAATTATAGCTATTTCAGTTAGTCAGTTTAAAAATCCATTATTTAGTGGCTACAGCATTCTACTAACTGCAAGTAACTAACTCTCATTAAATGCAACCACGTGTCAACTAACTCTCATTAGAGAATTAGTAGACTGTGCAATGTGAATTTTATTTGTTGGACTATGCTGTGCTTTTAGTCTATAACACCCTAACTACCTCTATGTACTATATTAGTAAGTAATTGTCTTCCTGTTTCAATTTTAATTGTGTCTTTATGACAGTCATTGTTACAACATATACAGTAACATACTGTCATTATGGGCAACGTATTCCCATCCTTTAGCAATTTCATTTAATAAAAGGTCGGTACAGACATGTGACTCTGAAACTGTAATATATATGCAATACAGGATATACTGTCGAAAGATGTTGCATCATTTCTTTAGTAGACAGTACCTAAATGCCAATATAATTGTAGTACCTTAAAATTCCAGAGTGAATTGTAATGAGTAGTAATAAATGTGTCATTATTCTCTCTTCCGATAAACCTAATCAAGATACAATTTTCTCTTTTGTAAAGTAAAAGAAATACGCTTTTCTTTTTTTCTAATAGAGAAATAGTCATGAAAAACTACATTTGCTGCCGTTTATTCACTGTAGTAATTTGTAGAAACATACTTTTTTTAATTTAATTGAAACTTTTTCGCATTTAAACATTTCAGACATTGACCAAAAACAACTTTATTACTAGCCACAACCAATTTTTTGCTCTCTCATATCTGCTTTTACAAGTGCAGAGGTGAGTTTAAACAGTGATAATGCAAAAGTAGTAATGAAAATTGAGGCACTTAGGTTGTATTGCAAGGTTGTACTGTAAGATTTGAGAGGTTGTACATAAATATACAATGCACCTTTGTGTTTATATTAATGTGAATGTTATTTGGCTGACACTTTACAATAAGGTTCATTAGTTTACATTAGTTAACAACATTAGTTAACATGAACTAAGAACAAGCAACACTTCTACAGCAGTCATTAATCTTTAGTTTTAGTTCTTCAGTTACGGCTAATTTCAGCATTTACTAATGCAGCATTAAAAGTTGCTTTTGTTAACATTAGTTAAAGCACTGTTATTAACTAATGTTAACAAATATGAATAAATACTGTAATAAATGTATTGTTCATTGTTTGTTCATGTTAGTTAATACATTAACTACTGTTACTTAACTTTACTGTCATTTTACTTTAACTACAATAACTGCAGCTGTGCTTTAATTATTGTCTATGTGTAATTCAAAACATTCAGCTTTTCACATCAGAGCTGTAAGTGTAAATTTCAATTCTTTTCAATATTTTCTTTTTAAATTCAAATCAAAAAGCTTTGGCTCCGGCTATACTTTTACCTTCACAGGGTTCGGGGTGATTTCAGGAATTCAATGTGTTTAAAACTAGCTATTTTTCACACTAAATTAATTTTATGTTTGTTTACCTAACACACCTAATAGTGTGCCTTTAATGGATTAAAATAAAATAATTACCAAAATGTACCGTATTCACGGAAGGCGCCAATCACAATTTCACAGCTCTAGTAATAGAGCAGCATCATTTCAATTGTGCTTCTCCTGCTAAATGCTGTGCTTCCATAATTGTTAATGTACAAATGTATGCCAGATCTATCGGCGTGAAAGTGATGGTGTAAATGAATGCTGGAAAATGTCTTAAACAGGTGCTGCTGGCCAGCTGTGTTTCTGCGCAGACAGCTAATGGATCTCATTAAGCATACAGGTGGACGGCTAATGACTCTACATACAACAAGAAATGCTGCGAACGGCTTGGACGTTCTCAAATGAGTTTGGGGAATGAGAAGAACAGAGCAGCCGGTGCGCCTGCCCTGACCGAGCGCTTTCTCTCAGCTGCGAGTCTCACCTCGTCCAACACAGCCTCTGCCTCCTCCTCGCTCTTCCCCGGGTAACGAATCCTCATCTCCCCGAGTGCAGCCAGCGTCTGCTGCATCAGCGCGGCCTCCTGCTCTTTACTCAGTGGGGTCTCCCCCTGCACCCGCACATGCAAAGAACCAACACAATAAAGATGAATTATTGAGCAGGACGTCTTTTCTCTGCAGTCATCAAGTTTGTTTCGGCCATCGCAGCAGTGCATTCATATGGTGCCTGGCTGCTCGCAATGAGAAGAACAACTGTGATCTTTACTTTCTAGAAATAAGTTTCAAAAACCTTGCAAAATTTTTAAAAGGACTTGATATAGTCTACAGTGGCATATCAGAGTCTGGGGCCATACACAAGGTGTCTCAAGAAAAAAAAAGCATTTGCTTTCTTTTAATTTTTTAAAAGTATGCATACAGTTGACATACTGTATCAATGTGTCCTATGGCGTGATAGACCAACTATTTAGAGTTAGATAGCATAGCAATAGCTCCTTAAACTGACAACTGAAGGCTACCAATTTAAGGTAGAATATAAATTCTAAATTGTGCCTTCCAATGGAATCTGTATGTGTATTTTTAGGAAAAATCTGCCAGGTGTCCAGCATGCAGTACATAGGAAAAAAGTGAATGAAGCTGTTTTTTGTATGTTTTTCCTATTATTCTAAACATAGAAAATAATAATAGTAAAGAATCTGTGAATTTGTGATGGGTACACTACACAGCACAAAATCCAAGTATTAGAAGTTTTGAGTAAAGAGCACAAATCCTAATTAACCAGGTTCCATTATTAGAAAATGAAGCCTTATTAACTTGATGATCATGCAGTCTACTGTATCTACAATTACTCTGAAAGGAGCATGTAGCTTTAGTAGTCCGTCTTGCTAAACACAATCTAAAGTCTTATTAAACAGAGCATAAGTGTGTGTGCAGTTTTTCCTGATTAATATTCCTTAATGAGAGTTTGAACAAGGGGGAGTGCTGGTATTCACGAGATGAATGTGCACGTAAATGCAGGCCCAATTTAGCTTCACACTCCAAATTTTTTCCACAATATGACTGATTTTCCTCTCCAAGGTGTGCCCAGAGAGAGTGAGAGAACAAGAGTGGATATAAGAACGAGAAGGAACGATCAGAGTAAGAAAACACAGCGTGACTGATTATGTGTTTGTGCGTGTGCTGAATGTCTATTGTTTGATGGATTAGAATGACTCAGGACTGCGATGGGAAAATAAAAATGATATTTGTCATTTTTACAGGTGGTGTGTTGCCAAATCGTCTCTAAATCAGCCATCTTTGTGAACATCTGTTCAGATTCTCTAGAGGACATCTAGGGTAAAGAAAAAGATAGATGCGTCTGTGTAGATACTAGTGTGATGCTTCTCTATGCTGCACAGACTGTACACAGTAGTGTCTATAGCAGGATCAAAATTGACTAATTTCCACTTATTTCCTATCCAATAAATTATGTAGCGTTTGCTTTAAAGACACCATACATATATACATTTTAAAAATATATGTTATGATTATATACTAAATATATTTTTATATAATATAAATTACATGAATATAATATATACATATTAGGGCCAGGACTCGATTAAAAAAATTTATCAAATCAATTAGAGGCTTTGTAATTAATTAATTGAAATTAATCGCATTTTAATCGCATATAAATATTTGACCTGAGAACAGTG
>JAUYWG010000045.1:2514696-2525560 GCA_034779775.1 Enteromius afrohamiltoni
GATGCCGACCCTGAAACAACACACAGCACTACCGAACTCTGCTACTAATTTATAATGTTCCTTGTCTGTTCGATTACGTTGTTAATTGATCTTTATCTCACATCTATGCCATATCTATATGTACAAACTACTACTACATATACTGTAAAAAAATTACTTTGGTGTAAAGCTGCTTTGCAATGATATGTATCATGAAAAGTGCTGTACAAATAAAATTTAATTGAATTGAATATAGGCCACTCATGACAATTTTCCACCCTCTCTGTGACCCTTGGCATTAACTGGGCCATTTTGATAATTTTATTTCTTTTGCTGCTCTGCTTTTAAGATGTAAATGTGTCTTTGAATGTGAAATGAGTAGCTGTGCTTTGCTGAGAGCTGTGTGCTTTCGTCCAACATTGTTTGCGCTGCCCTATCTTTCAAAAACAGCCTTTTTGCACCATCTACATTGTGACGGCTAAAGAACAATCCAAAATAAATGTGTATGTTTATTTCACTTGAGAGTGTTTATTTTGCCTTAAAAATCTTGACCACTAATGACTAAACTTGGAAAAGTCAGGATTTTTTTTTTAAAGATTGTTCCAGTTGTATTTGTCTGAGAGAAGAAAGTTTTATACACCTAGGATGGCTTGAGTAAATCATGGAGTAATTTTCATTTACTTTTCATCTCTTTAAGAATATACAAAGTGACAAGTGCTACACAGAGTTTCCCCACAGTTTACTCTTGTTGGTAGTTCTCCTAGTGTTTAGGTGTAATAGTATTTATCCTGCTTTTTGATTGAGTAGGTGCTTTTGACGTGTAAAGTTGGCCAGTGATTCAGTGATTATAATCCAGTGATTCTTGAATAAGCAATTTTGGCAGTAATTAGTAAATAATTAATGGCAATTAGTAATGTATTATAGTATTTTGTTAATTTATTTTGTATATAGTATTTTGAGTAACTTTCCCAACCCTTTGTAAATCTGTGAAGGCTAGACAGGCCCTAGACTTTTTTTTATTTTTTTATATAGCGCTTTTAAAAATACATATTGTAGCAAAGCACTGAACATTATTAAATAGAAGAACAGCGTAATGGTAATGTATAATGACGAGAATTAAACTTTATTTATCAAATGCAGAGACGGTCTTTGTAGTCAAGACGATGATAATCACTGGAAATCAGGTGTCCCCAACTAAGCAAGCCAGAGGCGACAGCAGCAAGGAACAAAAACCCCATCCATGAGAGGAAGGGGAAAAAAACCTTGGGAGAACCAGGCTTAGCTGGGTCCAGTTCTCCTCTGGCTGGACGCCCCAGCACCTAATTTCCAGTTAAAATTTAAACTCGTTGGATTGTGTAAGGACTTATAGTATGTGTGTGTGTGTCTGGATCCGGTGATCTGTCCACGGAGCTCATCTAGTTCCGATAAATTATACACTAATATACATTATACACTAATGTTAAAAGCTCAGGGTTGCTGAAAAACTGAATCGACATTAACAAACTGACAGGCAGTAAGGTCAAATACCACATGGCAATGGCACAAATTCTGGCTCTTGAATCTTTCCCAAGTAAGCCAGACACCAGCACCATAGGAAATAGGCCACGCGCTCCCCTGTTATATCAGCAGAAGCTCCCAGCTCAAAACTACAACCTGCCTAACAACCATCTCCATTCAAACTCATGCGCAACCCCACTCCAAAGTCAGATTACAGATTCCATCAGTGTGAGCTATGAGGACGCAACCCTTCCAACAATATGCCACATTCATATGCATGGGTACACAGATCCGGCCTTGAAAATCCCTGTAAATTGAACATCCAGTGGTTTCAGAGAGGTTGTGTGGCACAATAATGAACTCCAGCTGAAAAGAATCTTAGAACAGAAAATAATTAGAAAAGAAAAAAAAACTGCATAGAAATGCAGTAGGACAATTTGCATATAAAGCTAATAAAGCTTTTAAAGCATTATATAACAATTACGTGATGTATTTTATTATGAAAAAATGCCATGAAAGTTGCATTGTGTTTTTGTTTTTTTTCCATTGGCATCTGAATTCCCACATTAACACTTGTACAGCAGTATTCCCACATTTATTTAATATGTCAATGTTCATAAGGAGAATTTAGCATTAGTCAACAAGTAAAGCTTTGGTATGTTTTAAACATAATGTGGTTTTGGAGTAAATCAGTCTGAATAAATAGGGTTTAATTCCATCATAATCCTTACTGAAATCTACTTCTGCATTTCTCAAAACATTTCTCATAATTAAATTTTCTATATTTATTTCTATATTTTCTAAAATATTTTAGGCCACCTTTTTATTACCTCTGTCGCTTGAATACAATTGTTTTAAAATGACTGTCACCATTCTCTTATTTACTATGGTAAAATTTGAATGAACAATTGAATATGTTGACTGTGTGAATATATCCACACAAAACAAATGAATCCTAATGCATTTAAAAGAAAAAAAGTTTTCTAGAACTCACATAAATAATTATTTAAATTTCAGCATAAACATATGGTCGGAACTCCATGCAGCTACTATATTATTCTCCATTGGAAATTCATAACTTCCAGTCTGTCGTTTTTCATTTGTTGGAGATAGTAGAAAAGAAGCACGTTTTACAACAGTCTATATATATCTTGCAGGTGCAACTTCAAATTTCACAGAATAACTTAAAAATTTTATTTAATACTAAGGTCTTTTTCTTTCTATAGATCCTTACTGTTTTTGTACCACATAAATTGCAGTTGGCTACATTTTTGATAAGCTTTAGTGTCGCCAACTACTTTTCCAAAATTGAATTATCATTAAACTATTTTAAACAAAAACAAATATTTCTCAACAGACCGTCTAGATTCTGTACGTCCATTACAGTCAGTCAATGGGCTAGATTTATCATCTGCTAGGCAAAAAGTCTGTAGTAATAGCAACCTCTGTTTGACAAGCCACGTGGTTTTTGAGGTATCATGCATGTCCGCAGCTCAAGCGGTTTGTTTAAATCCCTAACCCTTGAGTGAGACATCGCAATGCTGATGGTTGCCTTAAACTGCACTAATGAAAACCAGATGGCCACAACAAGAGTTAGGAAGTGAGATACACTTCCACATTTCTTATATTAAAATGCAATAGAGTGAGTAGAAAAAGAAGTAGTAGTGCGAAGAGAAAAAAGGAAAAAGAGCAAAAGATTGTTTGGCTGCGTCTCAGGTACATGCCTTCATTCGTTTCAGTGGATTATTCATTTCCTTTTGAAGTGAAGCTGCTCGCCCAGCGAGGAATGTCTGAAAGGCAGCTGAAAGGAGACTCTCATATTTCTCCAAGAGCAGCTTGTCATCTGGGGGGTAAATACGTCTGTATGGAGAGAGGGAGAGAGAGACAGAGAGGGAGTTTTATCTGATTATCTGATTTAACAGCCTGGTCTGGCTGCTTTTCTAATCACTTAAACAAACCTCAATCGTTCTTTTCACACATGCATTTGTCCATTAATGCTGTGTATATACTAATGATTAATAAACTTGTCTTTAAATTAGACGTTAAGACTAAACAAAAGCCAGAGACGTGTAAACCTTTGTCTATATCTGTGTGATGGATCTTCAGATCAGCGCCATATTGGGTCGGGGATATAATCAAAACCAGCAACTGGCTGAGCTTCAGGACCCAGATTTTACGTTAGACATCAGATGGCGACCTGCTACAGTACAAAAATCATGCAAACAAAAGCCTGAAATATATTTATATTACTGGCAACACTTTTTTTTATTTTGGGGTAAATTAAATAACATTAGCAGGAGCTAATAAATAAGCATAAATGTTAAAAAACATTAAAAAAAATTTAATTTACCGATTTGGATTAAACAGATATTGGGATAAATATTGTATTAGTATTAGCTATTTAAAAGTTGACAAATGTATTTGACTGGATAACCACTGACATCAACAACAAAATATGTGGAAAGTATTTTTCATCCATTAAAAGTTGATTATCTAAGCTATAATGTAGAGTCAAGGTGAATCTTTACCATCCTGAAATAATTATTTAAAAATAAAGATTGTCAGAAAGCTAGAATTATCCTGCTTATCATACTGACTACTTACGAAAAAAAAAAATCAAGAATATTAAAACTCAGAATGCAGCATTTGACCAATCAGCATCAAATAATCCAGAAAATAGTTTAATAAGACCTGTTTATTTTTTTTATCTTCACAGTTATTTCGTTTATTTATAAGTATTGCTTATAAGTTATTTTTATTTTGCATTCGACCCAACATTTGAGAGGTACTGACCAAAATAATGGTGGGACCTCCATCTAAATAAATAGTCAAGGTGGAAAGAGCGACATATTTACTCATTTTAGCCTAATAATCCAAAACTTGGCGTGTGACATTTAAAACGCCTCTTTTGGATTCCGGCTTCATCGTAATCAAAAGCTCAAGTAAATGTAAATGTTCAGATCAGACGATAAACTGCCCCAAATCCATTAAGAGCTACAAGCACGATGGACAAACTTATGTGGGAGAAGTAATCTAGTAAGAGTAAGTGGGCTTAGTCTTCGGCATATGGCACATGTTGAAATCTGGGTCTGACCCACAAACCTCAAACACTTTTTTTTTTCATGTTTCAGCATCTTTTGGGGTGTTTTTATTTAGAGTTGAACAGAACAGCAGTTACAGGCATAGGCATAAAATGACCTATTTAGGAAGAGGCATTCGTTTTGTATTCCTCCTCTGAGGCTCTGACGTGGAGGCTCTGTATTAAGAAGCGATTTGTTGCAATTACAAAGTGACTGCATTTTTTTTTTCTATCTGAAAAATCACAGCAAGATGCTAATAGCTGTAATTTCTCTAAAAAGAAGCCACCCTTTATGGTGAATACAAAAGGTTAGTTAAGATGCTTGTGTAATGAGGTCAGGTTAATCAAGTATTAATGGCAGGTCTTCATCTGGCAGATCTTAGTGTCTGAATTTGAATGTAACAAATGACAAAAGTAATAAAAGCGAGAAGCATTTGGCTGCTGATGCATTTGGCGTCTTTACAAAACATTAGCAGTCATTAAAGTAGTGACCTGGAGTCATTTAATGTTCTGAAGCAAGCAATTTCTGACAGTTAGATAAAAATTCTGAAACTTTTGGTCCTTGTAAACTAGCGCTTTTAAACTGGCAGCCATGAGTAAGGTAGAACATAACTTTGATCCTGCGAATAAATTTTTATTTTATTTCACATTTCCTATAATGTTGTCTACAATTTACTTTGACCTACCCTACCCCTAACCCTAACGTAGGACAAAGATGTAACACCACATTTTGGTGTGTATTACATGCAAGTAAAGTGTCTGCTTTAATGCTTCAAATAACTTTTGTTATCATACTAGATTTCATATTTTAATTGATAAATAATAATTTTTGATGACAAGTGGGCAAAATCTACTGGTTTGAAGGATAGTGGCAAAGATTGGTAAAGATGTAAAATTACAATTAGGTTTGGGGGAGTTTTCATTCAGATGTTACATTGAATGACATTCTGTAAATCATGGTAAAAATATATGGCAGACATTTTTGTTTTGCTCAGAAAAATTAACTAACAAACAAACAGGACATCTAATGTCTGGGATTATTTTAAACCTGCATTAAACTGTAAATGTTTTAAACTGTTCGCCTTTGACCTAAGTATGCATGTGTGTATAATTTTTTATTTATTTATTTGTTTGTTTGTTTAAAGGAATAAAGCGCAAATGTAATGTTTTCACTATACATTAATGAACAGATTATTACCCAAACACTGGATTTCAACATGCTTTTGGTGCTTTATTATCCTCCTTTTCTGCCTACGAAGGCAGAATATTTCAAGTTCAAGAAACAACTCTTGTCCTTGTTTTGTCCTCACATGAGAGCCTAAGAAATTGTTTTATACTGTCACATTCCAAACCAAGCCACAAGAGACCGCACAGGTGTAAGCGGGCAATCTTACAGGATAACAATCGTCAAAGCGGCTTCCCTACCTGTAGTTCCCCAGGTGCCGCTTTTCGTGCTCGTCCCTAGAGACCTGCTTGCGGACTTGGGCCAGTCTTTCTTTCTGAAAACACAACACAAGTGAATAAGCGGTGAGAAGCAAGTAGAACAACAAAGAAATAAAGCCCTGTTTCTGTTTCAGTGCTATACAGCAGTGTAATTTAGCCACCCAAAACCCAATAACAATGGCACCGAATGACTCGTTTCCCATATTACGAGGCACCTTAATGAAGTCTGAGAGTTAGCGGTGCGAATAACAGCCTCTCCTCTACACTTGTTAATACATGGGGCCCATTCATAATTCATATAGATTTAACTCCCACTGTACCATTTTAATACATCAAAAACTATAATTGTGGAAAGGTCAGCTGGTCAATTTGCAGTGGCGCAGCAGGGTGTCTTCTATAATAGTCACTGATCTCTGTTAAATGCTGGTACAGGCATATTCGCTCAGCTCCCAATCCCCAAATCTCACTCTTCTTTTGCGTCTAGCTTTGCCCTTTGAAAATACCACCTACCTGCAGTCATCTCTACCTCATTCATCTCTTCATATAATAAAAAGTTGATCGAAAGACCAATCAAGAACTGGTGCACAAAGCCCCTTCTAAGTAGAAGGGGGTAAGTACTGAACTTCATGGAAAAACGTGCTTTGTCTGTACATATGCAAAATATGAATATTAAAATATACGTTTTGGAAGTGGTAGTCTACGGGAGTGATAGGAGTAACATAGTTTTAAATTTACAACAAAGCACCAGAGTTACTTTTTAAAATATGCAATGCAAGTTATTTTTTCCCCATTTATTAATGACAAAAACAAAACATTTGTACAAAGACTGCCAAAGAAATTGCAGCTGGGCTGCTTACAGATTAATAATCATAGTAATAAAAATATATCAAAAGTATTGATTAATAATACATAATACAATGAATTACTAATGTATGTAAGTATGTAAACAAAAAAAAATTAATTAAATAAGGGGTTAGTGTTATACATTACATACAGTCATGGCCAAAAATATTGGCACCCTGTCAAAAAAATGCAGAAAATTGTTCCAATTGCAAATGGTTTGGTATTCACATGCTTATTGTTTTTGTTTGCACTACACTACACAAAAAATGGCCATGACTGTATTATTTTATTATTCACAGCTCTCCTGTCTCTGTGTCCAGAGAAATTGGGTGTGATGTACCTTTTTTTTTAACTACTGATAACAGATGGACTATTCTGATGATGTCTTTTCTGGACCTTGATAGTGAAAATTGTTTGGCAAACAGTGAGACAGTCACAAGCCTCCCTGTATTCATCTAAAATGTCTTATTTTGTGTTCTGAAACAAACAATGTTTTTATTTTTATGGGTTTGGAATGACATGGGGGTAATTAATGTAAGTAAAGTAAGTAATCCTTTAAACATGAACTAACGAAATGTTGCAAATCTATTTTCTAAACAGGCCTCACCAGCTCTTCTCTCCTGCGCTCCAGTAGATGCCGTTGTCTCTCCCATTCTGATGATCCAGCCGTCAATTTCCGCATTGATCCCTGTCCATACAGTCGGCGCTGCGCTTCTGCCTTCTGCTGGGCTAAATTCCGTCGTTTATCACTCGCTCTGGGTACAAAAAAAAACAATAAAATAAAATAAAAGGAAATGTTTAGGAAAGTAACCCAAACTCCCAGACGAAATCCTGACAGACTCTGAGACTCCATATATCACTCGACCTGACAGCATTCAGCACTTCGAGATTTCATCGCTCACTGGCCCTTCAAATTTGCTGTTGTAAGTGGCCACTCAGGGTCAGTGGGCTCCTGAACCACTAGGGACCCTCTCGTTTTATTGATACGACTTTCACACTTCTGAGTTCTTGTTGCTGAGTTATTGGTTTTGTCCTGCCACTGCTGGGGAAATAATGCAGGAGTCGCTTTGATATGTTACTGGTACGAACTCAGCTGGATCAGTTGGGACATAGTAAACGTCTGTGGAGACTACCAAGAAAATCACTGCGACAGAATGGCAGCAATGCATCCTGAAATCTGATCCACTGCTGGATTGAGTTTGTCTGCTGTTGTTTCCTACTCTAGGACCATTGTTGGGCCACTCTGGTATGTTTAGTACAGAAAGTGGACCTGGGATTTAAAGACCAGGTCTATGATAATCAATCAAAGGAAACACTGTGTACTGACATACAACTACACACTTAGGCTATCACACAAACTTTAGACGTATGCACAAGAAGTATGCTCTTTAGGTTAAATAAAATACAATTATAGTAAACAGTTAAAAAAAATGAGTATTACCCTCAATATTTACAGAAATACACATTCTGAAACATACAAGTGAAGTGTGTTGGGTGATTATATGAAACATTAATAAACATAAAAAAATTAAGGCCATAAAATGTACTAACCGTTTGTGCCAGAACAAAACCCTCTTTTTCCTTAAAAAACTAAGGTAACGCCTTATTTCAGTTTTTTTTTAACCTGTAGCTTATTAGCATAATATTACTAGAATATTAGCCATTTATTTATAGTAATTAAGCACATAATAATGCCTTATTCTGCATGGCCTTACTCTACATCCCTAGTCCTACCCAATACCGACAGTAAGCATATCAACTACCTTACTAACAAATTAGAACTTTATTGAAGGAAAAGTCATAGTTAATAGTAAATAGGTGTTTCCAATTCTTAAGTATTATCAAAAAGCATGTCTTAACCCAGATGCTAATTTGCATCATTATGGAAATGATCTGACTGTGTCTGCTTTAATGTGGCTTGTCAGTGGATCAACAGCAGAACTTTCCGCCCCCATTGGCACTTTTATGTGATTGTGCTCTAATTTGCCCTTTGTTTAGTAAATCTTGCAAAAAAAAATCTGAGGCTAGTGGGATTTAATAATTTGCTCACCTTGCTATATCTATAACTTTCAACTAATCTCAAAACCATTTAAATTAATTAAACTTGGAAATTCACATGTTATTTGTACTACTGACACCACAGAGGAAAGAAACATACTTCACTTTAAGTAAAGCTCCTTAGTATACTTATCCACCTTAGCAAAGTATTCACACTGCTTAAAGGATGGTTTTAACAATTCTCTGCATCTTATTTAACTTTTAGCAAAAATAACACCTTTTTGTAGAGATGCACCGAATGTTTGGCAACCAAACTTGTTTGAAAAAAAAAAAAACTCTTTCAGTGTTAGGCCAAATAAGCAAAAAAAACAAAAAATGTTACCTAACAATGATTAGTCTGCAGCATAAAAGCAAGAGACTGTTAGCACTGCATCGTATGTCTCAGACAGAAATATTAAAATGCCCTTAAACATTTAGGAAATAAACTGCAGAACAAAATGTTTTCTAAGACATGGACAAATTGAATGTAGTCCGAAGCGCAAGGAAAATCTGTGCTGAAACTGTTACTCATCAGTTGCTCAGTTTTTCTGATATTTTTTAAGGCATGTGACAACGTTTTATAAATCTGATGTTGGCAACAAAAAGAAGCACTGAGGTCTTCCTGCGGGTTTCTGCCAAAAGAATGGGATAGCTGAGAAAAAGCAACAATTCCATCAACTCCCTTAAACGTTAGTACTGTACTTTTACTGTTGTTCAGTAAAATAAAATAAAAAGTATGCCAATAATAATTATAATAGCAATTACAACAGCTATATTAATACATTTATAATAACATTCACACATAGTGCTCAAACTGGGTTCTAGGCTGCATTTGTACAGAAAAATACATGCCTGACTCAAGAAGGGTGATAGATGTTTTTACTTTACTTTTGCTACTGTGCTTTGTTGGTATAATGTCTGCTAAACTGTTAAAAAACTGTTGAGTGTCAACTGTTCAGGGGTCATCAGATGCCCATTTTACACAAGTTGATGTAATTGTTTAGGGTATTAATGAAAAGTCTATAACATACATTGGTTCAAATTTCTCAATGGAAGTGTAAAGAACACTTTTTTTTACCCTGTCAAATTAGCTTTGTTTTCAGTAAGCCATTCTATTTTATATCCCCTTAAATGCTAATAAAGCTCTGCTCACCCACCCCACTCTTCTGTGAGACGACAAGCAGACTGTAAACTTCAGCCACAAAACCCGCTAACTAGTACATTATTATGATCCCTTTAGGTAAATACTTTTGAATTGTTCTTTTGTAATTTTTAAAGTGCCCCTATTATGCTTTTTCAAACATGATTGTTTATGCAGTGTGTCATGTAGCTGTATGTAAACATGAATCTGCAAAGTTGTGACGCTGACAGTGCACGATAAATAAAGTTATTGTCAAAAAAGGAGTCACACACATTCGCCTTAATGAGTCGTCAGCAATTTGAATCTTCCTCTGTTACCACCACACGTCACGGAGTAACATATTTGCATAATGTCTGCCCACGTTCTAGGTCGCGAACAACTTGCCCCGCCCCCAAACAGTACAATATCCACATGGATTACATCATGTGAAGAAGACGCTGTATCCTGTGAGAGTTAATTGTTTTATATTCCCTTCTGAAAGATGAATTTACAAAGAACGAGTGGTTAACATTAATTTATTTCAACAACACCTCAGCAGTACAGTCTTTTTTTGTGTTTGCCTCATTTTACTGAAGACTGCTTTTCCAATCTTGGAGTACAACGCGATATTTACCAAACGCTCCTCTGAACTTATACCTATAAGTAAGATTAATAATTGATGATTGTATTTTCTAGCGATCATTCAAAATACGTAATTTGTGTACGTTATGCTGTGTAACAACCCTGCAGATGTCCTGGTCACTGGCTAACTTGCGTTTCTGTAGTTTAGCTGTGGGCCTAATGTAGTCTAATACTGTGATTGATGCAGCTTGACTGTCTGTCTGTCTCATCATTAGTTTAAGGCT
>JAUYWG010000045.1:2525660-2569924 GCA_034779775.1 Enteromius afrohamiltoni
GATTGTCGTCATCTTACTACAGAGACCGTCTCTGCGTTTGATAAATAAAGTTTAATCTCGTCATTATACATTACCATCACTCTGTTGTTCCATTTGATTTAATGTTCAGTGCTTTGCTACAATCTGTATTGTTAAAAGCGCTATATAAATAAAAGTGACTTGACTTGATCCGGCACTAATAAAGTTGTCACTTATTTTGTCATGTAAGCCTGTGACCTTTAGATATTTTTAAGCATGACTCATGTGTCCAAAAATTCTTCTTCCAAATCAAACAGCAGCAGTAAAACCAAGTGCATGAGGACCCATCAAAGAGTTTCAAGTAACTTCTTAGTGGAGATCAAGGAATCAATATTTTCTAAAACACTTAAGACTGGTGGACAGCTGTGAATGGAGAGTGAGATTTCTGATTTACTCTTCCTTTCTCTTCCTAATGGGACTCTGGAGAGTGTATTGCTTCATACCTGATGTTGAGCAGTTTCAGGGCATTGACCAAAACCCCCTTCTTCACATCGTAATCAATCTTTTGATCTGTCCCAAAACTCGGAGCACGATTAATCTGTAGAGACAAAAAAAGAAAAATGTTTTTGTTTTCTTATTGTTTTCTTTCTTTTTTTTTTTTTATTTAATCAAAAACCTGAAGCAATATTCATATTTTAAGGAAGACTGAGAAGCAACATATAAGCAGTCACCCGTTAATGAAATTTCAGGGCATCAGCTCTCCTAAAAATGGAATCTGGTTTAGTGTCCAATTAACCACAACTGCCACTGATTTCAAGAACAATATAGAGTACCTCCAAGTCTTCTGAAACTATTTGAGAGCTTTGTGTTAGAAACCGAAATGTACATCATTATTCACTCTGAATTTTACTTAACAAGGAACTGCTGAGACCGGATCAGTCAAAATCACTGATTTTTGAACGTATCATTGTGAACGACCCTAAAATAAACATTGAAAAGGAGGGCAGATTCAAAAGAACATGTATGGTTACAAATTAGGCAAGACTGCTACTTCTTTTATTACCCAATGGCTGCACCAAGAAGAACAGATATCATTAAATATTGACTTAAATTTTGATCACACAAACTATTGTATGACTTATGGAATATTGTACACGTTTTACATCATGTTTCTGTATCATTTTTGAAGCCCGAAAGCTTCATGGTCTGCTCATTGTACATCTTCAAAAATTGTTCCCCAGAATCAGGAAACTCACACAGGTTTCGAGCAACATGAAGGTAAGTAAATGATGACCTCTATGGAGTGAAGCACTGCATGCTGGTCAAGCAAGACTCGAGTTCAAACAAATGCAACTTTGATCTTGTTTGCTGCTGAACTTTCAAAGAGCATGCAGTGATTACCAGACAATTGACATGGCATATCAGTGTATAGGTGGTGCCATTAAATCAAAACATGGAAGCCAGCATGTCTAGATACATTTGGGTTGTGTGACACAATGTCAGGGGTATAAAAAAGAAAATAATAATAAAAAAGAAAAGTGCGCCCCATAGACAAATTTGAAGTAGATGTCAGTTACGTCACTTGAAGCCGTAAGTGCATTTTGGTGGAAAAAAAATAACTGTGGAGGGAAACAGCTATAATCCAAGGAAAAAAATGAATAAAAAATGTATTGTTGTGCCTTGGGATGACAGATTTTTTAATGATTAAAGATCCCATTTGAAGCAAAGCGCAGACATTTAAATGGACAGAATATGGATGGATCCTGCTATGACCACCCTACTTTTGAAGTGAACATTTAATTTATACAATAAGTCTGCATAATATTCACCTATGCAGTTCATAGGGGACATACAGGTACATCTAAATAAATGCTAATTCATTCTTTGCCACTAGGTGTCACCTTTAAAGAGGTAAAAACAGCGGTAATATCTGTAAACAAAGCAGCGCTGTGCTTACAAACAATGTTTTATCAGGCATTACAAGCATGATGAAAAGAAAATGAGACCAATCACCACAGATTAGGGTGAATGAGCAAGTAGGGTAAAAATAAATGCATATTATAAGACAGTGAACGTGTCTTTTGACCTTGCATGCATGTCAACCTGTTGTTGGTTGACTACCAAAACCAAAATATGAACCTTCCATTACCATAATCCATAGAGGCACTTTAAACCTGTAATTTTCTTCCACCAAATAGGCTCTGCCCACAAAAAAACACAAAAATTGGTCTATAAAACTGTAAAATCATGACGAATAAATTCTTGGCTTGATTAAAATGAGGGGGAAAACAAAATCTGTTGTTGTTGTTTTTAAATATGAAGTCTGAATGGGACAAAAATATTAAGCAAGTGTGATCAGCCAGGCAACAAACCAACTAGTCCATTATGCTGAATGATGCTGGTAGACGTAGACGATCTCTGACAGCTTACTGGGAAAGAATTCATCACTAAGTGCAAATATATCCTGTGAGCCCTTACATTTTGTCATTACCCAGTGTGATGATAAAGCATTTACATTTTAAATGTTTCATATTAGCTTTGGTCGCTTTGGCCGGAATAACGGCACAATCTAAGCACATGAAAACCAAAGCTTTGCATGCTGGTTTACATATTTGTTTGAATTAAATCATTTATAACTATTTAAAATCATTTGAGCAGTTAATTAGAGATAATTGAGCAATAGAATGTCTTTCCGTGCATTAGTATAATCTGTCACATTCCTGCCAACACAAGCTAATTCATCAGATGCCAGAGCTATTTTCTCTGTGGAACTGAAAAAAGAACTGCACAGGAAATGAGATCAGCTTGTGATATCTGCACAATCGCTGTGATGTATGGTAATATTCATTCATAACTTTCATACTCAGTGCTGCAGTATTTGCAATCAGAAGTTGACCAGAAACTCAATCTTTTGTTGCTTGTATTGTGGAAAGAGGCAAAAGAGATCTCAGTAAAATACAAATGTACTAACTTTTTTTTTTTTATTATATATTTTTTTTGTAATATATTTTGTAATAATAACTACTATATTTTAGCTTACAAAACATATACTATAATTTACAGTAAAGACAGTTATAATGTACAAAATACGTTTATCCTTAACAAATGCTCAAATTATTTTGAAGTTTCTAGTCATTACAGAAGCCATCACAGAATTACAGAAATGTGTCGTGGTTTCCAAAAAAGTACAAATAATAACTGAGAATATTAATAAATCAGCATATTAGAATGATTTCTAGAGACTAAAGACTAATAGCTGCTAAAAATTCACCTTTGCCATCACATGAATAAATAACATTTTTAAATAATGATCAAAACACTGTTATTTTGAATAACATTTCACAATATCACTGTTTTTGCAGCATTTTTGATCAAATGCAGCCTTGGCGAGCAACAGACTTCTTTCGAAACAATTATAAAACCTCAATGACTCCAATCTTCTTATCCATAGTGTATACTGTGCCAGAAATGAATGTGCTAATAATATACCTACCTAAAAGAAAGACTAAAAACAATATCAGATTTTATACAAAAAGTCAGAGGGTTTCAGTGGTTAGAAGAAACTGTAACGTTTGAAAAATGAATGATATTGCTCATCTGTATCTAAAACAGAGCACACCTCGAAGGAATAATATAACTGCTTTATTATTTTTTTATTATTACTAAATAGATTTGCTTCATGTGGTACTATTATTTTAGCTGTCAGAAATGATATAATACACTTTGCTTAAATAAAGTTTAGTGCACATTTTGATAACAATATATTTTGTCTCTTCAGTAGTTTAGCCCTAGAAAGGTCTTTTGACAGGACATTCATACAGTATTTGATTAAAGGAATATCTTTGAAATGACATGAGGGTAAACAGTGGCAGAATTTATAAGAACTGTATCTTTAGCTACCAACTCCATTTATCAGCAACTAAGTATCCTGGAGGGTTTTCTTCACCTTAGATAAGAATACGCTCTTTTGTGTTCCGCCCATGACAAACAACAGCTAAAGCATTCACTCACTCCGATACAGCAAAAGTGCATTTTAGGTACGGCTTCGCACATTACAGTGTGTAAGACGCACAGCATTAGTGCTTCAGTGTCAGCCCAGACAAACGGTCGGAGAAAGATGGCAGCCACAGAGAGAGATGACAGCAGACACAGCCACTCCTCGCTGGGCTCTTAATAGAGCTACCCCACTCGGATGTTAATCTCCCTCAGAAAGGTGATCGCTTAGGAGAGGACCGTAAGATAATATTTACATCACAACTGAGCAGTGCAGGGGGGTTTGGACTGAATCAATGAATTTACTGTATCAGCCGTAACCTTAGCAGCAATAGCTGATCCGGCTCACGCTTTCTTAGCTCTCCGAGCTGGGTCACATCACCCCTTGCTGGGTAGATGCCCCACAGATGGCCCGTTTCACAAAGCAACAAAGACGCCTCATCAAGATCGGCCACGCAGGAGTCCCGCAGATTTAGGATGTCAGACATGTTTTCTGTCTTTTTCTTCAGAATTCAACACCTTTTGACAATAATCGTTCTGACACAAGTAGATTTAACAAAAGCTCCTCGACGCCATCAAAAGATTTTACAGATTTTTCATTTACACACCTTCTTTGTGCTTTTACTGAGACTTGCGGTGCAAACGTGGTGTCACACTACAGGGAATCCAGCTGTTTTGAGACTAATGAATCCCCAGAAAATCGCAACTCTGGATTTGAGTCTTGTCTTTTAGGACCGGATGATAGAGCAGACTGAAAAGTTGACCAAAAGTAAAATTATAACTTGCACACATTTCAAATTTACACCCTTTCTGTTTAATATTGAATATTTTTGCGATATTTCTTTTTCATTTTTGGAAAATGTTTTCATCATTGTGTTGGATAAAGTAAACAGAAGCAAAATGAAATAAAAAAATTGGTTCTCACTATTAATATATCTAATATGTTAATATAATATATACTGTTCTTATATCTACCCAGCGAACAATTAATAAGAAGCAAATTAGCAGCAAAAAACATAGTAGTTAGGAAATAGCGGGAATTGGAAATTAAATTAAAGTGTGTCCAAAAAGTTTTAAGTCGCTAGGTGCCAAGGCAAAATGTTAGATTTTTGAGAAAAATGTGACAAAAAATTATGATCCTGGACCACAAAAACAGTCTCAAGTTGCACAGGTATATTGCCAGAAATACATTGTATGGGTCAACATTTTCCTTTTAGTATTAAGCAAAGATTATCTTCCATCAAGATATTTTATACATTTTCTACCATAAATGTGGACAACTTTAAAGGTTTTTCTCAATATCTGGATGTTTTGTACCCTCAGATTCCAGCTTTTCAAATAGTTGTAAATATTAGCAAAATACTGTCAAATCTTAAAAAGTCGTACATCAATGGAAAGCTTATTTATTCACAATATTAAACAAAAAAGACCTTTATGACTGGTTCTGTGGTCCAGGGTTACAAACAATACTAATAATAAAGTTGAAAAAGAAAAAATAATAATAATAATTTAATAAAATTAAAATGAGAACTTAATAATAACTCTAATAATATTTAATGATACCTAAATAACACTTGGCTGAATGATCTACCATGGTCTGTATCTCATTGTTTTCTGAACAATCACTTCATTAGCTATTGGTCAGGCAAACAACCAAGACCCTTTATAAGCCAACACTGCTTAAACTTTTAGGAGAAACTGCACACTTGCAGTTGTGTCTTTAACATACAAAAAAGTGCATGCATCTTTAAAACCAAATACACATTTTCTTATTTTCTTATTTGCCTTCATGTTGTAATTTATGAAAAATTGTAATATTTCTGATGAGAAAATAAAGAGTACATTTATGAACATTTGTGTGCTTTAAATGTTCAGGTGTGATAAGATAAATAAATAAATAAATCTCTGGAATAGAAACAAAAAAGTGAGAAGAGTTTTAAATAATCTATGTGGCATTTGAAATGATGCAAAGTGCATGATGCATTACTATGCAGCAGTACTCAACCCGCCGTCCCATGCATGCGAGATAAACAACAACATCAGGATAAACAAACCAACACTTGCTGGAATCCTCAGCGCGCTGTACACGCAGGAATACTGATCTGGGTTCTGCTAATGGAGCAGCTGCGGAGAGAGACGTGTGGATCGCATTTCACATCCTTATCAATCACTGTTTTGTTCTTTTGTCGCATTTGGAGAGGCTGCTTCCAGCGGCGAAACCTAATCAGTGTTTCTGTGCATGTTCAGGGCCAGACACTGACCTGAACCCCTATCAGAGATTCCCAAACACACACCTTAAAACAAACACCTAGGTGATGAAGAGATTTTTTTAGATCATGAAACAGGCCTTTACTTTGTTTTTGGTTCTTGGTTTTTTTTTTTGTTTAGTTTTTTTCTGTGAGACTGCATTAAAAATGCTAAGTAATTTAGTTTGTTCAGATACAGACAGATGAATGGATCACTGTAATAATTTTTTATTAAACCTAAAAAGAGCAGGACTACAGAGCAACACTGCCACCTAGAGTTTCCACTCACAGAACCACAGCTTTTATGACTTAATTAAGAGCATACAAAATCAAATAGAGAAGCGTGACGACTAATGCATGCTATGAAAATCAAATTTAGTCCAACAGTGAATGTGTTAGATATGTATGGGTACATATATAGAAAAGCTGGCTTCTCGTATCATGACACATGTGTTGCATAATTTATGATCATCCTGTGAGGAATCTTAAAGAAGTTGGCAGTTTTAAAAATTCTGTTTCATGCATGAATTCCTAATGCACAAAACCAAATTCATAGTGGTTGAAAAAGCATTTGGTAGAAAGTAAAAATATTTTTTAACCACCAAATAAACTAAGTGCTTTTAAAGTTAAATAAAGTATCTTCGTTATGTCCTCTCATTAAACTGTCATGGCCTGAATACCAAATCTAGATTAAAAGGATGGTTAACTCAAAATTTGCAGATCCTATTGTTCCTTTTTTTAATATAAAACAGAACACAAAATGAAAAAATTGCACAATATCCATTCCCATCCACCATCACATCACATGATTTTGCAAAACACCAAACTGTCCTTGTATGACAATTATTATATAACAATTATTAAGAAAAAGAAAAATTGGAATGACATGAAGCAAATAATCAATGAAGAAAAATATATTCCTCATGAGTTAAAAGATTTCTTGGAAAATCTAATGTAAATGTAAATAATGTAAAATAATGTAAAAAAGAAACAAAATGTAGCAAGAGGAGCATTAGATATAAGATGAGCATGCTCGACCATCTTGGGTGTGCAGATGAGCTCTTAAAGCTGTACTTGACCTGCGCTTGGCAAACACTTGACAAGCACTTCCTGTCCCTGGATGCTTGCTGCTTCTCTAATGATTGTCAGAAAACCAACTGCGTCAAGGACACAACCTTCATGAGAGCTAAACACAAAAGTCAATTTGTCTTTTTTTTTTTTTTACCTTGTCGTTATTGCAGGTAACTCTCCACGATGAGACTGAACCCACACAGAATCAGAGAGACAGAACAGAAGATTGCTTAAGATCACTGCGAGTGCATTTCTGTTAGTGAAAATGGAACTAAAACACAACCAGCATCAGTTAGAGTGTGAGTGGGGGGCAGTAGCTATATACGTTGTGTTTATATACATTTGTCCACTGAAATGAGCTAGATCTGAAAAGACCACCTTTTGGACACTTGGACACTTCTTAAAAATATTATTCAGGGATAAAGCATCCTATTCTTTATCCTCAAAATGCAAAAGGTTTTTTTAGGGGTACAGTTAGATTTATTTACATATTTAGTTGCCTTTTATAACGACAAAAAAAAAAAAAAAAAAAAATATATATATATATATATATATATATTTATACACATAATACACATATATAAATATATGTATATATATATATATATATACTGTATGTATGTATATATGAATATATATATAAATTGTATACAGTATATATTGCTCCGAAGCTTTTTATGTTGCCTTAAAATGCTTTCTAGGCAGGCAGTTTTCGAACATAAAAAGCATGCATGCAGACACTAGTCTATTCAGTGAAAGAGGCAAACTGAGAATCCATGTTCCCTTCTTCTCTCTCTCTCTCTCTCTCTCTCTCTCTCTCTCTGTCTGTCGCTGTGCCTTTGCATTATTCGTCATGCCAGCTTAACGGCTCCAGTGTGAGCAGTTTCTGGAAAGAAAAGAGGGGGAAAAGACAGAGATGGCCCAGGGGGGGAGTGATATCAATGTTGCACCACAGCATTGACTAATGGCTATTCAAGTCCCTCAGATGCTTCTGTCTGACCTGTGGAGTGGACGAACCTTCCCAGCAGCCCTGCGAATGAGCAGCACCCAGATTAACATGTTAATGATGCGCTCTGCTGAAGACGTGGACAATGGTGCCTCACCACGTCTAGCGGATGATTTGAAGCGAGCTAAAAAGAGTGAGGTTTCTCCGGTTTCCATGTTTGTGTTCCTGCTCGTATCAGTGGCTCAAATGTTTTGAATGTCAATGGAAGGAGAATAAAACCCGCAGAGAAGATAAAATCAGTACAAAAGCCTCAGAACATTAGCTGTTTGGCCAGAGCTAAAGTGCTCCTGCAGCCTGCAGTGTGTGTGTGTTTGAGTGAACATGAGCCATCTTAGCTGCATGTGTTTAAATGTGTGTGTAAAGTGTTTATTTAGCCAATTTGTGTTTTTTTGAAGACATGTGTTTGATATTGTGTGCTTGAAATTGTATGTTAGATCCATTTAGTCACTGTGGTTGTTTTAGTGTGTGTGTGTGTGTGTGTGTGTGTGTTTGTGTACATTTAAGTTACTTTAGTTGTTTACATTTGAGCGTTTATATGTTAGCATTTCTATAAATGTTTGTTTACATTATTTAAAGGGTGTTTTTTTTTTTGTAATGATTGTGTGTGTATACCTACTTAAACTATATTTTAATGTTAAATGTGTAGTAAAAAGGGAATTAAATCTGACCAAACCACATTAGTGAAAATGGTATAAAACTTAAAAAGTATATATTTTTCAATTGTAATATATATTTTCACCTATATGCTTTTTCATGTATGTATTTCTGTGTATAAAAACTGTGTGATTAAGTATAAATATTTTCACTATACTAAAGACGGTTTAAAATATTAGTATGACATTTTTAATGTGTTAGTGTATCTTTTTCTACCAACCATTACAATTACAGTTAGATGTATAAACCTGAAAAGAAACATCTTCAGTTCAAGCACTAAAAATTAATAACTATAAGCAGATTTCTTAATGTTAAAGCTATTGCTGTCAATAATGTAAAATAACCACAAGTACTTTTTTTCCTACTACTCTTTAGAAAGTGGTAAATTGTTCCACTTTTTAAAAAGTTATTGACATATTTACGAGCATTTATTTTAAGGAATATGTCAACTTTAAAAAAAGTAATGAAAATGTTTTGTAAAAACATTTTGTTTCTGTGTGATTCTAAGTGTGTGTGTGTGTGTTAATTATGGGGTATAGAGTTTGCATTAGAATGGTGTTGTGTATTTGAGTATGCTCGTTTTGTGTATCAATAGCGCGATTGATGTTCATTTGAGCTGAGGTCCTTTCAAAACCTCAGTAAAAGCTCTCAGTAAGGTGTCTGTGTGTGTGTGAGAAATAAAGAGCTGTCAGTTTAGAGGTATTGTAAAACCCGGCTGACATTTCAGCCTCATTTGCAAATAAGAGGAAAAGGAAGCTTCAAATAAAATGAAAAACATTTGATAAGCGGTGAAGAAAAAGAGGAATATGGCATTTCTTTGTCAGAGTAAGAGGTTACATTTTACTTTTTTGTTGCCACTGCCGCAGACACTAAAGTGTCTTGATATAAGAATCAGAAGACTTGCGGTTGCACTGAAAACTAAATAAATTATAATTGTAGATCAATCGTAACAATTTCTGCTTCAAAGAAATACATTTTTATAGAATATCTGATAAGGATGAGCCATCAAAACAGAAATTAAATATTGGACGATGGAGGGAGTTGAAAGAATACCATAGCAGACAATTCCCAATATTTATCCACTAAGATTACGACAGTCAACTTTGAAACTTTCATAGGAGAACAGACAGCACAAAATCACACCTCCTGCCTCTCTCCGTCAGATGCTGCAGTGTGGATATGTGTCTTGACTAATCACTTGAAATCGGAAATAAATGTTCGCTCAGTAAATGTAGCGTGAAAAAGAAACAGCTTTTTTTCCCCCTCAGTGAGGAGCTTGTGGGATGTTAATTGATGGGAGTTTGTGGCGGCTGCTAGTAGCACTGAGGGATCATTATCACTGGGGCTGAACGACTGCATCTACCACCACAGTTTGTGTTCTCCTCCCAAAACCTGCAAAGAGATACGAACAGTGCCGAAAACTGCCAAACGCCCGTCAGTCAGAACTGGACCTTCCTAAAACCTGCAATAAGCTTTCACAATGACTTGCTTTAAAACAACTTGGGAAAAAATCTATTTTTATCCACATGCATTGAGCTGTGGTGATCTTGTGGGACACAGAAGTTCAAATATAGCCTGCAACCTGATTAAATTCCAAATTCTAAATTCAAAAAACGTACAGAAAAATGCCACGCAAGAAATTCCTGTTACTTACTTTGTGAAAAACATGCACTTTTTTGGATTCAAATCCAGCCTTCAGCTTGAATCTATTACCTTAATATAATATATCCTCCTCTCAATAAAATGTCTCAATTACACAGTGGCAAAAAAAAAATTCTTAAGCATGAAAGAAACTTCAATAATGACTAAAGCTACACAAGTTCAAATAAAAAGATAATGCCAGATAACTAATTCTATAGTGACTCACCTGAATCCTAATCTTAATACCTTAAAAATATCTCCTCTCTAAGGTGTCTCAGAGAACCACGAAACAAACTCCCGGAACGATTTAACTTCAAATAATGATAAAAAAAATATTTGTATTACTTTTCAGAGTCATAGCTTAGCAGTAACCACATATGCACCATACTTGCACATATGCTCACATGGGAGTTTGAATCAAGGTTTTCATTTCCTTAATAAAACCCCCTTTCAAAAAAGCGCCATTGTCAAAAAGACCAAAAATCAAATGCGAAAAATGTCCAGTATCTACTAAAAGATCATACTATCCTGAGGATTTAACCAAAAAAATAAATAAATGAAATGAAATGAAATAAAATAATAATAATAATAATAATCCCAAGGCATTTTAAATTCTAGAATGGGTTAGTAAGATGGAAGCTGCAGCCAGAAGTTTGGGTTAAGAGATTTAGGTCATGCTTTAACTGCCACACAGAAGTGTGGGCGATCCAGAAAACCTGACATGGAACATTCTGGGTTAGCAAACGGCACATCACCCCTCATGTACGCACGCCAGCATTCCTGCATCCTAACCGTCTTAACTCACAGTCCTGACCTACATTTCTGCAGTGTGTCTGTCAAACAGAGGAAAGAGGGGAGAGAGTCTGCTCTTGCTCTGGTGTAAGCAAACCTAGCCCTGTGTTTATGCTGAACGTCAGTGTTGAATACGTTGCTATTTAAGCATTTATCCTTGCCGTTGTGCAGGAACTCCACTTCAGATGTGAAAACACACAGGGTGGACATTTTCCTCAAGCAAAAAGTGCTCAAAAATGTGCAGGGCTGCCAATATACGGTAACATATATAATCTATTATATAAATATAATGCTTTTAAAAAGCATGTATTTGATCACGCCCTTTGGCCTGGCTATAAATTCCAAAATGAGGAATTTAATTTAAATTCCAAGTACCACATTTTTGGGAGTCTGCAGTCAACGTGCTTAATCAAAATAACTTTTGCTGAGCAAAAATGACAAATAAGCAAAAAAGAACTGTTCACACAAGAAAATTCTGGATTCTGAAAGATTATGTGATCCTGAAGACTGGAGTATTTTAGTTTTGAATTACAGAAATAAATTATAAATTATATGTTTATATAAACAATATTAAACCTTGATTCATGATAATGAGTTATCCATGAATAAAATGAAGGATGACATAAATGTTTGATTACAATTCAACAAAAATGATAGATGCTATATGGTATTTAATGTTTTTAATTAAGCAATAACCATTTCAAGCACATGGTGAATTGGGATAGTCAGCACAATCACTTGTTAAGTTAAAAGATGTACATGCTGGGAACGGCTGGAAAATGTTGTTTAGATGACTGTCATCCAACATTACAGAACACCACAGCAAAAGGAAATGAAAATGAGAAACAGAACAAAAAATGCCAAACCCCAGAATTTGAGGAACCAACTGTTTTCAAACACAACTGCCTCTTTAGATCATATTTCAGTGGGAGTCCCTCGTTTAGCTGAATTACATGGAATGTTTTGCCTTAAATGGTGAAAAGTTGAACAAAAGGACGCAAAACCCAAGACATCTTGAGCAAGACCAAGGCAAATGCATCTTATTCCCATTTCTACAAAATTATACTGGGTAAATCAGGGATGTCCAGCAATCATTCCACTCTATCTTTGTTAGAAAACCTGCATCTAAACAGCAATTTATAGGCATGTAGCAGTTTTGAAGGCAGCTCCGAAAGACAAAAAAAAATATTGTACTTCTAAGATATCTAAGATACCACTTCTAAAGCAGTACTGCATGTATCATTTATGAAGTAGACAATCCCTGAATTCACTACAATATGCTCAGTGAATTTTTTTTTTTTTCAAAATTGCCAAAACTGCGTTGCACAGTCCTGATCAGACGCAATACGATAAGATTCTAGATCTGAGGTTAATTGTCAATTTTTGCTTTTATTATTAAAATTAAGCAATTAAACCATTTTAATATTAAATAAAACAATTAGTTCCTAAGGTGTCAGCCGCAACATCACAGAAAATTAACCATTACAATGTCCTCAGCAGCTTGTTGGGTGCTCATCAACAAAAACAAAGATTTAAAAAATTCAATTTAAAGTTATAGGGAGAAATACCCATTTATAGCTTTCAAGTCATTCAAGTCATTTAGAAATGTAACCATTTTATAACAAAATGCAATACACCTTAGTTAGGTTAGACAATGTAATAAATTTAAGATGAATGAAAATGAGACATTGACGGATAGACAGTTATTATAATCCTCATTTTCATTCCTGTCAAATGTCGGGTTTTTGATTTCCTCTATAAAAAATTTGAACATGCCATTGACCAAAATATGATGAGATAACAGTACATAGTATATACTGCCTACTGCATATACTGTACTGTATATCATGTGTGGTGGATCAAAAAGTGAATGATTGAGGACAGAAGGTGAAAACAGACCTCGAGCAGCCAGGGCTTGAGCTTGCGGTCGAGGATTATGTCAAATCCCAGAACTTCAAAGCAGACGCTGGCGCTCCCTGGTGGCTGGCCCGGGCGGCACATGCGGTAGGCATGGAGCACATGTGGTTCGGCCACTATCAGGGTCTTCACAACCAGCTCCTACGAACACATGCAGAAAACACGCATTTGTTATATAAGACCACCCAACAAATTTCCAATAAGTGCTCCAATAAGTAACTCCAATAAGTGCATTCACAACTTAACGTTGTGAATTGAATTGCTCCAGTCGCAAGAAATGCATGACACTGTGTTAACTCTCGATGAGGACATGCTCATGAAATCTCATTGCATGTGCAAACAGCCCATATGAGGGACTCATTAACATCCCAGCTCCCTGAAGAGACATGATAGGTCAAAGACTGACAGCACGCTACAGGAAGACAGGGGCAGATCGTAGGAAGACAGGAACAGACGGCCTGTATCAGCTGCTGTACTCTCTTATCAGAGGTCTGGCAGGCCGGCAGTCTCCCTGCATGATTAAACAGAGGCTGTGGTGAAGTATGAGGGGCAGATAACCGGCGGGACGTTTGCTGAGCGTCCCGTGGACCCCAAACGTGCAGTTCCAGAGAAGCAGGTTAGATCCCAGCATGCATCCTCCGCGGAAAAGAGAAAGAAATATGTGTATGTGTGTGTGTGTTTGTCCTCAGCTAAGCTGAAAATGTTCATGCATATCTGTTCTGACATATAAATGAGAATTTAACATTACTTATCAGTAGAGTCTGATTCTGAGAAATTAATTTAATAAATAAGGATAGCTTGCGGGCCAATAAAGAGGCACTGGATTGCATCCCTGGGTAAAATATAACACTTGTGAATGCTTGGCAAAGGAGTCAATAAACACAGTTGTGCAATAAGTGGATGAGCTTTCCATTTGAAAAGATGAAAGAATTACAATTAGATCAGAGGAGAGAAGTGGACAGCAAAGAGGAAGAGACGGCAAACAGAAACAGTGGAAAGATAAGGCCAGAGCTGTCATACTGGTAACACTCTGACAGGAAACAGATTCGTTTCTGAAAGGAAAATTTGATACAATTGAGAAATTGGAGGCAGGGAGGCTGATTAATGTAGGGCTGCACGATATATCGAATTCTGAAAAATACAGCAAATCTCGATAAGCTTATCATCAGGGTCGTGATATGCATTGCGATATGAAATTAAAGCCATTAATCTGTAGTTAATGGAAATGTAGAGTAAAAACTGGGGGTGTAATGTCTTCAGTGACACCATATGCATAGAGACAAGCAAGAAAACACATTTTTTTGTAGAACCTTCTATTAACGTCACACAAGCTAAAAATTCCAATTACATATTCTTTCATTGTGTCTCATTATCAGACATTGTATCATGAAGCCCTAGATTGAAAGTTATTGAAGAAGCAACTCACTGAAACATCGCCCCAGAATTTGGCCACATCGTAATCGTTGGTTCGAAGGAACTCTGTGAACCAACCAATAGAGCGCTTGCTGCCTTTGTCCACGGTTTCATCTCGCTCAAAGTTCTCGTTGTGTTTATTTACAGAGTAGTTGGTCAAGTGCATGTAGAGCTGGTTCTGAGGGGAAAAAATAAAGGTCCATAAGAGAGTGCATTCATTATTTTATTAACTGTCACATTTATGTTCTGAATAATCTTTAGTTTAAAATGCAAACATTTACATAAATATAATCTATTTCTATGAATATGCGAAATGTGACATTTTACACAACAGTGGTTTTACATAGATTTAGAACAAAGTAAACATGTTTTACAAAGATTTAGTATGTTTACACATTAATGGTTTCAATAAATTTGGAACATTTTAAACAAGAGTTATTTTATATTCAATTTACAGTGTGACAATTTGCATATGCATTGTTATACATTTGGCTGAACTATGCATACTTCATAATGTGACAACTTGACAATATGCTAAAATGTATTATGCAACAACAGCAGCAATACACACATATTCATCACAATTACAATTACATATGGTGTTTACTTTTACTATTGTCTGTTATCTCAGTTACGTAAAAAACATTAAAATCAATATGAAACAGCATTTGCAACTGCTTGTATCCATCAGGAATTGACTGGACTGTGAAAAGTGTATGTTTCATAGAGTGGAGGATTCTTTACACTGTATTTCAGGGTCTCTTAACTAGTTGCTTATTAGCATGCATAATATTAGATTAGTAGAAAGTTAAGTACATAATAACGCCTTATTCTACATGTCTATTCCTACCCAATACCTTAACTTAACAACTGCCTTACTAACTAATAATAAGCACCAATTCAGGAATTTATTGAGGTAAATGTCGTAGTTTTTAGTAAATACTGCAAGTACTCCCTATTCTAAAGTGTTACCGAGAATTCTAATGGAACTGAGTTTATTTTGTGTAGACGGTAGGTCCATTAACTACATAGAAGTAAATTTTCTCGTCCCTTACACATTATCATATGCAACTCACCAAGTTGGACTCGTTTGGCGTGTGGTATTTCTCTGTACCCATTCGCACCAGGCCATCGTTGTAGAGGAAGACACGTAGGGGATCACAGGAAGTAACAAGAATGTAGAATCTCAGGTCAAATTTGTAGCCCTCCATGAGGAAGGGCTTGTCTAAGTATTCCTGCACAATGAAGTGATCCTGGACCGGGAGCTTTTCAAAATTGCGAATCAGAGATATCCTGGGAGAAAATGGATAAGATTCAGCGCACATTCCACAAAACGTGCTGCATATTTTATCATTGGTTAAAAATCCAAAGCTCTGAAGTGTGTCAGAGAGAGCGAGTTTATTAAGGTGCTGTCTCTATTGCTGGTCCCCGGACCCTGACTAGACCCAGGTTAATAGGACCAGACATCTTGGTCTGTTTCAAGCCCTGCCATCATTTATTTCCTTTGGTTCTGAGCTTGAACAGATCTCCAGCTCTTGGCTGTTATAGTATACAGGTGACCAGTACTAAAAACACGAATAAGTGAAGCTTGGATGTTTAACAAACAAAGGGGCCTTAGAAAAACCAGCTTTGACAGTAAAATATACGGCCATTGGTCTGCATTAAACTAATTGGTTGCATGTTTCTGTTAGTCCGGTTTGCATGCGACCACAGCGTTTACCTGAGACGTCAACTTTCCAAAGACCACAAGCTGCTAAAGGAAAGCTCGATCATCACAGTTCATTTGTTAGCTATGTCAGCTGATAAATATTTCAAAAGAATTTGTCTGCTTGCTCTTGCTACAATTAGATGCAGAGGTTCAGCACTATTAAAACACAGCTGAATTGCGTTGTTCCAAAAGATTCTCTTGTGACTCTTGATACATTTGACTCATTTGCGGTTGTTTGTTTAGTACGAGGAGAAAATTGCAGAAAATGGCCAAACAAGAACAAGGGCCACAAAAAGACCAACGCAACACAGAGTTGCTCCATTTGCTCAATTAAAACAATTACAAATGATTTGCAGTGATTTAGTCTCATTTCTACTAGCGTAACAAGTAGCTCTTGAGGGGTTTCCAGGATTTATTACACTCCTGTTTTCAATAAGAAATGCCACATCTATTGCTAAAAGGTGTTTTGTTTAATATCTAAACATTTAATTTATAATTAAAAATTAAATATTAGTTGCGCCTGCTATTGTGAAGGGAGTTCAGAGTATGTGAATTTGGTGCTCAGCCAAAAGCAGTGCACTAGCAGCAAATCTTCCTTATCTCCACCGTATTGGCACACAGTCTCTAGTACTGCACTTGGCGTCCGCTGGTTCAGGTGTGTGTTTAGCGTCCAGTAGCTTGTGTTGTGTTATGTTGTAGAGGATAATGGGGTTGTTTGAATTGCATGACATGATTGATGAGGGCTGATGGCAGGTAATCAAAACCCACTTTGCCTGACTGTTTAATTTGGCACCAGTGGGGATCTCGTCTTTTAGCCCTCCACCATTTTTAACAAGCCTCTGCTTAGACACAAACAATATTCATTTAGTTTTCGGACTGAAAAATAAATTACGTAGGAAGATATAACTTAATTTCCTGCGTCACGCTATGCTTTTTCAAATTTAATCTCCAGCCTAGCAGACGATCTTCTTTCACTTGTTAAATGCGCCACAATAACTCAACCTTTGATGACTTCTCATTTTAATAAGTACCGGCTTGCTGTAGCGTATAACCATAGAAATATTAATTTATGAACATAAAAGGCAGTCATAAATAAATCTAGTGCCCTATCTACTGCTGTATATGATCATCTTAGGTATAGGGTTTAAGAAATAAGATAAAGAGTTGGTGTTACGTTTATTAGTTTAGTTTTAAATATACAATAAGAATCTGTGGCACAATATTATTTACATGAGTAGAACATGGAATGATACCTATCTCCTATCAACCAATCTCAACCCCAGACCCAAAGAGGGGTTATAAAGATGGCCGCCAAGCTTGATTTTGCCATTATCCTTTGCTTATTCGATTATAAACAATTATTTCAGAACCAGATACATTGTTCATAACTGCACATTTTACAGAATAGTTTAAATAATAAAGCTTTAGTGAAAAAACTATTTTTATAACCCTAATTCTCAGCTCACATTTGTTCAAATACACATATGAAGTCCATGCAGCTCATGTACTAGTATCAGCTATGAATAAATGACTTCTGGTCTGTCATGTGTAGAAATTTTTAAAATAGCTAAATTGTACAAGGAAATCTTTGCCACTTTTGTAGCAGCATGCTTCCCATGGGAAAATGACAAAGAAGCTCTATTTTGAGAAATATTCCAGAACATAACAGCAAAACAGGATGCACAATTCCAGTCTGTAACTTACCCATGGCCCATGGCTCCATTCGCAGGCTTAACGATGAATGTTTTCTGCTTGCGTTTTCGTTTCAACTCCTTTACATAATTTTGAAACTGTGTGCATTCGGCTGGGAAGATCCAGGTTTTGGGGATGAAGCTATATTCCTGAGGCTGGCTTTTAATCATTCTAAGGAAAGAAAGAGGATATTAAAATTAACAAAAACAAAGAGCTTAAGTCAACTTTCCTTGGCTGGAGGGCGTCTGTAATCAGTCATGTATCTTATGTGGTATCATGTTTTCAAACTCACTTGGCCATGTTCCTTGCCAAGCAGTCTTTCCGACAGATCTCACCCATTCCTGGGAAATGGTTTATCCTCTGAGGAAAATAATCACACTGTTAGAGGGCACTCGGTTATTCACCTTTGAGAGGAAAAACACAACATTAGAGCCCAAGTCTTGAACTGAGACTATAATATTTTGACATTTATGTCCAATTACAGACTCAAAACAAAAGGTGGTTGTCAGACCTTTCTTAACCCCTATTTAGTTCCCCACATTGTTTTTAATTTAAAACTAAAAAAGACGATCAATTTTGACTCTAAGGGCCAAGGTAATTGGTTCTGCATCAGAGCCCATGTAGTTGTAGTTACTGACAGATGAATGAATTGCTTTGAATGCAAAGAGGAAAGGAGGGGGTGGAGAGTTTTTCTGTATTCTTTGAGCAAATGAGGCTGAAAAGGGCCATTAATTTGACTCCTATGACCTGTAGCTTGGCAGACAAGCCAATCACAGAAAAAGAAACAAAAAACTGTAAAACATTATCATTTTACTAGGTGTGAAAGCACATCATGCTTTTCTAAAAAATAAAAGTACCAAAACACAACTTTATGAAAATGTTATATGAAGCAAAGCATCTAAGCCAATTGTTTGGAGCATTTTTTTTTCGCAACTGTAATCTTGTGATACATGACAGGAAATATTACTCAGACATGCAGAGTTGCTTTATGAAAGCAAGCCCAAACCAAGTGTCATACTAAATGTAAATGTTTCAAATATGAAAGAATTTTAGAGAGAAAAATTTTTTTACAGTTCTTTTACTCATCTTCCGGTCATTCCCTGTTAAAATTCAGAAAATAAATGGAGAAAATGTGAAGTATGGCCATGCTTCTGCAGATGTAAATATTTTATCAGCTTTCCAGCGCTGGAGAGAGTGGAAGGCCTGCGATCGGACACCAAGGTTCTTTTGGTTCCTCTTGACAGGTTAGTTACACTGGACGTGATAAAGCAACCATTGAAAATCATTTGAAATTCACGTCATGCAGCAGCAATTTTGTGTCTGAGATTTGTCTTGCTGCTCGTGTCCCATGTAAGTTAGCATCACTGATTATAATGACTTCTATAGTATTTTGTCGCGCACTCACAAGCAAAATAATCTGCCAATGGGGTAAGCAAAATATTCCTATTTAAAACAGAAAACAAGCTTACCCCATTGGCAGATTATTTTGCTTGTTTCAAATAAAAACTCACTTAATTTTAGCTTGTTTTTTTCTGAAAACAAGACAGTAATTCTTTCCTCTCTAGAAAATTCTTCTTAATTTTTTTTATATTTTGGTTGGAAATAAGACAAAAAAAAGTCTTAGAAAGTATTTTTTGCAGTGTACGTATGTGTGGGGCGAAGCTATTAAAGGGGCAAGAATTTGATGCAAGCTGTAACCTGGAGCCATTGCAAGATAGAGGTGTAACATGGGCTCATTTGGGCTCATTGAAGACCAGTCATGCTGCACAATTTGTAGTTTGATTGTGCTTTCAGCAAGTCCAGCTAGAAGAGCATTGAGGGGTCCAGCCTAGAAATGACAAGGGCCAGGATAAGAAGTTGTGCAGTATGCTGTGTTAGGAAGGGCCTGATCTTTCTGATGTTGTGTAATGCAAATCTGCAAGACCGAGCACTCTTTGCTGGGAAGACAAGAAGCTCAGTCTTCACCTGCAGGTTGAGCTGCAGGTGATGATCTTTCATCCATTCCGAGATGTCAGCCACGTAGCCTAAAATCTGTGCAACTACTGTTGGATCATCTGGTTGAAAAGCATGGTAAAGCTGTGTGTCATCAGTGTAGCAGTGGTAGAAGAAGCCATGTGCCTATATGATTGGATCCAGTGATGTAGTGTATGTGGAGAAGACAAGGGGTCCAAAAACCCTGAGGAACCCCAGTGTCAATTCAAACACCAAGCGTCCTCCTGAGATTGTTTTAGAGCAATTTTAAGACAGCATAATGCATATCCTTTACAAAAAAAGGTAAAGATAGCAGTCTCCTAAGTGAAAATATGAGAGAATGACAGATTTGGTAAACTTAGGTGTTATTTCATTTCTACAATACATTAATAAAAAAAATTAATACTTTTTCTTTCTTTCTTTCTTTGAACTGAAAGGAAAATCACAATACCTGATAATTCCTGAGCTCAGCGATTTTCTCATGTTGCACTGCAGAGTCATTCCAGATGAGATTGGCCATCTCATCATCATCTCTGGCTTTATGAAATATCATCTCCTCAATAACAATGCGAACTGCAAATAAATCAAATGAGTTTTCTTTACTATGCAGTGACAATACTGGATCATATTTCTGTTTCCATGACTGAATGGAGACAAGCAACTGACTTCATCAGTAGAATTTAACAACAGAAATCCTTATTCATTTCTTGAAATAAAAACTCATGCTTTAAAAATAATTTTGCTTGACATCTGCTTTAGCTTTAAATCGTGTCTGCATTACATTATCTTTCCAATAAATATTACACAGTTGTAGCAACTGGTAATGTTATGATCATGATGTAAATTGTTTTCATAAACATCAAAATTACTGGCTAAAACTAAATAGGTGTGGCTTACACTGAAATCCAAACTTCCCATGCCTGTTAAATAACTATATGATTGTTAATTAAGAGAATTACTCCTAACATACACTTAATTAAAATATTGGAGGATTTCAAAATCTTACTCAATTAGCCATACAAACTGCAGTGTTTCCCACATGAGACTTGTGGAGGCAAGTGACGTCACATTAATTAGCATACGTATGTGAGGTCATTGCGTCAGTTTGCATTTAGATTCTGTCGCATATTGTAATACAACTGAATGCCCAATAAAGCTGTTCACATTATATTTTCTGTAGTCATACATAAAACAAGTATAAATAGTAAACATTAATACTACACAGGAATCACTCTCAGTGTACTCCTTAAAGCCTGATTTATTACCACGACATCGTCTGATAAAATCAGCATACATCAAACTTAACGTACACCAGTAAGCGACTATATGTGCTCTCGTGTGTGTGAGATGCGGGAGCCAGTGGCAGCGGGCAGATGTGGTGTGCACGGAGGGGAAGGGCTGTGTGTGTATGAGGGAGAGACACGTGAGTGACAGAGAGATGAAGAGAGAGCAGGGAAAGGAAATGCAGTTGAACGAATTCGCTGCGTGTCTTAAATAGCGTACAAAAGAATAACGAAACGCAATATGTGACAGTCGGTATTGATTTTTTTGTTGTTTTTTTGGTCAAAAAAATTACACAGTAGATTAGAAATCAGCTATTTTTTTATAAATAATAGAATGTTTTTCATACCAATCTCATATTTTGTTCCAACAACATTGGCTGTGATGAAACCCTTCTTCTTCTTCTTGGTCTGGACTTTCCTTTTTACTCCATTCTGATTGGACAATGATGGTGGCATTTTCATGGGGGACGTTCCTTGATCGTCTGTGGAATATGTAACATTTGACCATTTACTAAGCTTATCGTCACCATTGTGCTCACATTTTACTTTAAGGTCCAATTCCCACTATTAACAAACCACTAACTATGCCTTTTGCCTCAATAAACTCCTCAAAACTTGCTTCATATGCTTTATAAGTAATAATAAACATCCAATATATTAATAATAGACATGCAAATAAGCAACTAGTTATTAGTGAAAATTGGTCCATATATATTTAAATGTTACCACTGTTTTTGATATATTTTATGCATTAGTATTAAGATGCACCCTTCACACCAACTAGACCTACTTAAAAATAGAGAATATAAACAGCAAATGGACAGTGAATATTGAACTATAGTGGAATGTTGTCAAACTATTTTTGTCAAACTTACCTCCATCATTGGGGGGTGAGGGCATATCTCAAACAGCTGACCTCTCACTATCCAGCCTCAGAGACTTATGAGGCACAGTTTGGCAACAGTCTACTTCCTCCTCGCTGTCTTTGTGGCAACAGTTTTAGGAGGTGGCACTATCATCTGTCCACTTAGATCATTTTCCAGAGGATAGGGTAGGTTGTAGACCGTATACCCTGAAGGAGAGAGGTCAGGACTTCTCCACGGAACCACAGATGGGCAGATAGACAAAGTGTCTGAGCAAGAGAGAAAGAGAAACAGCAAGATTGGTAAAGTCAGACAAAGAAGAAGCGCTGGAGGGAGCTACACAGTGTGGTCAAACGGTTGTTGTGTCACTCAAACCTATCAGCACCGCTGACAGCAGGTTTCACCTCACTGATCAGCTCTTACTGCCTGACAGGGGCTTCGGCAGATGAGGATCTGTCTGCTGCTTGTCAAGCAAACGCAACATTAGCGTAACTGCATCATCAGTCTGAGATTTCTCCATGTTTAACATTCTAATGTTATCTTTACATGTCTGTAATCTGTCACACAGCCATGCACACGTCTAACCGCTAGTGTTATATGATTTACTAGAAAGATATTGATACCTTGCTGGAAAAAACAGTATGATTCCTCATTTTATTACTACCAAGAAAAAGAGCATAACGAAAAATGCACAAGTTAAATTCAACCAAATTACAAAACAACTGTATTGTTTTTGCCAAAAAGCAAGTGATCAATAGCCAAGTTTCCATCCAGTTTTTAAACTGTTATCGACAAAGAGAATTTGCGGGGAAAAAATGGGTGAAATTTGCTGTCTCCAGCCTGAATTGCAAAAAAACCCTGCCCTTAAGCTGTTTCCATACATAATTTCACCTATTGCGCAAATCATATGCAAATAGTCTGTTCTTAATCCATTTCCTGATTACATTTTATTAGACTGTATTGGAAATAGAGTAACTGTTACGTTATTTTATTATTAACCGACAAAATTATGCTAAATTACAAGTAAATTAAATTTGAATTGATACGTGGCTGTGACTTATTAAAAATTGCTTAATTTGTTTTCAAGGATTAATTTTATACATGAAAAAAGCAGCATAATCAAAACGTGAGGATTCACATTACGCGCAGAGCTTGTGCAAACAGAGATGCAAAACATAAGCTATAAAAGAAAAAAGGCTCATATGCCAAATATATATATATTTTTGTAAATAAATAATAAATTAACAAAATGCAAGAAAAAAACCCAGCAACAAGTAGTAGCCTATATGCAGAATTTCTGTTAATTCCTGTGGTGCACTCCTGAAAGCAGCATCCAATTATTTACAGAAGCATGACCGTTTTTACTGAGAATGTACACAAATAAAATATTTTGAACAATTTACAAAAATGTCTTATTTTTGAACAAGTATAGTAAGCTGTTTCCACTTTTATAAGAGGAAAAAAAAAAGTGTTCTTGCCGGCGCCACGCACAGTAACACATTAAACTACCAACTCTACAATATAATATCCTGGACAAAATTAAGCCTACTAAATTTTAACTTTTAAAGTATTAAAAGGAAACATCAAATTATGATATTTATGTTTGAGAGGTAACTCATCCTTTTACCATACAATTTTAGATGCAATAATATTCATATGATTCAATGCGCTTTTGAAGGAGGCTAAGGTGCTTTAACGCGAGCAACACCATGAACACAGACGCTGCCAATAGACTAATTCGGTCATGTGACACTAAATTTATTTGCATTAAAGCCCTTTTTCTCGACAAAAGGTGTTTCCAAACATTTTTTGTGACATTTGTATTGATACAAGTATTGATATAGAATTCATGCGTTAAATTTAAATGGAAAAATACTGTGTCGACATTTACAAAATGTTATCGATAATTACCATTTCCATCAGCTATAACGGTAAAATATTTGAAGTGCTAAATATTTTTTCGCAAAAATGCCTTGGATGGAAACTTGGATTATGAAGCATATGTGTTCATCTAAAAACTTTGTGTGTGCTTAAGTATCTGGTTCAAAAGGAGCAAGTTGCAGCACAAATTTCCTTATTACAATAATACAATACCATCATTTTATACAGTATGAAGCATAAATGAACTTGAACTTCAAAACTTAATTATAGGCATAGAGAAAAAATACAGAATAGATTAGATAAAGATAGATAAATAGGGTTAATTTCACACTTAATTTTAATTAAGTGTGAGTTAAATGTGTAAGGGATTTGCAAAAATTAATCACAGATGTTTCTACATATAGTTTTTTTTTATATATATATATATATATATAACTGTAATAATGTAAAAACATGTACATATACAATAAGAGCATTGTACCAAATGATTAATTTAAATGTAAGTACAAAGTAGTTAAGGCCATATATGGGATGGACAAATAAATGATAAGATAAATGTTGATTAAAGTATTTTTATTCAGTTTGTGTAATTTGTGCAAATCACTATTCCTTGAAATGAAATGAAATCAAATAAAGAATCACCTGCAGTACTCAGTCTGTCCCAAGTATGTTTTGATGTATTTATTGTTTGTTTGTCTAAATAGCAGGAAAGAAAATGTCCAATGAATATTGGCGTGCACTTGACTATATCCAGGTGCACCTCGTCACTACGTGAGTATAAGAGGGCATGGATAGTGCACCTGCAGGTTTACGCTAAGGAGCCAAGCCGGCGTCAGCACGACCCAGAGTCTTGGCAAGGGGACGTAACGTCTCCGTTCCCTCCTTCCCTCTGTTCCCCTTCAGTCGAGTCACTCCGACATCACAAATGATACAGACATTTGTGGAAAAGGCCACGACCCTGAGGCCGTGTTACACAGAGACCCCCATGACAACAGGCAAGCATGCCCGTAGGAGAGTTGGCCCGTAACTTTCCCAACGCCCTGGGGGCCAAAATAGGGGCCCTGTAGGAATGCCAGTTGTACTGAAGCACGGTTGGGGGGGCAGAGAACATGTAGCATATACACAGTTTCCCAGTAGGAGCACAGCCTCATGCTCACCTGCTTTTTCTTCCACTGAAGACACGGGAAGACACAGCCTCTACGCAAAGACCATGGAACTTTGCGAAGGTATTGGGTGTCACCCAGCCTGCAGCCCTACAGATATCTGCTAGAGAGGCGTCGTGAGCCAACGCATAGAATGAGGCAACACTCCGTTCTTTTGTGGAGTGCAGGTCTGGGAGGGCCAGTATGGCGCTACCAACAGAACCTGCTCCTCTTCCTCCCTGATCTTGCACAGGGTCTGTGCAAGGAGTATCACTGGGGGAAGGCGTACTTGGCCCTGGAGGCCAGCTGTGAGCCAGTGCTTCCCTGCCGAGGAGGCGCCTCATCAAGGGAGTAATACAGCTGGCAGTGGGAGGACTCGGGGGAGGAGATCAGCTGGATTACCTGGGGGTGGAGTCGCCATTCTCCAGGGTGGGACTTCAGCTGGGATAAACTTCACAGGAGCAGATGGTGGGCGAGTTGTGACATGCTGCGAAAGCATCCATGTCACAATGTCACGACCACCTCGTCGGACAATGTACGCTACGGCTGCAGTATTGTTCGTCCGGACCAACACGTGCTTGTGGCCAAGCATCTCTGGGCTGCCCGTGTCCAGGGCTAAGACACAGGTGACGCTCCTTGCCGACAGCCAGCTCGACATTGGGCCGCTGGTCTGCCTCTTGAGCTGCGGTGGGGAAGGAGCGGTTTTGCTCGACAAGCAGGCGGAGGCTGAGCACAGCAGGCATGTGCGGGCATGCACAGCTACAACATGCTCAGCCTGGGAGACCGCCACGCCGGCCTTGGCTGCCTTTGAACTGCAGAGAACTGCTAGGCCAGTCCCTGACAGTGTCGCCGAATAACCTGGGAGACAGGAACATAAAGAAAGCGTACTTTGTCGACATCTGCCCTCTGTGCCAGATTCAGCCATAGGTGGCATTCCGGGACCACAGCCATGAACATCACCTGACCAAGGGATCGTGCTGCGACTGACCTCGCCCTCGATGATAGAGGCAATCTGCTCTGGTAACCCAACAGAACAACGTGACCCGGCAGAAGCAGCGATCATACCCATGCAGAGAGATGAGGAAACTACCACATCTGGAACGCACAGCCAGATAAGACATTTCGGAGAATGCCTTACCAACAATAAGAAAATTACTCTTTTTTTTTTCTCTCCCGGATTGCCCAGGGAGGACCTCTCGCGGCACGCCATGCACTCAGTAAGGTTATTCACTGGAATGCAAAAGACTGGCTGCTCTCAGCCTTTAAAAAGGCTACCAGACCGCGGGGTTCACTGACAGCCACCCGGTCCTTGCTGTCAGTGAAGAGAGAGCATGAACTCACAAGAACTCTTTTGTTTTTGAAGATCTCCTCCAGACTCGAACAAGGCATTTAAATGCAGCGAGGCTCCGAAGCGAAAACCTGCAGGTGCACTACATCCATGCCCTCTTATACTCACGGAGTGATGAGGTGCACCTGGATGTAATCAAGTGCACACCAATATTCATTGTCCTTTTCTTAATACTCAAAGGTGATTGGTCTCTCATGCGAGTTCCCATATGTAACGTCGGAGTGACTCGATTGAAGGGAAACTACCATCACACTCACAACAAAGCAGTATTTTCTTTTGACAGAAGGATAACAAATGATAACTAAGGCTGGTTGATATACTTACTTTTCATCATTACATACTTATGATGTCTTTTCTACAAACCGGTAACCTGATTTTACAGAGTTCAGCATGTCCCTGGGTCAACATCTTTGTTGACCCTGGGACAACATTGTGATTAACCAGTCATATTTGTTATTTCCTAGTTTAATGTCTTTTGATTGTCGTGGTGTCTTCCCACTCTGCAAAGTTTTCTTTAGCTTCAGAGATTTGTTTCATTCAAATGTACGTGCCTTGCAAACTGGAAAGCACAGGATATTTCGCCATGATTCAAGTTCAAAAGAAGTTTATATGTTAACAATTCAAAGAGCATTAAATTGTGCAAAATGTGACTATGTAAATTCCGCGACTTCAGTTAAATAACTCTTCACACTTCTGTAGTACATTTAGTTTTTCGCTACAGACAGTGGGGTGTTATTAAGGCCATGTCCACACTATTATGTTTTCGTTTGAAAACGCATCTTTTTCTCTCCATTTTGGCCATCCATACACACTGAGATGGCGTTTTTGGTCAAGAAAAATTTAGCTTTTTGGAAAAGTGGATAAATCTGAAAACGTCGCTTTCGCATCACAGTCTGGACTGTGAAAACAGAGGCTTTCGAAAACTACGACGCATATTAGTCATATGGTGCAGTCATGTGACCAATTCAACTAAGATTGTGGACGGCATTGTACAGCAGTTGTTTTGTTTGCTCTACATTTTGACAGTCCTATTAAAGAATAATATCAGTTTGTACATGCTCCATACAGCCTTTCTTCAAAGAAGCTGTAACTCTGTGCTTTTTCTCGACATTTTGCAACGATATTTCAAAGAGACGGCAAGTAAATAAACGGCAGACGGAAATGACGCTGATCGAATATTCTTGTGTTTCACGCATGCGCAGAACAGGAATGTAAGTATTTTCTGTCGTTTCAGTGTGGATGATCAACTCTTCAGAAACAACTCAAAATGTTAGTGTGGATGCAGAGCATTTTTAGACAAAAAACTGTTCACAGCAGTGAACACTGTGTAGGGACTATGGCTGTCTCCAAAAATCACCCCCATATCGTCAAAGAGGGCACTATCTGAGGGGACAGCCATTTTAAGTGGTGTCCAAAGCCACTCATTCAATCCCAAGTTGAACCCCAAAAATAAATGTACAGCTGATGTACAGTCAAAGGCTAGAGAAACTCAATTAGTGCTGCACGATTAATCATATCGCAATCGCAATCATGATGTCATCCTTTGCGATTACAAATGCTCTGATTATATTAAATAAACAAATGCATTCGTGGACATAACAAGACATTCAATCTTGCGTTCACACAAGACACAAATGAAACAATAAGCGCAAGTGATTTACATTATAAGTCAATGCAAAGACGCAATTAGACATCCTGCAGCGTGATTCGCGTGAATTAAGCTGCGCATTAAACACGTTGGTTTTACACTGCATGCATAAGCAGTGCGGAAGCAGAGCAGGAGCAGCGTGCGCCGATTGTGCTTTCATACTGGCAGCATTTGTCATGCACAGCTTGTACTGCAGTAAGCTAATAGACGAGCATCTTTCTGTCGTATTTTCCAACGTTCTTCTCCAAACACTGTGTGCTTTGATTTATGTTATTTCCTGCATATTTTGTTATGAGACGGTCTTTATTATAGTTCACACAGTAAACTTGAGCAAAGTTTTCAATATGTGTAAATGAAAAAATAGCAGGGCTTGTCAGGAAAAATTATGTCTGACCCTTCTCACATTTTGTATAAGAAATATTACATTTCTCAGGCACCAGAAGGCTTGTATGCAGATGCTAGATTGAATAGGTTAAGCTTTAAGATCCAAGACAAATTATGGAAAGAATTCAAATAATAAAGTGTATTTGGATTAAATAATTGCATTGAAAAACTAATCTTAAAGCTAACAAATGCCTCTAGTTTTATTCATTTAATAGACATTTGAAGTTTGGGCAAAAACTTGTGTAAATTATGTGTCAAAATTAAAGTTAATTTAAAATGTAATTTAATTCAGTAATGTAAAGATGTTTCTGTTATTTAATTTTGTACAATTTAGTTTTAATTTGAAAACATTGTTAATTTCTAGTTGTTGCTAGATTGCACTGTATACTGCATCTCATTTCAGCGTTATTAGTAATCTGTGTGTGCATTTTGAATCTGAATCCTTCATCTATTAATTTCACAACACAGGTGCAAAATCATTGTACAATGGTTATAAAATTGTGTAACTAGTTTATACATAATTTCCGTGACAGAATTCAAGATGAATCCTTTAACTGAAGCTACCTGTTTTAAATAATTTTGACATACAGTATCAGGGTAACTTAAAAATATTATATATAAATATATAATTTTTGACAGTACCTTTTTACACTACGAGAGTATACAAACTGAACATATTTTTTTAAATAACAATAATGTAAACATCTTTAAAGTTTGGCTGCTTGTGATGTAAGTGACTTACAAACATACCATGTGGACACGTACATAAAATACTCTGAAAAATGGTGCACAGTACATGAAAGGGTTTAGACTTGTTTGTGGGAGAGAATAATATTGCTTTATCTAGCTTTCTTTGTCAACTCTTTTTAAGATAATTTTTCAAATGAAATGTTCCTGATTTTAATTAGATGTTCGTAAATTTTCAGTGGTACTTTATGCCAGCCCAGATGACAAAATATAATACAACACTGACTTCTGGTGGTGTGTTTGTAAAGTGCACTGCATATAATGATTCCATACAAATGTACACATAAATACAGATAAAAAGATCAAAGTTTAAGAAAAAAACAAAATGATTGATTTATAGATTCCACCTATACATAACTGTATTACCAGTGTCTCTTATGCATCTCCTGCAGTTACTTGTGAATGGATTTTGAGGGGTCTCTGATTTCGTGACTACAAACAAAATCTTATGTTTATCATATTTATTTTTTTAAATATTAATTATGTTAATATAAATATATACATGTTAATACATGTAAAATTGGATATATAGCACTTATAAGTATGAGAGGTACTGCTCATTTTCAAAATACATAATGTGCGTGTGTGTCTTTATATTTATACATAATAAATACACACAGTATACACATTCTGTAAACAAACATTTTATTTTGGATTCGATTAATCACGCTAAATCATTTGACAGCACTAGAATAATTGAATGTTTTGGTTTGAATCAATTATATTCCTAAAAACAAGGAAGGTTGTATGAATTAGGGTTGGGTCAATAGACGATGCCATCGTGCCATCACAATGCTGAGCCCGGCATTACAAAATTATGGTTAGACCATGCGGGTCAGGCAGTGGAAACGGTAGACTACAATTAATTAATTCGTTCTGAATTAATTTTTTAACAACAACTATCCCCCGCCGCCTATCCATAGTGATGTTTCACATTAGACATCGTACAATGCCAAATTAGTCGACATCGCCCAACCCTAGTATGAATTAGCCACCTCATAAAATATTTACAAATTGGTTGAAAGACTGTGTTGGAATGTTTAATTCACCATCTCTATAAATATCAATGTATTATTATGATAGAATGGTAGAAGCAGTGCCTCTCATATTTATAAGTACTATAGTATCTACTGTAATTCATTCTAGTGACAAGTCACAATCAGTTTTAACATCTGTTTTTATTTTGTTATATTTTTGTGCTATTTTATGTCTGGGTTTTTTCTTATTTTACTATGTTCAGCACTTTAGTCAACTCTGGTTGTTTTAAATGTGCTCTATAAATAAATATTGTATTGTATTACAGTAAAACATTGGATTAAATGCTGCTGTTCATTGCTATTTTCAATCTATTTAAATTGCTTAATTATATAATTGGATATATGCAGATATAAATATAATATGTAGTTGTGGTAAAACTTTGTTTTCAAAGGCACCTGATTCAAGCTTGACTGTAGCTGTAGATTTAACCTTAAATTATGAGTAGCTTTTAGTTCAATAAGCTACTATTTCAAAGTATCTTCACAACACATATCAGAAAGATTATTAATGTTTTATCTAAGGTTCTGAAAAGTGTTTTATTTTTTTCATTTACTAATTAGTTGGTTGTGACTGGACGCTTAAGAACTTTCTTCAGATTAATAATTCTTAAACATTGTTTTATCTCCCTAAAGTCCCTTTACTGACAGAAGGGAAAGTAAATACACCTTGTATGAAATGTCACATGTCCAAGTTGTTCATTTATTTGCTTCAGTGCCTATTCAGAAAGGTTATGTCTCTGGGCTCTGACTCACCCTTCAAAAGTTTGGTCTCCACAAAGGGATGACCCATACTACTAAGAATCATTTCCCCATTGTGTTTCTAAAATTAGCTCAGTATAAAACACTGCAATGACATATTTGCATAAAAAGCATCTGCTTTATCAATGCAATTTCCAAATTATGAAATACTAATGCAATTAGAACAGTCGCTAAAAGAGACGTTCAGGCAATTTATGAAGCTACAGTCAATCTGTTACAGCATAAGACAGCAACACAATGACAGGCATGCGCGTGTTTGATGAATGAGTGCTTGAGTAATCTCCTGCTATCATGCATCACCCTGACAGCTCCACCACCCACAATCCACTCACTATTTATTTCCTCTGAGACGGTGCATCACTTCCTGCTAACACCTCTCTCAGCTGTAGAGGGAGTCGGAGAGCAAACACTATTTCTTTTTCTGTCTCACTATCACTATCGGTTAGATTTAATGAGTTTAGAGTTTAGTGTATGTTTTATTTCTGCACTGCAAAAACACATAATGCTGCTTCATGTTCATCTGTTTTAGAAAACATTTTATTCACTTTAGCACCACTCTGTGGATATTTCGGGTCATAACTTCATGGCATACTAACTTAGATGCAGATTACATTTGCAGAGTTGTTGCTAGTTTGATTCAATCATTCAATCAGTGCCACCTGTATATAAACCAGTCTGTTTGTCTGTCTAGCACGGATCAGTGTCTCAGTGTATGCCCTCAACCCAGTGTGTTAATTCGTGGTCTTGTACCCTGTTATCATAGTCTGGAATTATCGTTGTCGACCTCTGCTTCCCTTGGATCTACATTTTCGTCTTGCACCTAGGACTATTTTTACTGGTACGTTTGACTCTCGCCTGGATTATCGTTTACTCTTTTGTCTATGCCTCTACTGATTCTGATTGCCGGTGTTCAATTTTGTCTGCCTGACCCTAAGCCCAATAAACCCATTTTGCATTTGAACTTGCATGCTTCACGTCCTCGTTCATGACAGAATGATCCATCACAAAGAGATCAGCAATGAGTTTTTTCAGGGCTAATGCCAAGTACATTCATCCCCCCTTGTCACGCCAGCTGGTACAATCCGCCACCTGCGATCACTTCGTTGGACAAAGCGAGGAAGATCGCTTCTATATTCAAGCTGGCTTTCACAATGGTGGTCGAGTCTGCTGAGACTAATCCCATGCCCACTCAGTCCCAGTTTCACAGCCTGGTGTATTGCACAATGCTCAGTCGGTTCAGGTTTTACAGCTGGAAGAGCTGTCACCCATCCTAGCAGATCGGGGATCGCTAGTGATGGGTTCCACCACCACTTGTGTGGTTGTGTGGTGTCCAGTCTGACCCGGTTACCCAGCCTGAAAAGCTGCAGAAGGCCCTCATGGTTCCCATTCAAGTTTTAACGGGTCCTAACCCCGTAGCACGATACAAGGGGTCGTATTCCGCTCAGTCAGTCCCAGTCACACACAGCCTGACGAACTGTTGAAGACCCTCAACCATTTACCACTGTGTTCCAACCCTGTAGCACAATACGAGGGGTCGTGTCATGTCCAGTCTGTCCCGGTTGCACAGTCTGAGAAGCTGCAGAAGGCCCTCATGGGGTCAAGCCAGTCAGTAACGGGTCCCAGCCCCGTAACACGATACGAGGGGTCGTGTTCACCTCTGCCAGTCCAAGTTAAGCAGCCTAACGAGCTGCTGAAGGTTGTCGCGGTTCCTAGCCCGGTTACGAGTGGCCGGATCTGCCAGACCCTGTCTGTGATCCTGATCCTGAATGGCCGGATCCGCCAGGTTGGTAAATTAGATTAATTAATGTCAGAAGCGCCAGAGCCTTTGGTGAAACACCAACTCCCCAAGCTTCACGTTGACTGTGAGGTCCCAGGGCTAGAACCTCCGAAGACTGTGAGTGGCTTGGAGTCTTCATTGGTCCACTTATGGCTGCACCCTCTGTGGAGAAGTCTCAGCCGCCTGCTCCGCCCCGGAGGGCTTCTCCGCCGACAGCTCCGCCCTGGAGAGCTCTTGAACTCTCTGATCGGCCCTGGTGGGCACCCTCTCCATGGACTCCACCCAGGTGGGCGTTCCCACCACCCGCTCCTCCCTGGTTGTTATTCCACCTTTTTCAGCGTCACGGGGCATCTGGAATCCGCTCCTTAAGGAGGGGGCTATGTCATGCCCAGCTGGAGCTGCCAGCTAAAGACTGATTGGCACTCCAGCTTTCTATGTACTCTGTGTTTTATGTATGTTTTCATTCCTGGTGTTTTGTCTGCCTGACCCTAAGCCCAATAAACCCATTTTGCATTTTGCACGCTTCATGTCCTCGTTCATGACAGATATACTATTTACAAGCAAGTGTAAAGTTTCAAGTCCAAGTTCAGGCGAAGTCCTCATGCTTCAGAAAATATGGTCTTGGACTAATGCTACAATGAAACTTCTCTTCTCAGTTTACAGGTTTTACACTTATTAGAACACAGTTTTAAATATTTAGGTCACTTTTTCATTAGGGTTGGGTATCGTTTAGGGTTTTTTCAATACTGGTGCCAAATCGATACTTTTAAAACGGTTCCGGTGCCTAAACGGTGCCTGAATCGATACTTAATAAAAACAAAAATAGTAACACTTAAATAATAACTGCACACTATGAATCATTAGTTAAGCATTAGTAAACAGTCGGTTCATCCTTTATAAAGCATTGTTCCAACATTAATAGTCATAAGTAAGCAGTTTAGAAATACAGCTGTAAATGCCTTGTTCTTGATTTATAATCTTATCTATTATAAAGGAGATTTAGAGGCTCAGTTATCTTCCAAACAGAACAAATAAAAACAACGCAGAGGGATACAGAACTATTCCTTTTAATATGCAAATTAATATGAAACTACAACTGTTCAATTGAATGATTTGTCATGAAATTGCATGAAAGGTTTAAAAATTTTAAAAAGTCTATTAATAAAGCATCTGACAAAGATTTACTCTATAAACAATACATTAAATTACATTAAATAAAGACAATAATAAATAAATAATAGAATATAAATTAATCAACAATAAATGAATAAATAAAATAAGCTTATAAAAATAACATATGATCCAATGCCACGTCTCAAGTCAAGTGATTGAATCCATTTATAACAGGCATCTAATACTGACTTCCGGAAAAGGGGAATAACCAATGACATTTTAGATTACAACTAAAACAGCAAGCCTTTTGTTTGCTACAAGCAGGATACACACAAAGCATGTTCAACTCCGACACACAGATGGTCCTGGTTATTAAAAAACGTAACCATTCACTTGCCCGACTCTGGCTGGATCAGCAGGTTGCAGGATTTGTGGCGCATTATACACAAGTGTTGCCAACAGGGATGGTGTAGAGTGCCCTCTGGTGGACAAACTATACAACGCCAACACTTATGACATGGTTGAAGGGTGTTTCATCCGTTTTTATTTAATTTTGGAAATATTCATTTATCAGCCATTATAAATGCTGATACCGGTAATACGACAGTACTAAGGACCCATTTTTCGCCCATTTTTTTCATATGAAGCAAGCCCAGCGGCGTTACTGTGGCTGCCATATGCCCCAGGAGCTTCTGTAAAGTTTTTAGAGGGACCGCTGTCTTGTGACCGTAAAATGACCGAGAGTGAGCTACGATGAGCCAGTCGTCGAGATGGTCGATTGCTAATGGGACCAGATGAAGTAAGGACTGTAGGACCCTGACCTCATCTCAGCTAGAAAGCACAATTGTGTCCTATGCCAGTACCTATGCTGACATCAGGCCGCCAGTCTGCTTCTTGAGCCCCAGCAGGGGACGGAGCAGGGTTGGAAGCGTCAGCGGAAGTGCAAAAAGCTGGTTTGCTCATGGCCTTTGAAAAGGCCACCAGCCACCCTGTCGTTTGCTATCAGATGGGGAGAGAGCATGAACTCGCAGGAACGCTTTTTTCTTAGATCTCTTTGTGTCAACCGATTCCAATTCAGAATGGCGAGGCTCCGAATCGAATATCTGAAGGTGCACTGCATCTGTGCTCTCTTATAGTAACATAGTGACGAGGTGCACCTGGATGCAATCAGTGCACGCCAGTGTTCATTGGCCTTTTCTTAAACTCAAAGCTTATTGGTCTATCATGGATGGACATGAGTCTCAAGTTAAAGCCTGCAGTAGTTCACAATAAATTTGTCATTGCTTCTATAGCTACTGAATATTTTCCAGCAAGCATGATTTAAACAGGTACAGCACTTATTTACATGCAATTGCTCTCTCAATAATGCATATAAACAAATGTAATCTTATAACTCTATGTCATTTGACCTGTGTTTCTTAATTATGTTAATTTCCACAGTTTTTTTTTTGGTTTGGTTGGTTGTTTTTTTTACCTAAGAGGATGATAGCTGGTCATACTGTATATTCATTGATGCTTTTTGAGAATTGTTGACTCTTTCTCAGAAATAAACTGATCATTATCCAAATTCCTTAATCCCCTAATTGTGTGCCAGACTTTTCTCCTTCTTAATAACTGATCATATTTTCATTAAGTGAAAAGTGTATGGTTAGAACAAAACCAGATCATATTTAAAGGGCAACTACTATGCAAAATCCACTTTTACATGGTGTTTAATCACAAATGTGTATTGGCAGTGTGTGAACACAATTGCACAATTGAACACAGTTGAACACAATTGAACATAATTCACAGTGAACACACCCTGCAATGGTAAAAATCCATGAACCCACACTTTTCTTAATCCACACTAAACCAATATAGTCTCAGTAGACATGGCATTTTTAATTTTCTCTAAACAACAGAGTGAAAAAACTATGACCTCAGAACCTGTAAGTGTAATTAGCCGTGAATTTCCTACTGGGTTTTATAATGGGCTTTTTAAGTAAAATAAAACCTGTGGTAAACATAACCTGACGATACTTTTTTTTTGTTTGATCTACAACCTAAAACTAAAAGTTTGAAGCAGCTTTGTTCATTTTTGAAAACGTATGTTTTTAATGAGTGAATATATAAGAACATTTGGGCTGTGAGTGTGTGCACTTGCACATTGTAAAACAACATTTTAACATTTCTTTAAGTTATGTTTAACACAGGTTTTTTCCCCCCCGAAATTGAAAAAAAGCCCCATTATGAAACCCAATAGGAAAATTTTGAAGGAATCCACAGCAAACTACTCTTCCGGGTTTGGATGTCTTAGTTTCCCCTCTCTATTTAAAATCCTATTGTTTAGGTCACGCCCACGGCAGCTGACTGACAGCCCTCAAAAATGACATTTTTCACATTGTAATAAATCTGTTCAGATTTTAAAATTCATAAATTGAATTCCAGGAAAAGAAATTTAATGATAATACTGTTAATCATTCATAGAAATGACCTCACTGAATCAACATTCTTTATACTCTAACAAGCTCGTTCTTAAACTGGAATGGAAAAAGAGTAGAGCTTCTTTGTTTGTATATAGTTTGCTTTGTTTTGTTTTTATGGCATATGGTCTTGTTTTGGATAAACAAACAATTTGTACAATATCTGCATATTATGTCAAAATACAAGTAGAATCATAATATGGTTTAAGGCGGCCGTACACGGTGCGAATTCGGACAGTCGGAAGTCCGTATGGCCACACATACGTCACGAGTCACTTTGTTTACGGACGCAGTGGTACACGGCAGTTTTAGCGCTCAACAAATCATCTCAGCAAACAGCACACACGTCACGCTTTCCCAAAGTTTTTTGAAATGTTTAAATATGATCGTGAGGTCGGGAAGTGCTCGTGAGGCACTCTGCTCGTCTAATAATTTCTCAAACACCATATGAGCCCCAACCATACGAGAAGAGATGATTTCCTCCCATAAACAAAAAAATTGCATGCGAGCTCAATACAACCTCAAAAATCGCAGCGTGTACGCCCGCCTTTATTGTGATAATCAAATAACAAAGGCTGCAAGGTAATTAAATATACTTGCTTGTAGTTAATGCATGATGTTACAACCCTCTTCCAGTACAGAACAGAGTGATATGCACCCATATACTGTTACATTATGTGCAGTATTCAATAGTTTGAAAACATAGAAGAAAAAAACGTTCAATAATTTAATGATTTAAATTAAAAAAGCACATAATTGATCCTTTACCAAAATAGCCAATAATGACTGTTTGCAAACTGCCTATTCCAAGAACTTTATTACAAGAATTGTAGCTTTTATTTGGGCAGCACCCTTTGTTGCCTCTCTACCCCTGAAGGGTGTGTATATTAGTACCTTAAGTTACCCATAAAAATATGTTAGTGCCCCAAAAATGTTAGTTACTCACACTGACGTAAGTTTCGATACTGTAGGCCAATTTTACAACAACTAAAAAGTATAATTGTTCCCGTTTTCTGGCAATGGTAATTAAAATAGCTACTTTTGCATGAATTAAGCAATGAAATAAGACTCAAACCCCTGATAAAGCATGTATGTGAAGTCACACTAAGCGTGGGGTGTTAAGTTTTGTGTAAGGTTCTAAAATTAGACCTAAATGTGACCTTAACCTTAAACCTATATGTCTCCTTGGCAACATAATAACCACACCAGTTTTACAGCGCACAAGAAAAAAGACAGCATCAGAAATCTAAAAAGCTCCTACTCTGAACAATCCATAACAAGGAGATTTATTTAAATGATAAACCAAGGCACAAACAAAATCAAAACCATTCTCTCCCATCAACAGAGGAATTTAGTGAATCACTGGTCTCTTACAGCACAAAACCCATGACACAAAAATGTTTTACAAAGGTGTACCTAAGGATAGATCCTGTGGCATGGGGTGGATAAATGTACAGATACATACGTCCTGTTCATGGTTTGTGCTGATCTGGCTCATGTGCACCAGTTTATTCATGATCAAGTGAAGTTCTGGCCTTTGTGTAGGCCGTATTAATGAGGATGCTTAAGTCCAGATCTACATCCAAACACCTGCTTTCCTCCTTTCATTCTCCTTTTCCTGTCTTTATAATAATTCACAGTTAAAAACGGGTTACTTTGCGCGGTCATGCGATTCATTTGCCACTGAATTCCCTGCAATATCTCCTGATGCATGGAGGCCCAGACGATAATAAAACACCGGTGCTGCACTGCCAGGACTTATGAAGCTCTTCAACTATACATACACATCGAAAACTGCACACCTATAATACTTAGGTTACGGTGCATGTTATTAAAGAGACAAATAATTATTAATTATAATAGATAGATGCGGATGCAATGAGAGATGCGCCGCATCCTCATTACATCCTTATGGTTTACAGCCACAGAAGTCGAGCCATTTAGTAATTATATGTCAGTAACATTATTATTATTATGCATAAACTATGTAACAGCAGTGAACAGATCAACCATGATAAAACATAAGATGGTTTTGAGTGAATTACCTATACACAGGCTCCAACCTCTGTCTGCGATGCTGTCGCTGTTGCTCTTTCTTTGTTGTATCTTTGTGTATATGTTTTATTTTTGGCCCTAATGCATGTTATATCATTTTAACATGTCATTTAAAGATTTGGCTTTTTAATGAAATCCCTCAATCTGCTTTGTATGTTGTCCAGTTACCGCAAGTGTACGATAAAGACGGACCGATCCATTGCTCAAATGGGGAAGCGTGGACTACACACTGTTTGTCAATATAATTTAACCACAATTTTTTTTTCGTATTTCATATATAATACTTTAAAAAATAATATTTGTTTTAAAAACGTAGATTAAAAGGGGTGGGGTGGGTGACCATGATTGCTATAAAATAGTGAGAGACCATTATTACCCACTCTGAAATACATGGACTCTTCCGGAGCGCACGGACTCTTAGCAACAAACCAATGTTTCCATCCGGGTTCTTTTTAAGGTGACTAATAATAAAAGGCTAATAATATATATTTCCTATTTTTTAAGGTAAAAAATAATGTGGTTTTCTTATTTTTCTATGTTATTTTATGAGTATAAACCAAATGTCAATCTTTTTCAGTATTGCTGACAATGTGTAGATCACAACTAAAAGTTGTTGTTGTTTTTTTGTTTGTTTGTTTGTTTTTACTTTAATATTACACTTTAGTTCTAACATCAATATTTAAAAGAAACAGATTAGTTAAGGGAATTAATAAGTTGGCCAATAGCGTAGATCTTTACATCTTTTCTCCGCTTGGTAGCGCTACGACTTAACTCATTACACCTTCTCTATTATTTTCATGGTTTCTTTTTCTTAGTTTATGTGCTGGCTAGCTTTTATTTGTGATAACATCTGTTGGTAACTGCTAATACCACTCTTTTTTAGGCTATAATTTGATCTCGTGAGCAATTTGTAGAAACATCCTAGCGAGGCACTGACCACCAGGGTATTAGTTTTACTGCTGAAAAGAAATTATACTAGTTACGCTGGTAATTACTTTATTCAGGACTGAGCAATTGGTTACTTTTTAACCTACTAATGTGAAATGGTTTTACAGAGTGCATATAATGACACATCATTCGAAACATTGTATTTTATGCACATTTTGTTTGAAAAGCTAAGACATCCTGCACGTAGAATCTCATCAAGGTCTCATCAAATTATATGATCAATTTATTGACGTAATTTCAGTAATAGATAGCTCTGTTTTCTAGAAAGTAAAGTATTTCTAAAGGGTATTCACAAGTTATCTCTCAGAGAGAATCAATACATTCATCCTGTGATGGCCTTTGGAACTTTAGAGTGTCTTTTTGTTTTTCTCCACTGTTTTGGGTGTTGAGCAAAAGGCCTGATGTATTTACTTCTTCATTAACACAGAATACTACAACAGGAAGTATAAGTGGTATGGGAAAAACTTGTTGGTTAATCTAAGCCTCTCAAACAGGAAATGACTATGACTTCTGTGCTGTAAAGAAGAGCATTTGTGGTTATCAAACAGTTGAGAGTTTTCTTCAGGGTGAGTTGTGCATGTGATGGCCCAGACAAAAGATCCAAACTTTGGGCAGTCAACAGGCACCAGCTCTGCCCTTCAGAAGCTGGACACATTAGCTAGCCGATTTTTTTACAAATGTCGAAAAGGACACCAGGAGAAAGGACTAGAGAATGAGGGGCCACATGTGTCAGAGTATACCGTCCTATGGGATGCAACAAGTAAGTGAAAGTAAAATATGTTTCAAAATATTTTCTTTTTTTTTTATTCAATGCACAAAAAGACTGATTTCTTAAAATGATTGACTTTTGATATAAATAAAGTCAGTGCATATACTTTGCACATAGGTTGCATATATAACCTCTAGATGGAAGGGTATGTATTTTATTGTAATTAACTGAAGAGTGCAGGAGTAAAATGTGTTAGTCGTGCATACAGTACATTTCTATACACTTTGATTGTTGTCAGACTTTTTGTGGTTTCAACAGGAAGAGACCAGTTTGTTTCTCACAGCTAGCAAAATATTAAGCACACCAAACTTGCTACTGTTAAAATAGCAAGTTTCCTACACATAAAGTATCAACTTTTCTTTTAGGTAATGGCAAACCTAATAATATTGTAGGTTGCCCTACTACGCTAAAATGTAAATGTACATGTAAAAATTAAAAAAAAAAAATACAACATTATTACTGATAATACAAATTTATGCAATTCAAAACTCGTGTTAAATCTCAAACAATATGAAGACATATGTTGTAGCATGTAGCAAAAACCACGTTTTTGTTTATTAATTTGTAAATAAATATCAGAAGAAACCATTGTATGCATTAATTTAATAATTTTAATAATAAATGTAATAAGTAATTTCATGAGATAAATCAAGATAATCCAAAAGAAAGTCATTGCTGTTGTGTGGCAAATGGTCATTTGGTTGTTGTAGTTCTAAAGTAATAATAATAATAATTAAAAGATAGTGTTGTCCTTTTCATTTGCATTTCATTTAGAATATTCCTCAATATTATTAAACCTTTACTTTCGATAGTCTCTCTGGATAGAAAATTTAGTTTTTTAATTAAATTGAGAATTTGTTACGCCATTTTTGCTTTTGTCCGTTTCACTTTTAAAAATAAGTTTCAGTTTGTACTGTGGTTTCTCATGATGGAAATGTGTTTGCATGACACAAAACTCAACTCAAATACTCTGTAGTAAATACCTACTGTTCCTGAAACTTTCAGTTCATTATATTATCAGCTTCAGTGCATTAAAAAAGCTCTGTTAACACATTTAAATGGATTTCAATGAAGTTGATTTATTTAGTTATTGTTTATCTTAAAATCATACATTGAGCTATCTTTTTCAATTTATAATGTTAATTCTGTTCTCTGTTCATTCAGTGCAAGACTTCTTTGCAGCTGCCAAAGAGGACTTCTTGAGAAAATGGGACTTTCAGCCACAGGTATGGGAGCTTTTTTAGAACGAACATGAAAGTTGGAGACAGTTGTTTTCTTTTTGCAGAACTAACTGTTGACTTCTTCCGTGGGGTTTGCAGAGCACAACGTGTCTAGATGATTTTGACAGACTGAAAACTCTTGGCACAGGATCTTTCGGAAGAGTAATGCTAGTCAAGCACAAACAGTCGGGACGATACTACGCAATGAAGATTCTGGGCAAAGAAAAAGTGAGTATGCATGCTGTACTATATATCCTCCTGGAGGTCTCGGCAATTGATTTTTTTCTTCTGCGCAAGACATCTTCTATGAGACGTAACATGTAACTTAATGATCCTGGGTTTTTTAGAAACGCAGAATGTATATTATTTTAAATATTATTTATTTATTTTTAGGTTTTCCAAGAAGAGTATAACTTTATAATACACATATAATAAAGAGAAAAAATTGTTGTATCACCACAACAATTAAGAATGTTCTTTTGATTTTAGAGAACATAATAAGCAGTTTCTGTAAACTCAAAAGTAAATGATTTAAGATCTGTTTACATTCTGTTTATTATGAGTAAGTTTATGCACTGCTTTTATGTTGCCTACTGCTCTGCTGCTTCGTCTGTGGATTCTGATTAGATGTCATTGTTTTTAGCAGCTGGATAAAAATACCGTTCCTCTGTGTCATCAGTGTTATACTGTAGCTGTGGTGTGGACTTCCCTATTGTCATTGAATGAAAACAATTATTAATGCTTCGTACTTTCAAATTGTATTAAAACTTTATGGTTTTATAAAGCTCAATTAAGTTCTTTTAAGTAAATTAAGTAATTTTAAGCATGTAAGTTATACTATTACTAATACTATTAGTAATACTATTACGCATTACTGATGCAAATGCTAACTAGACCTTTCCACTAAACTAAATTTGCTTAATTTGTGTATCAGTTAGTGACAAACTTCTACAAAAATCATATAGGATTACTATTATTTTTCTTTTTTTATTATTATGTACTAAAAGATTAATAAAGAATTAAAATAATTAAAATTAAATAAACTTCACAAATAGGAACATTAATCACATTAAACATTAATCAAAAGATAATAATATTCACAATAAATTGAAATAAAAATATTAATTCTGAATTAACAAAACTGTTCTCATATCTGTAAGTCTGCATGCTTTAACTAAAAAGGATTATTAAAATTATTTTATTTTATTTTGAGTGATTAATGATTATCAGTTGCATGCTAACCCTCAACTTTGACATTGTAATTCTTGCTGTGTAATATTTTAAGTTTCTCAGATTAAATCAGTCATAAAAAACATATTTTTTAAGTAATGTCAACATTTTATTTCACAAGTTTGCGCTTTCTCATTAATAAATGGGAAGGTAGCAAAGCAAGTTTAAGCAAATTAAAAGAAAATTTGGCGAGCTGTCCAGGAAGCGAGCCGGGAGAACGGCCTGAGCCCTAGCCCTAATACATTTCTTATATAAATAAGAATGTATATTATATATTCTTATATAAATATAAATATATATAAAATAAATGTTTTGAAATGTAAACTTATATTATCTAATGACTAACTTGAGCAAACGATTAAAACCGTTTTTTACCTGGTGAAAATATTACTGTTCTAATAATTTTGGCCATCACTGTATGAGTTGCATTCATTTGAATTAAACACCTCAATCATAACATTAATACTGAACATGCAAAACATTGTAGGATAAACATAATTTGTTTGGATATTTCAGATGACTTCTTTCAAGTTACTTGTAAATTAGCACATTACTTTTTATATCTGAGTTACCTTTTCAAATTTTCATATTTATTCGACCGTCTTCATTTCTGTTTTGTTTTTTTAACTGCTGAAAAGTGTTGAACCTTCCTCTCCTGTGTTGTACTTTATAGACGTGAAATTACTTTTTCTTCAACCTGAGGTTCATTCATGACATATTTGTGTGCCAAAGGGCTTTTACATTTGACACATACATAGACTTTACATAGACTTTTTTATATCAAAAACAAACAGTCAAGCCCTGCTCATATTTAAAAAGTAACATATTTCGCTATTAGTGTAACAAGGGAGTAACAAATTATTTTAATGCATTACCTTTAAAAGGTACTTTTCTAACACTGGTCAGAACATAATGTGAAATGGTACAAATACATTTACAGAGCAGAGAGGAAACGGAAACTTTCTCTGCTGACAGGATCAAACCGCAGCTAGCAGCCCAATGATGTTGACTGTCACATAATCAAGACTGCTGAAATGTCATGTAACTTATGAAACCAAAACATATTAAAATTTACTGAGAGGATCATGCACTAAAACATTATGTTGGCCAAAGGAGTCAAATATGAATCAATACTGTCATTATTACTAAAGTTATTCTGTCTGGATCCCGCTTCTTCTTGAATTGAAATTACAAACAGTGTCATCTTAAAATAACAATTATTATTTTGAAACAATTTTAAAACCGCAAATATTGCCTGATGATGTTTTTAGAAATAGGTTTCAGGTTAATATTGTTTTATTTTACCAAAATAGTGGAAATGTACAAGTGCATATCTTTTGAAACCAAAGATTTTCAGTTTGGTTTAAGTTTTAATCCTATTAATCTTTTTTCTTTTTTTTCAGTAATTGCCAAGACTAAATTTCTCATTCATTCTGTAACCTTTACTCTAATTATATTTATTTATTTATTTTATTAAATTCATAAATGGAACATCTATCCCCACTTAACCTTGCTTACTGCTCTACATAAGAC
>JAUYWG010000045.1:2575975-2587890 GCA_034779775.1 Enteromius afrohamiltoni
GGGTGTCAATGATGGCCTTCTGGACAGCAGTCAGGTCTGCAGTCTTACCCATGATTGTGGTTTTGAGTAATGAACCAAGCTGGGAGTTTTTAAAAGCCTCAGAAAAGATTACAGAAAGTAATGAACTTCATCACAATATGCTAATTTTGGAAAAAAAAACTGTATTATTCAAAAACAATTCTTTTCCTGAACAAGATCTTATTTGCAAATTTCATAAACAATTTAGGCACACATCCTTTCTCCAAAAGTCTGCCCATGAAAAACATTTCAGCCAACCCATTATGTACAATTGTGTAAAATGCAGAGAACTGTAGCTTCATGGCTAAAATAAATTATACCCATATTCTTGTGTGCTGTTACAGAGACAATGTGATTTCTGTGGACACCCATTTTAGTAGATTTACATTTACGTTTAGTCATTTAGCAGACGCTTTTATCCTTAGCAATTTACAAATGAAGACATTGGAAGCAATCAAAATCAACAAACAAGCTATGCAAGTGCTATAACAAGTCTCAGTTAACTTAACATAGTACATGTAGCAAGGTTGTTTTTAAATTATAAAAAAAAAGAGTAACCTAGTGTTAGAGGCCTTTTTGCTTTTGTATAATAAAAAAAAAATAGATTAGAGATTATATTGTTTGTTTGTTTTTATTATTAACAAGCAGTAAATAAATTATTTAAAGAGTTGGTCCACCCTAAAGTGAAAATTACTCTCCCTCATGTTGATTCAAATCGCTTGATTTTAATATTTAACACGTTTAAAGTGTCAGAGTTGTAACTGATCTTATTTAGAATATCTTCACTTGTTTTCTGGTCTTATGGGTTTTGATCAACATGAGAGTGAGTAAATTATGAAAATTTAGTTTTTGACTGAACTAAACCTTTAAGGCCAATAAGGTGGTGTCACATATCTTTAGGTTTGTGTAGATACACAGTATTTGGTCAAAAAATGGCATTGTATAAGTGAAAACTTTTGCAATTTTTTTGTCTTAACAGTTCTGTGGAGAATGGGCAGCTTTCTGATCCAGCCCACTGGGCCGTAGCAGATGTGGTCAATTATTTTAAGGCTACAGGGTTTGAGGAGCAAGCCAACGCTTTCCAGGATCAGGTAGAAATTTGCCGAAATAAACACGACAGCAACCATTATAGATGATAAAAAACACAAGATTGCGATAGTATGTGATTTTCTTAAGATTTGGATATTTTCATAATTTACACAGGTAAAATCTAGTATTTTAATTTAAATCATGACTGTGATTAATGTGATAGAATTATTTATATATATATATATATATATATATATAAACAGTATTTTTGGGTCACTTTGAAGAAAGCGTCTAAATGAATAAATGTTGATAACAGAAAAAGCAATAGGCAATTTACAAAACAATCTTGACTAAATTAAATAAATCACAATTATTACAACCATTAGAAATATTTCCAACCATATCCCAAACATTTCTAAAACAGCCTGACCCCCAGTTCTCAACAAAATGAATGTACAGTAATAACATGTGACAAACTATGATGTCAAGTTATTATGTATGCTTAGATCTAGAATATTAAACTCATTTTGTCTTATATATTTTACCATGCACTTTTTTAGCATAACTAAATGCCTTTTTATTGTTCATCTTTACAGTCACAGTCAGTTTTATATAAATAATATGGGAATTCCACAGTAATTGTGCAGTTTCTTAAAACAGTGAAGCAGCGCTTCATTATTTAATTTTAAGACAATCATGTTATCAATAGATAATATCATCTGGTAACATTTTATTTGATAACTTTAGACATTCTTCTAACAGTACATAACTTTGCAACTACATGTCAACTGGCCTTCATAAGAGTATTAGTAGACTGTCTGTTTAATATCTTTTAACACTTTAGTCCACAAAAAAAAATATGAGAAAGTATAAGTCAACTTATTCTACTAACTCTAAACCTACCATAACAGTCTACTCTGAGAGTTAATTGACATGCAGTTGCAATTGAATGAGAATTACTTGAGATGTAGATGCAAAGTTACTTATACTTTCTAAAGTGGATCATATCAAAATAAAGTGCAACCTATCATTTTATTATTTGTCTCCTATATTTTTTTTGTTCAACTTTCCCTGACAGGAAATTGATGGCAAATCCCTTTTATTAATGACTCGAAATGACGTTCTGACTGGACTATCAATAAAACTGGGTCCTGCACTGAAGATCTATGAGTATCACGTCAAGCCTCTCCAAACCCAACACTTAAAAAGTAACGTCTCATAGCTGCTGCAGCCACAAGGACGCATGGATGACAATCACAGCAGAGGCGCAGGGTAACTGCAGGCAGAACTAATACATTTTATGCATCTTAATAAATAAACATGGTGAATTTATTGCTTTTAAGGTCTCATTCTGCTGTACAGGCATATTTACTGTTTTTAGTTTACCTGCGTTTAACATGTTCTTTCTGGTTTTACCTTCACTTTGCGTGCTTGTACATAAATCATTATTGCTTTTAAGATTAAATGATCATATTAAAATGTGATCTGTGATGTAAAATGGCTTGAACTAAAATTGAAACACTATTCTTGAAGATGTTTGTGTGTAACGCATGAAGTACTTTTGAACAGAAATGAGAGGGAGGTTGGTGTTCATTTTTCCTTTTTTGTTTTTCTGTTTTTTAATAGATAAAAAGTGTGTTGAGCTAAAGTAACAGCACAAATGATCGAACTTCTGGAAATGATGTATTTGCTGTGGTTTACAGCTATAAAGTCTCAGCACATATAGGGCTTTGTTTGCAGGAGTCCTGTCAGAATGACAGTGCTTTTGTGCTGCTACGAATTCACTTTATTTATTTCATTCTGTAACTAACAATGTGATTTCCTGATGAATTGTTGATTTTGAAAGCCAGCACAACACTGTAAATCTATAGCGGTTTGTGATACAGGGTGTTTAAAAAGATGAAACAAAAGTGAGTCTAGACTGCAATAAATGGTGCTTATTCAGATTGCTTAAAAAAACTCATTACAGTTTTGTGTGACTTCCTTCCTTTTGTGTGTATGTGGTATTTGATTTGATTATTTATTTTAAAAAATGGATAATTAAATGTAATAGTCCATCTTCTTAAACAATAACATCCCAGATATGTTAATGCATGATCTGAATCTAATTGTTCTTTTATGTAAATTATGATTTTAATTGTGTTGTGTTTACTCCAAAAATACTGCTTTACACACCTTTCAACCCAAACAAACTGAAATTTCAACAAATCTGTCAATTTCGTTTTAAATTACTCATTAGGAAAACAGTTAAAACAAATATAAAATGTGTTATAAACAAATTCAAACAAAGAAGTTATAAAGACGAACACATACATTTTTGGACAATGTTTATTAATATATTTATCTGAGATGAAAATTATGTTTTCATTTCAACATAGTTTTGTATTTTTTACTTTACTTAATGTTGATGTTTAGGCAGGTAATCATGCTAGAGCCTAACTTGAGTTTTTTATAGGGTTTATTTGTATAAGATTTCTGGTTTGTAAATGCTGTTTTTCTTTACATTTTGGCTCGTGGTTTTCTGCGTACAGTGCCTGTGATGTTTCCTGATGGATTATCAAGGGGAAGATAAACCTGAAATGAATGCACAATAACATTGTGACATGATTTTAACATATAAATACAAACAAAGCAAGAACATTACTTTATCATCTCTAAGTTGGGATCGCAAAACATTGTTCTCCTGTGTGTATGGTTTGTAAAAGTTTGGCAATAAAGTCATTTTAAGAGTAGCAGTCTCAAAAGTCCTGATTTTATCACAGACCCTGAAAACTCTAGACTTTGTCCTTTGTCAACAGAGAAATATATTCAGACCGATCTGAACTGATAACTAGTGTTTGACTATTTTTTTTGCCCCAAACTATTTCGATCGATTTCTGTCACTCACCTCATCCTTGTTTGAAAGCCCTATTTTTGTCATGTCAATGACAAAATAATGCTGATTCGGCATAACTATCTCAATTTCTTCAACCTGCAGAAGCAAAGCGTGAGACCGTTTTTTTACATTTGCTTTTTAAGTATATGTATTTTTTAAGTATTATGAGCATCATAATGCAATTAACCACCAATGCATACCTTAGCAAACGCTGTAACTAAAGTCACACAAAACTGAAATCAGTTTGATTTACCTGTGGAATTCTGTCAAGAACCAGAACTTGTGATTCATACAAAGTTTTCTGAACAGAAGGAGAGTATGCACCACGATCATAGGGTCCTGCAAACTTCTGAATGATGGTGTCCTTAATGGTTTTCCTACAAGACAATTGTCATTACAGTAAGCTAAAATACACAGTACAGCATCTAATAGATGAAATAGAATGTATGACATACCATGTTCTATAGAATGTCTAAATGTTTTGCATTTACCATGCATCATCAAATGCCACATTTACATGAGTGTTGTAGCGCCATCTTGCATAAACAGAAGTGCAGAAGAATCTGTCCTTTGCCTCTGTCAGAGTGGTGAAACGGTCTCGTAGGAAGCCTTCAAATCCAGACTGAGTAGTCTTCAGTACCTTCATGCCTCTAATACCGCTGTGAACCACTGGAGTCACTGAGAAGCATATATATATTTGCTGAAGTAAAGCAAGAATATACTTTCCCCTGTACTACATTCAGACCGCCATCACTATTTCAGAATCACGTTTTTGCTTACTACTCGAATGTTGTTCGACCTCACAGAAGTGGTAAGCCTCAGGACAATGGATGAAAGCATGTGAGTGCTCGACTCCATTCTGTTAAACACATGTTAATAATATTTTGGCTATTAAAAACATGTTCATCGGTTTATCTATTAGCCATAAGTTGGCTAGACCTAGCACCAGCTTTACTACAGTATTGTCAAATAAATCCAGTAAGTGTCCAAAGTTATATCCATTCAGTTATTAGTCCCCTACTTTTCACAATATACTGTAGACCACCTCACTCAGTCCAATAATAAGTAATCAACTTTTCCCGTCAGTGCTACACTCACAGCTATCAACCCAACCTGGCACTATCTGCACTGTCTAGCACTATCTCAGATTGTAATTCTTCTTACAATTCAGTCATTTTGGCCTGGATGAAGGGATGCTACCTTCAGGTTAGCTATGCACACTCAGAACTCCTGGTCAGCCTAGATAACCTAGTATTAGTACTTTTATAAACTTTTCTGAACTTTGTATCTCTTGCAGTACTCTCTTGTTGGCTTTTGTACAATACATTCTTGTGATGTTCTTCATTCCTAGTTATTTTAATGAATGACTAAATATAAATACCAATTTCTACATACTTTTATTTTGGGAGTCACTGTATATATTCAGCTTTAGCGGGAACACAACACCTTTTCCAGCCTTTTCCAGGGAACTTCATCAATGTTGACCCTCACTCTGGTGACATGATTGAATGATGTGAGGAAATGCTCGCAGATATCCAGGGCAAAGCTCTCAATGGTCCTAATCTGTAAGACAAGAAATCTTCTGTGTTTAAGTCATATCATATCATAGCTTAATATAGCAAAACATTAACTATTTTTGCAAGACATTAGACTTTCATGTTGATTATCTAAAGAAATGCTGGTTGGAAATCATTCTAAAATTGCATATGTACCTGAACTGCGGTAGTTATATTAAATATTTGACTTCTAAGCTAATTTGTAAGATGAAGAACCATATTATAAAAGGACCTACTCCTTTTAGTTTGGCAAGAGCGTGGACGGTGTTTTTGATGGTGTCAGTGGGGATGATATCAGAGTTGTCTCCTGTCAAGTAGTCATTGCGCGTCTTCAGGGTTAACTGAACGTCTGCGATCAGCTCAGTAATATGGTGATGGATCCCTTCACGGCGAATGTGAAGAACTTTAACCATATTCTTCCCATAGCCAGTTCTCACAAACTCCACATTCTACATGAGACATGCTATTAAATAATACTGTCGATCAAATGCATTTTTAAGAGGATATGCATCCACACACATATGGTATGAATGAAAAACAAATATCTTTACCTGATTTGAGGTAGTGGCCATGACTGTAACTGGAGTTACTGCTGACTGCACCAGTGGTTGGAGAAGGGTGCAAAGGGTTTTGAAAAAAAGGTGGTGTCATGTACCAGTTTTGATGTTTTGGGTCCAAATGATCAATGATCTGCCCCACCTCCATAAACCTTTATACAGAGATTTTGATTTGCTGAAAGCCCTCAAAACAAGCCACCTCTCCTCTCTACCTCTGCCCTGTTTTATTTTCACAGTGACCACTCCAACCATGACCCAACATTTCATCTGGTTCACTGGCCTCCCTTTACTACCTCTCAACTGTACATCAACCAAAGTTCAACAGATTTATTTTTCGAGGAAAAAAAGAAAATCAAGCTTGAGCTTGAGTGTTTCAGGAACTGCAAATTTTGTCTGTACATTTTAAAGGGTGTTTCTTCGGTATTCCAGTTTTGATCTAACAGATATCTATGCCTTGTTTAATTAACAGTAAATGACAAACAAATAGATCTAGATCAGCAGATTAGCTTGTTCATTTATAATCTTCTCTTAAGCTTGATTTATGTATACTTAGGAAATATCAGGGTTGGATATTGGTTGGGAGAAAGATGGAGGTGAAAGATGGTATATATATATGTATTTCATTGTAGAGAAAATTTTATACATGAAATCCTTATACTTTGATCAAAAAACTAAGCCTTTAAATATCACCCTAGAGATATCATCGGAATACACAGAGTGACAATTTTCCTCCTTGAATGTGAACTACAGTATACTTTAACTTTTGATTCCAAAAGCTCAGTCTTATGTTTTACAGGTGATGTTCAAAAAGAGCCAAGCAGAATATATATATATATTTTCTTACTTATATTTATAGGATAAATATAGATAAATATAGAATTTTTGACTCCTTTTATTTAATATGTTAGCATTTTACATTTTAATTTTATTTAGTTTATTCACAAATAATGAATTTACGCTTATAGTGGGGTAGATTGTAACAACTTCTTTCTTATTACTTAATTTACATTTTTAGGGAAAATGTTTGATTTCTAAACAACCAGATTTTCATTTCCCCAATCCCTGCTATATTCAGGCCACTTCTATGTCACTAGATTACAGCTGCATGTCGGTCATGAGACAAACTTCCTCTTTTTGACAATAATGCAGCCGTTTTGACTTCACAGATTGGAATACGAGAGAAAGCATCACTCTCTTTCTGTTTTCATTTAAGCAGGAAATTCATATGATTTAGTAACTTTGAATCACAGACTGAAATGTTCATGTTGTTTCAACTCTGTGAGTGTATGTTGTTGTTTTTTAACAGTTTCTCAGAGGCAGCAATATCATGTTTAAATGAGGATGGGCAGCCAGTTGACTGGTAGGATGAAATCTTTGCTCTTGGGTTTAGTTTATGCAAACATGTTTGATGGTTCTTGTTGAAATCAATCTTTTAACTGCTGTATGCACTGTGGACTGTTAGGTGCATCGTATTATTTAATGTTTTATCAAATTGTAACTGTTATATATTCTTTGAAAAGGTTCATTATTTATAAACTCCCCATTTACAAAATGGAAGTTAAAGGAAGTGGAGTGGATTACATGTATCTGGATCCATCCGTCATGGATTTTCAGATGAGTAAACATACAGTCAACAGTAGTAAAGGAGCTTTAGGCAGAACACTGACACAGCTATATTCCAGATATACGGTAAGATAATATATATATATATATATATATATATATATACTGTACACATACTGTACAGGACTTTTACAAAAGTTCCTTAAAAGACACATCTTTCCTTTTTTTTCTCTCTCAGACGTTACTGTAGTGTGTATCAATAACACATAGATGTACTTTAATTTTTCAGTCCAAAGACTCAGTCTATATGCTTTACAATGACGCTCCACCAGAACTGAAGTACCCAAGCAAATATGGACATACAAAAGGTAAATTTATGTCTGACAATGGATATAAAACGTAAACAAAGATTTATATTTTCAAGCAACTATCTTAGATTTTGATTTAGTTGTTTACTTAATATTGTCCTTTCACTATTAAAATTCAATGTTAAGGCACAAAGGCAATAAAGGTTGTGTTTGTAAAAAAAAAAAAGTCAAAAATAGTTTAGGACAAGTTTTACTCTCTTTTCTATTCAGTCCCCAACACATTTTGATGCTTGAAAAAAACCCTTTTGCATTGCTTTTTGAAGCTCAAGGTTCCCTTTTTCAGTCACTTCACAATGTTTAAATAGAAAACCCTTGAAGTCAATATGCAGACACAATTTTTTTTTTTTATTGTCATATTTAAAATATATATTGTGTAAAAACAATGGCATTATTGATTTTTCTATGTAAACAGTCAAAACTGTTTTATTTAATTTATATTATTTACATATTATTTAGCACATACCCCAACCCCAACCCCTGCCCCTAAACCTACCATCTGTAAATAAAACACAAGAGAATCATTTTTAGTGATTAGTGTGTTTTAGTCTCTTCTTTGCATAAAGACTGTGCTTATGTGTCATGATCAGCTGGATGGTCCAGCTCAGGACACTGGATGGCACTCCAGAGCCCAGCGAACTGTGTGTGTGTTTTTGTCTGTTTTCATTCATGGACTCTCCGCCTACCTTGTATGTTGCCTTGGTGTATGATTCATGTCTCCGCCCACCTCGTCAGTTGTCATGGTGTTTCTTTGTTGGCTCCACCCAATGATCTAGTTTGTTGTAAATAAATCCCTGTATGTGTTTGTGTGTCTTCAAGGTTCATTACATCGTCAACCTTGTTCCTGTATTTCATTTGTGTCTTTGTTCCTAGTTTGTTTTGTCATTTAGATTTATTCGTCGCTGACCTATGCCTGTTCCCAGATCTCCGCTTTGCCTCACCCTTCGGACTCTGTTTATCTAGTAATCGACCCTTGCTTTGTATTACATTTACTCTACTGTCTATGCCTCTCATGATCCTGTTTGCCGGTGCTCGACCTTGTCTGCCTCGACCCTGAATATTAATAAACACTGTTTGCATTTGAACCCACACGTTTCACGCTCACATTCCTGACAGTATATCTTCAGAAGAATTGGAATGTGACATGAATGTGTAATGTATTTATACTGCTTGTTTATGATAATTTGTGCAATAAATATCTGTAACTGCATTTGTCTGTGTGTGTTTTAAATTGTTCAGAGGTGGGTAGGTTTGGGGTAGGGGTGGGGTTTGGTGGTCCTCGAACTGATTTCAGCTCGGCCAGTTTCGGTCTTGCAGCTCGAGGAGCCGCCACCCATCCTAGCGATCTCTGACACGCTAGTGATGGGTTCTGACACCACGTCACAGCGAGAGGGGCTGTGTGGTGTCCAAACGGTCCCAGTTAGGTGGGAGGTGTTCGCGGTTCCTAGCCTGCACGGAATGGGCCATAACCCTGTTACATGGTACGAGGACCAGTGATGTCGGTCTGCGATTTGGGTTTCGTGTGGCTGGATCCGCCAGACCCTGTCTGTGTTCCAGATCTTGTGTGGCTGGATCCGCCAGACCCTGTTTGTGATCCCGATCTTGGGTGGCCGGTTCCGCCAGACCCTGTCTGTGATCCGGACTCTTGGTGTAAATATCTGTAACTGCATTTGTCTGTGTGTGTTTTAAATTGTTCAGAGGTGGGTAGGTTTGAAAAGTGACTGACTAAAAAGGGCTTCTTTGAGCTTCAGAAAGTCATGCAAAAGGGTCTTGACCAAGCGTCAAAATGTGATGAGCTGGATTGAAACTGTGTTAAAACACTGTATCCAGCTTCATGGGGTAACTGAATTGTCATGATTTTTTTTGCAGGCGTGCTGATGTTTGACCAGTCTCAGGGATTTTGGCTTACACACAGCGTTCCTCATTTTCCTCCATTTCCAGAGAGAAATTACAGTTACCCATCTACAGGAAAATACTTTGGCCAGACTCTGCTCTGTATTACATACAACTATACACAGTTCCCTCAAATATGTGAGCACATGCAATTCTTATTATATAGAATCTGTCTGATTTAAAGTGTGGTTGAATTTATTGCTCGCTGTCTGAAATAAGTATTCCTCTCTTTTAACAGCATGGCAGTTAGCATATCTTAATCCACGTGTGTATAACTGCTCTGTCCCTGTGGCATTTTGGCCAGACATTGCAGCCATTGCACAAATGTGTGATGGTAAGACACCTGCCATTAAAAACAGAAGGAGTCTGCAGAAGCTGAAATCAGTTCGAGGACAAACCTTTCTCAGTTTTGCCAAATCGCACAATTATGTGGATGGTGAGAGCTCTCAAGTTCAAAAACTCTTCTATATATTTAGACTGATAAAGCAGTTTATTGACTTTGGCATTATTCCAAAGTGCTATTTGCACTGGTTATGTAACTATGCAAGCAAGCAAGACTCAAGTTCAGTCCCTACATTTTTTACTTTTGCATGACCATTATATTATATCAACTGTCTTTTTCAAGACACAACACTTTACAATATCTTATTACAATGTTGCATGTTATTTAACAATTCTTTGCTATTTCCATTATGATGCAGTAGGCTAAAAGCTAGTGATCTATTATGAGATTTTGTAATTTATTTAAAAATTATCCTTGATCCTGTTCCTTCCCCAAATGATCAATCCAGTTTAATGTTACTACTGTAAATCACAAAACTCAATATCAAAGATGAAGATATGCAAAAGCAATAAATGAAGAGTTTTTTTGTTTGTTTGTTTTTCTGCCCTCCAAAGCTGTATCTGCTTCAGAAGGCTTGCAAACAAGTAGTATGTGTCAGTCCTTATTTACTGAAATTTCAAAGGAAAATAGTCTTCAACATGTACGTGTGTGTGGTTTACAGGGACAAAAATGTGTTTAATGACATGGGTGTGACATATAGGTATTACAATTTGAATGTGGTTTATGAGGACACTGTCTATGTCCCTGTAATTCAAAAGGCTTAAAAACCTTAATAAAATGTTTTGTTGTTGTTGTTGTTTTTTGAAAATCTAAAAATACACAAAGTTTGCTGCAAGGGGTATAGTTGGTGTAGAGCAGGATTTCTCAATCCTGGTCCTGGAGGTCCGCTGTCCTGCAAAGTTTTGCTCCAACCTTGATTAATCTCACCTGCCTGTAGCTTACAAGTAATCCTGAACATCTTAATTAGCTGGTTCAGGTGCGTTTGATTAGAGTTGAAGCTAAAATTTGCATGATAGCGGATCTTCAGGACCAGGATTGAGAAGCCCTGGTGTAGAGCAATAACACATACAGTCTGTACAGTATAGAAACCATTATGCCTTTGAGGAGTCCCCATAAACCACAAATAAAATATGTGCATGTGTGTGTTCCACACAAAGTTAATATAAATGAATACTGCAATACCACTGCTAATACCATGCTGAACATTTATTGTACAGATATTTACACCGTTTGGGTGGCTCAAGCGCTGGGGACAGATCTGCTGGTGGAATCATGGCTGCATCAGTCTCATCGGCTCCCCTCGAACTGCTCACTTCCTCGACACGTGATGAACATTGACAGAGTTTGTCTCCCAGGACCACAAATGTTCAGAAACTATGAGGATCATTCAAAGTGGTGTGTGTCTTATGCGTTCAAAGACCAGTGGGCATGTCTGGGGGACTTGAACAGAGACAGTAGCCAGGCTTGCAGAGGTGGTGGGCTGATATGTTCTCAAAGCTCAGTCATTTATAAAGCTTTCCGTCAGGCCATGGCTGGGTATAAACACTGCTGAAAAACACCTCCTGTACTAGCTCCAGACATTGGAGCATGTATTAACTTCTAAAAAAACGAAAACAGAAAAAAAGTAAATTTAGCTTACCATCTAAACAATCAACAAAAGCAAAACAGTCCAATTTGATTAAATATTAATCTGATAATTATGTCCTTCCAAGCATA
>JAUYWG010000045.1:2587990-2611792 GCA_034779775.1 Enteromius afrohamiltoni
TGAGTAATGAACCAGGCTGGGAGTTTTTAAAAGCCTCAGGAATCTTTTGCAGGTGTTTAGAGTTAATTAGTTGATTAAAACAATAAAAGGCTTGAACTGCTTCAGTTGTGTGTAATATATATTAAAGTCTAAAATATATTAAAGTCTAATGTTTATCAGTCAAAATATTTATGCAAAGAATACACTATTACATTTTCTTTAAGCTCTTCATATAGGTTATACTCTCTTTTTTGTGTTTATGAAATTGGTATTATGTCAGATTATTGAACATCAAAGGTTATTATTTTTGTTTGCCTCTGAAGCTCGTGACCGGTGGAAGAGGCAATATTTTGACACTAAGAAGGCAACAACACATCTGGAGGACACACTAAAGAGTGTACGACTGGAACTTCACACCTTCTACAGTAAAATGCTACAACAACTCCAAGCCCGGGATGGTGTAAAACGACGAACGCAAGTAAAGAAACAGTCAAGCACAAAGTTAAAGGTAGTTTAAACTGATTCTTTATCATTTTTTAGTTAAATAATTATCTAATCATGCTTTATTTATAGAACTCTCTTAACAGGGAAGAAACTGTCCATTTTAGTCTTGAATTAAATGTTTTGGTACAACAAATCAAGAACATTTTGCTTTACCACTTCTACCACAGAATGAGTTGATAATCCAGATCATGACAGAGAGCAGTGAAATTGATAATCTCAGGAAAAATGTGGATGATGCTAAAATGAAACTGGCCACAGAGAGCAAGGTACTGAACAGGCATGCACTGATAAGTTCTGTTGGTTAGTGTCAGCACTTGTGAATATATTTCTCTTTCTTTCTTTATCTAGTTGAGAAAGCAAGCTGCCACAGAATTACGGGCCCTGAGAGCAGAACTGATGCAAAAGAGAGCTCAGTTATAAAGAAACAGAATACATGTCTATGTGTAGTATTTAGTATTAGGTTTCTTAGAAATGAGATTTCTTTGTGGACAAAAGTTGTGATTCAGCTGATGAAATGACTAATGGTGCAATGGTTTGAAAGCACCAGTGTTTTAGAGAAACCAACCTATGGTTGGCTGACATATAATCCATTGCATTCTTCAAGAGTATTGCAAGTCTTGCAAAAAATATAATCCGTCAAGAAAAACTATATTACTTGTTTTAGAGACCTTTTTACAAGCAAGAAAATAACCCTTTAAGAAGTTAGCTGAAGAGAATATGATGCCTGAAAAAGTTTTAATGTAATTGTTTAGTGATTTTGCTTACTGTAGTGATGGGTCACCTCCCATCTTAGATCAAGACACTAGTGATTGGCTGGGAGGGGCGGTGTGACCCATATTTACATATTTCAAAAATGGGTGTGTTGTAGTTTGTCCTAGTTTTAAGGTTATGAATGGATTTAGATGAATCTTTGTAAACTCTCTTTGTTCACCCACTGCCTTTGCATCCAGAGGTCCTAAGGAATTTTTATGGCGTCACAGGCAAAAACCTAAGGAATCAGTCAGTGGTCTTTTTCTTGCCCTTTGAGAATTTTCTGGCCATTGTGCTAGCATCACTATTTTATGACAGTTTGTGCAAGTTCACCGAGATTCAATCAAATTGTACCAAACCTTTGTCCACTATTGTGGTCAGAGAGGCCCCACAATAAAACTGGGCCCTGGAATGTGCCATTCACCACTGCATTAGAGAGAACACTGCTCCCCACCACTACAACATGGAAATATTAAGTTGTTCCACAAGATTTTAGTTTAACAGTACAAATGGCTAAAGATTCCCAATATAAAGATACTTTTACCTGAGAAGCAAAAAGACATGTCTTGTTGTTGAAAATGAAGATGAGGTTATGATTAAAACAGAAACAAATATCTGCCAGTGGACAGGGAAAACCTCGCTGAAAGATATTTGTTTTTGTTTTAAGTATAAACTTTCCTTCCTTTTGCATCTCATCTTGATTTAAAGGTAAATCTCATCTTAATAATTAATGATATTTAATTTGCAGAGCAGACAGAATTTTTTCTTTTTTTGCAGTGCATGAAGCATTTCATGCCATGCTTTTATAAATGGAGCTATAAATCTTGCTCTCTGCTCCAATTCGATTGACAAATAACCTTTTAAGACCTGCAGATCCTGCTGATTTAAAATTGTGATATGCAGTACTGAACTGGAAATTATGGTCATGCAAATGATTACATTTAGTAAACATGACAATCTCAGTAAATTAAAATGTTTTAGTCTTGCTAAATCAGTTTGTGATACAATAAATATTTGTTGTTTTTTATTGTTTTAAGCAAAACACCTTCTGTTATTCAGACATTATATGTATATAGACAACAAGAACTGATGTTAGGGGAAGGCAAAAGACCCCCTGTGTTCACCGGGTGTAAGGGCGTTCCACATATCCACTGTCTGTTGCTGGGCGATTGGGTCACCACTGTAGTCCAGGAGATTTCCGTTCCACATTCCAATTCCTTTCAAACCACGTTGTGCCACATAGACAGCTTTCAGAGCAATGCTTTCAGGGTCATCATACCATACCTGATGGACCCTGCCTTCTGTGTCCTGTAATAAAATCTTACTCATTTGAGGGAAAAGATAACAATGAAACTGTCCACTTGAAAATTGTTGTTTTTTTACAAATGATTTTTAATAAGTATTAAACTTTTAGGACACATACAGAAGTGATACAGTACCTTGTAATTATAATACGGAGCTCGCTGAAACTTATCCCACAGTCGTCCTGACATAGAGCTGTTGATCTGTTTCATCATGATGCTGTAGGGAATTTGTTTGCCGGATGCATCACTACATGGAGCCCCTCTGAATGGCACTTTTGGAATTGAACATACTCCATCCTGTTATAATAACAAAGAGAGTGCCTGGGGTCATATATTCTGTTTTTTCTAATGACTACCCAACTTGCTTATTTTTTCACCTGCAGGCAATTGTTTACTGTATTTCTGTGTGGAAATATGAGGTGTTGTGTGAATTCCCCAAAATCTTGGCCAACAAAAAAAAATATGACCAGAAACTGCTTTACCAGAATCTGATAACAAAAACTTTGAAAAAAATGTAAATTGATAGCATCTTGTAGCTGCTTGATATTTTGCTAAAAATCAAAAGAGAGATTCAATACATCCCCTACAGTCTCACTACATATTAGAGTTTTACAATATTTTTATGTACTTTAGTTTACTTGCTATTCCAAAATGTTGAATCTGTTCATAAAAGTAATCATTTATGAAAAACGGTAAGAAGTTGTACAAACCAGGTTGAACTTACAACCCAAACCTAAACCTCATCAAAGACAACTACGAAAAACATATGTGACCATGGACAACAAACCAGTTATAAGTGTTAATTTTCTGAAATTGAGATTTATACATGATCTGAAAACTGAATAAATAAGCTTTCCATTGATGTATGATTTGTTAGGATAGGGCAATATTTGTCTGAGATACATCTATACGAAAATCTGTACGAAATTGACAAAATATCTTCATGGAACATGATCTTTACTTACTATACTAAGGATTTTTGGCAAAAAAGAAAAATCAATCATTTTGACCCAAACAATGTATTTTTGGCTATTGCTACAAATATGCCCCAGCGACTTGGGACAGGTTTTGTGGTCCAGGGTCACATATTTATATAATCCAAGTTTTGTAGGATATCATACAGTTTCTCTAATAATGGAAAAAGAAATCATTAATACTGCAGGTGCAGAAAATGATGTGGTACCAAAACAAGAAAGGTCGAGAAAGGTTTCCTCAGATAGGAAATATCTTCAACTGAATAAATTATTAGCCAACTCAGAAGGCTTAGTTGTGTAAATATGTGCATACAAAAAGCATGCTGAAAAAAGATAATATGTGGGAGTAAAGGGAATATGTAAATTGTGTAAGAAATACAATGGGAAGGCTTCACTTTTGCCTTTTACTTATGCATTGTATTTTACATATATTTTATACATATATATATATATATATATTTTATTATCTCATTTGTAATAACTGCTTTTTAATAAATAAGCAAATGTCTTTAATCTAAATAACTGCATATTGATTTGTTGATTGTTGATAAACTGTTACCTTTGTGAAATTCAGGCAGGTGTAGTCATAACCATACCAAGGAACACCCATCACAAGTTTCTTTGGCTCTACGTTCATGCTGATGTATTGATCATAGGCTGAAAAACAAACATCTAAACATTACGTATTATGCATTATACAATGGTTTGTAACAAGAAAGCAAATACAAGGTTATATATACAGTACTGTGCAATAGTCTTAGGCCTATAGGATTTTCATCAACAAAAAATGGTTTTCAGTTGGTTATTTCTATCTTTTGCAGTAGCATGTTGAAATGTCAGTCTACATTTTCAAACATTATTTTTGTCATTAATTTTAATAATGCAGTGAGATTATTGTCTGCACAACGAGTCTGACAACAGCCACAAAGATCTGATCTGTTCATCCTCGTTCCCTGAAAGAGGGAACGGAGACTTTAGGTGTGGCAAGAAGGATGTAACATCTCTGTTCCCTCCTTCAGGCAACAAGGGTTACATACATAACAGAGACGTTTCCTTTCAGTCAGTCACTGTGATGTTACGCCATTAAGGTGATGCTATTAACCACCCAATAAGCCAACTTCTGTTTGGAGACAGCATTCCCCTTCTGCTGTTCTCCAGCAAACAAAGAGCTGCTCGGAGCTTCTGGGTGCATTCCACGTAAAAGCGCAGAGCATATACGGGACACTGCAACTCGAGGGTCGAACTGAATTGCATAGCAGAGTTGGATCGTCCTGATCAACCAGCGAGTCGGACTGGAGAGTGCTAGACAGGCCCTCAGTCTGCAAACAAGCATGATCAACGGAACGGTCTATGACACATCCATGGTGGGGCAGCCAAGAGAGGCATCCAGGAGGTGAGACGGGCTGCTGTGAACAGCTCTCCCACTTCCTGCGGTGGCGAAAATGGCACCATGAACCTGAATGTGAGGGCATCACTCACAACCTGAACATGGTAATAGAGGCCCAGAGATAAGTAAAACTGCTCTTTTTGTGAATGGGTGGCTACAGCAAGAGAGAAAGCATTCGGTCTGTTTCTGGACTGCTGAGAACTGCTGGGCAAAGTTCTCGATAGTGTCGCCAAAGAGGCCGTCCTGGGAGATGGGTGCGTCAAGAAAAAGCACTTTGTTGGCATCACCCATATGCGCCAAGTTCAGCCAGAGATGGTGCTCCTGGATTACCATGGTGGACATCACCTGACCGAGGACCGTGCCATGACCTTCGTCGCCTAGAGAGCAAAATTGGTTGCCATGCACAGTTCCTGCATCAAACTCTGGTCAGAACTACCCTTGTGCAGTTCTTTTAATGCCTTGGCCTGGTGGACCTGCAGGATGGCCATGGCATGCAGGGCTGAAGCAGCCTGGCCCGCAGTGCTGTAAGCCTTGGCAGCGAGAACTGACGACAGTTGCCCAGAGGAGCATGGCCACCAGCTCCGCCTCAGATTCTTTTCTCTTTGGCTGATGCCCCTTCTTTGATGCAACGAGAGACATCCCATCCTCTTCTGGGGGAACCAAAGGAGACGCAAGGTTTTTGCCGCGGGAAGAACTGGCGCCATCTTTTGGAAGCTCCACAGGACTTTGCATTGGGAGATCAGGAGTCCGTGGGAAATTGCCCGGGTGGATTATTCCTGATTGTCACCCTTAGGTCTGGCAAGCCACTAGTCAGTGCAGCCGAGGAGCTTTTACGGCCCACCGAATTGAAAGGGGTAGCGGATGAAGCTAGCCTTCTAATGAAAAAAAGCCGCGACCTAAACAAACCCATTGACATGCACTCGCAATGAGGGCATGAACCATCCGCAAAAACTGTCTCAGCATGACTGAGGCCTAGACACGTGAGACAGCGATCATGACCGTCGTCAAATGTGAGAAAGCTCATGCATCCAGAAGTACACGGTCAAAATGACATGCTGGAGGACATGCTTCGCGACCGTGTAGCTGTAAGAAATTAGCTCTTTTAGGCCGGGACTGCCGAGGGGAGGGCCGAGCACACAATAGTGCACCCAGTATAGTCTCTCCGATGGAATGCAGGAATGCGCCGATGGAGGATCTCGAACAGCAGATAAATAAATTTTATTTTTTTCTTCTCCAACTTCGCAAGAGATCGGCTCCGAAGCAATAAGCTAATGGTGGTTTGCACGCAGCCTTCTTATATACCCGTATGTACAGGGGAGTGGCTAGGCATGCAAAACCACTGGCCAATTCTCATTGGCTTTTTCTCCAAATATCAGAGTCGATTGGTCTCCCTGGCGGGATCGATGTCAGGGACTGACTGGCTGAAAGGGAACAGAACAAACTGAGAAAGACTAAATCCAGAGGAACTGTGGCAACATCTCCAAGATTCTTAAAAAAAACCTACCTGCAAAGCTACAGTACTGTTCAAAGTTACTCATGTAAAAATAATGTAAAATGAGGATGCTTTCAAAAATAATGCCATAAAAAGATTTAATTTATCAATTAACTTCTATTAACTATATCAAATAAATATTTAGTATTACAGCTTTTGGTAAAACAGCTTCTGTTCTGAGCTACACTTGCCCATATTTTTTCAGGTAGCTTTCCAGGTAGGTTTGTTTTTTGAAGCATCTTGGAGATGTTGCCACAGTTCTTCTGGATTTAGTCTGTCTTAGTTTGTTCTGTTACTTCATGGCATTCCAGACAGACTGGATGATGATCAGATCGGATCTCTGTGTGGAGCACTGGCTGTTGTCAGACTCCTTGTGCAGACAATAATCTCACTGCATAGTTACAATTAATGACAAAAATAATGTTTGGTAATGTAAACTGATATTTTCAATTGACATGCTACTGCAAAAGATTAAAATAACTAACTTATAACCATTGTTGGTGGTAAAAATACTAGTGGCCTAAGACTACACAATACTGTATGTAATTTTCAGTTGTTTTTCTTGGACTTGAAATGTAATAATCTTATCGTCTAACCAACTGAATTAATGAATACATACAGGGAATTACACACATATTAAGTATAATGTTACATATATTAAATATGGAGAATACTTTGGTGAAAAAAAACATTTGTGGTAAGGGACACCTACAGTATGTAGACATCTGTTTAGAAAAACAGTGTACTCACAAGTACAAAACTAGGGTTTCCGTCAAGTTTTGCAACATGTACAAAGGCTCTATAGTTTATTATTTTAAAACCTTGCGAAATATTATTGTTAAAAAACAAATGAACTGTTTTTATTTTTCAACAAATCCTTTACCTGTCAATGTCTGATTGAAGGGGGCATTCGCCATTGCAATACAGTCCCCCCAGATCTGGCTTTGCTCATCATAGGACATAACAAACAAGAGATCGCATGAATCGGCAATGGCAAGGTAGTCATAACAACGTTTATCAATACATTTGGGCGACCAAGCCACATCAAATGATACCTGTGAGTCAAGAAGAAGACAGTACATCAGGGTCTTTTAGAACAGCTTATATGACACAATTTCAATTGAAATGCTGTTTTACCTGAGAGCCTGGAATCTCTGTGTGGAAACTGTCAGTGGTTTCCTTGACAAGGGCTGTCAAAGCATAGTATTCAAGGGAACCGGTCTCCACTGCCTGCTCAACGTCTAAGTTTATTCCATCCATGAACTGACTCTTTGCCAATTGGACTTTTTCCTGAATCCAAGCTGTCCTATTTGCTGGATCCACAATATACGAGAGTGGCACATCTCCTAAGAAAAACATTTAAACCATCACACACTATAGAAAACACAAAAGACTAACAGAATGTCAGTTTGAACACTAATAGTCTGCTTATACCAAAAACAAATAAATAAATAAATAAAATTTTGTTTTACATTTTGGCACATATTGCCCCAAAACATATTCTGCTACAAAATGTTATACGTTTTAAAACTTTTGGGTTATTATGTTAAATGTTAGATGTTGTTTTATCTTTTCTTTATTAAAACAATTCCCTTTAGATAAACTGAAGGAGAGACAGAACACCTTAGAAACATCCTAGCCAATAAATAACAAGGCCCTGGCAATAACCTAGAATACCCTAAAATCATGGTGGCTTTGCAAGGACATTTGCCATCCGTTTTTAAATTTTTTTTTAAAATACTTGTTTGATTTAAAAAAATTAATATTTAAATTAAAATACAGTGTGCTAATAAAATGTTAAATTTTGAAATATGGTCAGTTGAACACTACCTTTGAGAACCACACGAGCTTGTTTAAAATGAGCGTAACACATGAGTTCAGCATCATATTCTCCAAAAGTTGCAATCGTTGTCACTTTGGTCCAGTCGTAAAACTTCCAAGCCTTTTTCCCAACATCAAATACAAAAACCTGGAAAAAATGCATTAACTACCAGCGTTTAGCAGTTTTCTTGTAGCATAAAGATAATGTTTCTTTATTCCATGATACAATGTGATATGCTTAATGTAGTTGTTCTAATACTTGACTAATTGGCTTCAAATCAGGTAACTTATCAAATGCTCAACAAAACAGCATGCAACAATAATTGATGATGATAAAACCTTGTGACTGTGATTCATATTTGGGTCTATTTACTGTAATAAAAAAAAGTTATCAGAAGTCTGAGACAGAGTAAAAAGTCTCTAAACGTCACAAAATGAATGCGATTGCAGGACACGTTCAAGCAAAAGGTTTCACTGATAACACAAAAAGGAAATAAACGAGGAAGATGAAATGATATGATGAAATAAATGAGTATATACATATGCCAAATTATTATCTAATGCGATGAATCAAACCATTTTATTTGGGGTAAAAGTGTTTGTATTTGACATATAGTGCGACGCTAGCTGATGGGTCAAGTCTCTCACCTCAAAGCTCGGCTGGGATTGAATGGGCTGACAGAGCTCCTCTCGTGCACATGGGCAAACACTGGACAACACATGCGCAGTAAAAGTAAGCACGAAGAGAGATACAGTGATCCACATGATGATGCTAAAACAGATAAAACATCACAGTAGTGAGAAACATAACTCCAGTCTTCAAATCACCAAGACAGAAACAAAAGTAACATGTGACACCACTGAAGCGAAAGGGATAGATGAGAAACACACATTTTAGCGGGGCGCAAAGGGGGCGGAGCCAACTGAATCAGACTGTTTTCATTGGTTTGATTCTATGGTGTTAAATGGTAAATAAAATAACTATTTTGATCCTTTAATTTATAATAGTACTTTTTGCATATTCGTTTTTATTAAAATACACAGCTATTCTAAACTTAAGATGTTAAATCTTATCCAATCCAATATTTCCATAAAGCAATTTTTAAGTAAGTTTGGTTTTAACTAGGCACTCTCTATTCTATATATTTTACCTACTTGTTTTCTTTTTATTTATTAAAACAATTTAATGATATTACTCATATCATTACTTGATTATGTTACAGTGTAAGTAAATATCTGTGGCTCATTAAGTGTAACCGCCCGAAGTGTAACCGAAATGAGGCCTTTTACACACAACCCAGGAGCAACAACAACTGAAGCGTGAATGGTCCTTCATGAGCCACGGTGCGCCCTCTGTAGGAGAAATACACTTCTAGAAGTACATGTATCAGTCAGCCATTCTACTAGTTTCAGTTCATTCAGCACCCTGAACTTCCTCATACATGTTAACAGGGAAGTTTACTATTTGGTTAGTGCCTAAGAAATTTAATAGTAATAATAAATAACAAGAAGTAAAAAAATACAATATGCAAAATCATGATTGCATAACATGCATTGTGTTTTCATGCATCAACAAGGTCACTTTTGTAAAGTACAAATGAAAATACTAGAGGAAAAAAAATAATATAATGAATTAATATAATAAATAATATAATATAATTTAATATTTTTCTGGGCCTTAGGTTTTGATTGGAAAAAGCTGCACTGTAGAAATAATTGTCTTTTACTAAAGCAGCTATGTTTGGAAGTTACACACCAATAGAGTTCAATGGAACTAACGACCCAGTTAGCTAACGATGATTTTGGGAAACGCTCCCCAGGTCAGTATTCATAATATAAAAATGAGATGATAAAACTAAGAAATGATAGTACTGGTAATTTTTCAGATCAACTAGCATAGAGATCAAAAATACCAAATACTCAAATATTGAAATAACTTTCACGTCCGCATTTTTTAAACAATAGGATGAAGCCCACATTGAAGATCTTTCTTGCCAATAAAAAACTGTTACATTACCCAAAACCAAAAGCTAATTTAAATTAGCACTGTGGCATTCCTATGACAACATGTAATATCACTAATGGGAATATAAAACCAGCGATAACTAATCTCGTCCTCTTCACCCGATGCAGCAAGGAGACATGTTGCAGGTCCTCGCGGTACCAAAGCCACTATTAACGGATCCCAGCCCCGTTTCACGGTACGAGGATCCATGTGTTGTCCAGTCGATCCTAGTTACGCAGCCTGAAGAGCTGTCGAAGGCCCTCACAGTTTCCAGCCTGTTATTGACGGGTTTCAGCCCAATAGCATGTTACGAGGGGCCATGTCATGTCCAGTCAGTTCCGGTCCATTGTGGTTGGATCCGCCAGACCTGGTCTGTGATCCGGATCCTGGGTGGTCGGGTCCGCCAGAGCTGGCTGGCGATCCGGGTTCATCATCACCAGATGCGCCAGATCCAGCTGAGGTATACGTCTCATCCGAGCCCCTCGAGGACTGTGAAGTTTCATGTCCAAAACCTCCGGAGCCTGTGTGCGGCCCAGAGAGTCCGTTGGGTCCACTTATGGTTGCACTACCTCTGGAGATGTCGGTTTCGGCCGTAGAATCTCCAGGGGCCTCATTTGTGGCTGCCCAACCTGTAGAGACCTCTGAGTCATGGTCCGGAGGGTTCAGGAGGGCGCTTTCATTGCCTGTCCAGTCTCGGAGGGCACTATCACGATCAAGTCAGCCTAGAAGGGTGCTATCACAGTCTGTTCGGTCTCGAAGGGTACCATCACAGTCTGTTCAGTCTCGGAGGGCGATATCACTGACTGTTGCGTTCAGGAAAGGCGCTGTCATTACCTGTTCAGTCTAGAAGGGTGCTATCACTTTCTGGCCGGCCATCCATGAACTGTGTCTGTGTTTTGTGTCTGTTTGCACTCATGTCTCCGCCTACCTTGTATGTTGCCCTGGTGTTTGATTCATGTCATGTTTCATTATTGGCTCCACTCATTGACCTGATGTGTATAAATCCCCAGATGTGTTTGTATATCTTCATGGTTCATTTACACTGTCAACCCGGTCCTTGTGTTCCATTCGTGTTTGTATTTACCTGCCTTGTTATCTGGATTTCCCGTTGCCTTACCTTTGCTTCCCTTGGATTTACATTTTTGTCTCATCCTATGGACTCTGTTTGCCGGAACGTCGACATACGCTTTGTGTATTTACTCTTTTGTCTCAGCCTACTCTGTTCCTGTTTGCCGGTACTCTACCCTGTTTAACTTGACTCTGAGCTTAATAAAATCAGATCTGCATTTGAACTCGAACGCCTATTCTACTCAATCATGACAGTTTGGAAATGTAAACTGATATTTCCAATTGACATGCTACTACAAAAGATAGAAATAACCTTATGACTTAAAACCATATAGTTGCATCTGTATGTATATGCAGTGAGGTCAATAAGTATTTGATCACCCAGTGATTTTGCAAGTTCTCTTACTTAGAAATCATGGAGGAGTCTACAATTTTCAGAATAGGTGCATTTGCACTATGAGAGACTCTAAATAGAGAATCTAAAAAGAAAAATCCGGAAATCACATTGTATGATTTTTTTTTTAAATTTCTGACCCTCAAAGACTTGTTATTTTGATTATTAATAGTCCAGCTACACTCTGCTTATGATTCTAAATTAGTAGGGCCTGTTTGAGGTCGTTAGCTGTCATAAAGACACCTGTGTACCCCACAATCAGCCAAAGTCTAAGTAGCAACGTGGGCAAAACCAAAGAGCTATCAAAAGGCACAAGAGACAAAATTGTAGATCTTTACAAAGATGGAAAGGGCTACGGGGCAATTGCCAAGCAGCTTTGTGAAAAAAGAGCAACTGTTGGACCAATTGTCAGAAAATGGAAGAGGCTAATGATGACTGTCAATGACCAATGATGACCACCTGGAGGATCCAGGAGTTATGGGAGAAAGTCCTGTGGTCAGATGAGACCAAAGTAGAACTTTTTGGTCTTAACTCCATTCGCTGTGTTTGGAGGAAGAAGAATGATGAGTATCATCCCAATAATACCATACCTACAGTGTGCATGGGGCTAAAAGAATCATGCTCTGGGAGTTTTTTTCTGCAGGGGACAGGACGACTGAACTGTATTAAGTAGAGGATGAACGGGACCAAGTATTGTGACATACTGGGAGCATAATCAGAGCATTAAAGATGGGTAGTGGCTGGGTCTTCTAACATAACAATGACCCAAAGCACACAGCCAGGAAAACCAAGGAGTGGCTTCATAAGAAGCATATCAAGGTTCTGGAGTGGCCTAGCCAGTCTCCAGACATAAATCCAATTGAAAAACTTTTGAGGGAGCTGAAACTCTGTGTTGCTCAGCGACAGCCCAGAAACCTGACAGATCTAAAGAAGTGGGCCAACATATCTCCTGCAGTGTGTGCAAACCTGGTGAAGAACTACAGGAACCCTTTGACCTCTGTAATTGTTTACAAAGGCTTCTGTACAAAATATTAAAAAGTTTTGACTCAAGTGATCATTCAAATTTTGACTCAAGTAATTCCCAAATAAATCATCATTCTGGATTTTTCCTTTTACATTTTGTCTCTTACAGTGAAAATGCACCTATGCTGAAAATTGTAGACCCCTCCATGATTTTTAAGTAAGAGAACTTGCAAAATCACAGGGAGATCAAATATTTATTTACCTCACTGTATATATAAAATGGTTAGTTCTATTTCCCCGCTTCCATTCTGCTCTTTAGCCATGATTTATTCATGATACAGCAGAGCCTCTCGTACCTTATTGCTTACATAGTTGTCTGCAGAAAAGAAAAAGAAAAAAAAAACAGAGGAAATCGCTTTTTGACAAAGATCAGCATAGTTTGAAAAATGTCCAGGATTTCAGATAAGAGTTAGTTTCTGTGGTCAATCTGGTGCAACTTTAATGTGTTGCTTCAAGATGTTTGACTCAATAGATTAAGCCTAACTGACACAAGAGACAACAATAGCACTGAACAGATGTAAAGAAGGACAGAGAACAACGTGATTTCAAAACGACTTAAGCTAAAATAAGACTTAAGCAATCAGACTCAATGTTAGAAAAATCATTTTCTTGTAAGGAAACAAAAAGTTATCATTAAAACACTTTCACATTTTACAAGTTTTAACATGATCTTAATGTGCAAAGTATTTGTGCATGTAGCGCATGAACTGTAGCGCATGTAGCGCTCTGCATTATACTGCAAAAGTTTATTTATAAAATCTTATATTGTCTTCTGCAGCTGTTAAAATAATTCTCACAGTTGTGTTAAGGAATACCTCAATAGTTTAAGGTATACCCCTTGAAGGTGAAATGCAAATTTAACATCCCTCATGAGGATAATTGATTAACTAAAGGCTTTTTTTGACTAAGCTGATCTTTAATCTAAAGCACATTTAAGGGTAATAATAATAGAACATTATTCTATTTTATTCTATAACAGGTACATTCATTATGTACAAATCAATTGATATTTATACACTGATATCAGCATTTCCTTCAAAAATCAATTTAATCTCCATATTTGCTTAATGCATGCTTAATGAGTACTAAATGCTCATTTACAGAATTATTGGTATCTAAATACAGTCCAACATCAAATCCTATGTCAAACTTGCGTGATTAATCTAATGAGGTACAATTAAATATAGAACAGGCTATCTTTCGAATCTTTGAATATTTACAAAATAAACAAATATTGGAGTCCCAATCCAAACAAAAATTAAATGAAGCAAATACATTTAGAAAACTACAGTATAAAAGTCTTGGAATAGAAGTAATAATTGACCAACAGGAACAGATGGACACTTAGCAGGAGAGCTGCCAAACACCCCAAAATATAGCTTCAGGAGACCTCAGATGAGACTGCACATTATTTTTAGTTCATAAACCTTGTACTAAAAAAAACAAATGTAAAGCTTTTAAAATAGTTTACTGAAAGCCTCTCATTTGTGTTTTTTAATATTGTACTGTGAATTTATGAAATACAAAGCATATTAAAACAATGGCCTTGGCAACAAAGAAAGATAGTTGGTTATATCTTCGGTTTGTCTTTGTTTAGTAGGAAAGTGGCCCAGGTTTTCCAGCCTCAGCTTGGTTGTAGGAGCTGGCAGAGCTGCCAGACTGGTCCTGGTGGTCAATGGACTGGTAGGAGTCTCTGTTTCGAGTTATCCTTGGAAAACCTGAAATTAAAAAAGGAAAAAGAAAAAACAAACAACAACTGGGAACCTTTGCATACTCAACTGTAATACATCATAATTACACTTGCTCAGAAATTGCATTCTAATTAAAAAAAAAGAAATTTTCCACAGCTGCATAAACAGAACATCACAAGTTCTAAGTTTACAACTTTTTTGTGAAATGGTGGCTAATTAGTTTGAATACAATCTCATTCTTTCTTTTTTGTACGTCCCATTGAAGTTTATAGCTATGTTTAGAGGTAGTGTTAAGGGTGGACTCTCATGTGTTTATGCTTTTGCATGATTCACTTTGTGTATTCAGGTTTTTTCATGAGATCAAGTTAAATATTCAGGCATGAGGTTATGTAAATTAAACACACTTATTGCTAAATGATAAACATACAGATTGTTTGTTAACACCGTATAATTCCTGGACATCTGCTGTATTTTCCATTTACTTGGTGTTGAAGCAATATGCTAGCCTAAACTTCTTTATTCAGCTTCAGAATTCCTTTATGATAGATTAACTGGGGAAATCCCATTACACATCAACAGAATCAAAGTTTTACTGCATTGTGTGCAATTTAGGCATAGAGGTATGTACTCAATTACATTACCCCAATATCTCAGGCATGAGAAAGTGCTTATTTTAAGAAAGAAGGAAAAAAGCATTCAAGAAAAAAGATCAATTTGCTACTGCTTCCATTTATTAAAACGTGACTTGAGAAATCCAATGTCACTAAATAATTTAAAATAACACAATTCCTTTTTATTGCACAATAAAGACCCAGGAAAATATTGACTGCTAAGACAGAGCAGTAAATCAGCACTTCTGTGACCATTCAGGTGGAAAATACCACATACTGCTAGAAAATAAATCCTTGTGTAACACGTGGTGTGGCTCTTAATAATCTTCTTGTAAGGTTTCAACAATGAGACCTGCACCCAGACTCACAACCGACCACTTAGATTTCCTCTTTGAAACTTTAAAATACCTTACATTAACAAACGATATTATTATTAAAAATAATAATAATAATATTTTAAAAAACAAACATGTATTATCATATTGTCTTTATTTTAAAATTTTTATTGAGACAACTGACCAAACAATTTTAAGACTGATGTAAAACATTACTTGAAAAAATTTAACCACAATTTTGGAAATATACTATACATTTTGTTCATCTGTTTTTCACACTATTATTATCTTGAGTTGCAGGAAATTAAAATAATTTAATGCACAGCTGTGCATTATCCCACTTATACCATGGTCAATGACGAGTTTAGTCTTTAAAGCGATTTTAAGGTTTTTTTTCCAATATCTATGCTATTTTATGAATAGAAGTTGTGGGCCAGCACTGACAACAAGTGTGTCTGTGTATTGTCTTCTTGCATTATTGAAACTATTTTCTTGTTGACTCTATAAAGCTACTTTGACACAATCTACATTGTATAAAACACTATCCCAGTTTCACAGACAGGGCTTAAGCTAGTCCCAGACTAAATTACATGTTTGAGCTGTCTCAGATGAAAATATCTTGCTCTGACATATCTTAAAACATGTCAGTGTCATTGTTCTGTGTTAAGATGCACACCTGTAATATTTTCTTAGAAGGTATTTTTGTAAAAGTTGCTTAAATATCTTAATTTAACTTATGCCTAAAGTACTGGCTTAAGCTAAGCCCTGTTTGTGAAACCGGGCCTATATATTAAAGGTGACTTGACTTGTGCTCCTGAATATTTTTTTGTGTGCGCAGCATGATCTCTGAATGTATTTCATTAATATAGACCGCAAATTAAACTGACTTACCTGTGAATTAAACAGTTTTAATGCTGCCTGCTAATCTAGAATCAGAACAGTATTCAGACAGACCATAACAATTAGACTATTGTAATTTACTTTGTTATGGTGTTTCTCAGTCTTCCCTCTCTCATCTACAGCTAGTGTAAAATGCAGCTGGTATTCTCTCTAGTTTTCAATACCCCTTGATCATTTGTTTAATTGTTGTTTTGTTATTTGTTGTTTTGCTTTGTGTTTTAAATATAATATTCTTGTTTTATGAATCGTTTGTCAGAGTTTTTATTCTATTCTTTGGTCAACTTCAGTAAAAAACATAAATACATAATGTGAAGAAAACAAGAAAATAAGTCCACATGAAATACACCAGAGCAGGTCAGAGATGAAAACTCTTTTAGAGGAAGCTAAACAGGACTGCAGGAGGAAAAGAAGGGAAGTTTCAATAACGACGGCTGAGCAGTGTGCTATCAGCACTGTCTGTGGTGCAGCGACTGTCCACGGATGTTTCCAGGTCTGAGAGACAGATACAGAAGACAGTGAAACAGCAAGCAGGGCAGTGAATGAAGATGGGAAGTCACAGAAAGAGCATGAAGGACAGGAACAAACATTATAATGATAGAAGTAGATAACTAACACAGAAAACAGACCTGAATCTAGAATTACAAATGTGTCTTGAGTAAAATATAATTACTGGTTAAAATAAAACAATTAGGAAGCAAATTATTAACAGTGAGTATAAACCCCAATGGATTTTGATGGATACTTACTTTACCAACATAATTAATATAGATAAAATACTGATAACACGACCAATAAATACTAATTTTGTAATCTCCGTAACACTCTAATTTTGGATTTTTACTTGTGAATTAAAAGAATAATGGCAGACTGAATTTTTCCTCTGAATTATCCACGTGATCAATTGATTGTTAAGATTGTTAATGTTTTTGCATAACCAACAGGTCATGGTGGAGGTGCTTTTTGCTGTGAAATCTTAATGACTTTATAAAGCAAACATAGAACATGTTAACAAGAATAGGTAACCATAGAATAGAATAAATAAATATTTCAATACGAACTTACTGAAACTGAAAAAATGTTTATGCATTCTGCCATTATGTTAGAAAGATGTAAGAAAAATATTCTTACATTTTGATCATGTAAATATCAGCAACTGTTTTTTATATTAAATTTCATGTTTTTGCCTGATTTTTAACCCTGATTTATCCATATTTTTCTAACCCAAAAAAAAAAAACTGATTTGTGTGCAGCATATGCAATTTTACCCTTTTTTTCCTGACTCGTTTCATATGTCATATTTTAAAGGTTTAATAAAAAACCTGGAGAAATATTTCTAACACTAAGACCTCAACAAAACAGCTATGATACTAAGATCACAGATAATAAAGATTTAACATTGAGAAACCAGTCAAAACTGACCTGATCCCTTTAGGCCCAAGCCCTGTTTTTAGACTGCAGAGATCAGTCAAGCTGTCTGTCTTTTTTCTTCTCTTTGGGCTGCTCTGTCAGGCATCTGCCTTGTGACCAGCGTTAAAACTCAATTACCTGCTCCTTTTAACTCATTTTGCTTGCCATTTTGAGTGAAATACTCTGCTTGTGCTCTGCAATCAGTGACCTAGAAATTATAATGCCTAAAATAGGCCCAATAATGCTTTAAAAAAACCAAAGCAAACAGTGGTGCCGTTTTAACCTCACAGAAAGACCTTAACCAACATTAACCAGACAGCACTCTTGACCAACATTAATCAGTCACCCATCATTCTTTCTCCCCCAAGGCCTCCGGTCACCCACTTACCGAAGTTGACGTTGTATTCACCACCCCGCTCACGGTACATCTGGTAGACAAAGAAACAGGAAACGGGTTTGAGTAGCAGGCTCATGATGGCCATGCCCCCACTAAAGCGAAACAACTCTAGTGGCCCATTTTTAAACTGGATTTCAGCCACTGCGTAGTACAGCCCAAAGTGTACAATGTCAGTCAGGATGGTCACTGCCAACCCAATCAAGAACTGAATGAAGGAGAGAAGAGATTGAATATTAGTATGACAAATATTATATGCAAAAACACATAAGGTAAATCTCAGCGTGCTCATGGGCTATCTTGTAATGTAAACTGTAATCTAAAAATCATATTCTTGAATGAAAAAAGCCACACCAACCATTAATACAGCATCTATAGAGTCTCTCTGTGCGATAGCCCACACTCCTACTGCAAGGACACTCATGTTCCCCAATACATAAGAAGTAGGAAGCCAGCTGATCAAACATGCCCTGCATACAAACATGTATTCAAACCCTTTAAGACTAATGTTTTAATTAGGGCTGTCAATATAACTTAGTTTGCTAAAATAAAACAATAATGTGATTTTTATATTTTAATATACCAAATGAGCATTTGATTGCCTTCTGATGCATAAAATAGGCTATCAGAGCATTCAAGCTTCAAGTACCTCCTAAATGCAAAGCTTATTTGTGACCTCCAGTTGCTACTACACACAATATACCACACTGAGAGGACAACTGAGAAATCAATTCAAATTAATTCAAAATAATCTATTGCATAAATTGTTACAGTATAATATTTACAAGGCTTTGAATGTTTTATATACAAACACATTAAACTTGACTTTTTTAGCCTGAGAAAAGGAAATGTATTTCCATTAATGCTGAATTGAAAACTGGTGAAATTCCTCAGGTTAGTGTGGAAAAACAAGAAATGAGAATCGCAAATGCACTATAACTCTCACCAGACTGTCAGTAACCAGTGAACCAGCACGATGGCCTGCAGAGAAAACACACACACACACACACACACACAGTACATTTCATGAGTAAAAGTACAAATCTGTTACCTAGACATAGGCCATGACTCATACCCAGGAAGCATTCAGTCATGGACGTTTTTGGACCTATAGTCCACAAAATGTTGCTGCCCCTATGATTTGGGGCATCTCTAAAAATCACTGTGCCTAGAACAAATACAAATACCTTTAATAAAGGCAATGTATTTCGAAAAAGGATAAGGATAAGAACCCATACAAAAGGGGAAAAAAGTATTTACAGCACTACTATATCCATTCAGAACCTTTACTGGTTCCTGTTTTGTAATAAAATACCATTACCAGATTTGAAACTCAGACATAGATATACAGTAGTAAGAAGTGGAATTATAATTACGGAAGCTCATTTGAGGAAATAATGCAATAAAACAGACATGATTAATAAGTACAATACTAGGTAATTGATGAAATGAATAAAGTTTCCTTTTTTTCTTTTGATCTTTAAGGTTCTTGATGGATCATTTAGCAATTTGTTTATTTTTATCTCAACGTACTTACTATACAATACACATACTGTAACATAAATGCATTACCTTGAGATTTATGGCTGGTATTTCCATAGTATCACTGCCTCTTTATGTTTTAGTGTCCCTCTGTAGTTTTCAGTATTTCACAAATGAAGCCTGAAACACTTTCATCGTAACTGTGTGCAACAGAAGTTTGTCAAGCTCTCTGAAGTGACTGCAAACATAAACCATGTGACACCAGCCTGATCAGAGCCATGTGACTACACCTCCCTGTACTCATTACTCCCATCTCAACATATGAGAGCAGAACTAGACTACCTGTGTGTCTATGCATTATTGTCACTGTAAATTATTGTTTTAATTTCCACTGTGCATATTAACAATATAATTTTCTTAATGTTATAGGAGAGATCAGGGTTTGTTGTCACATTTGGAAGTGTAACTAACTTGGTAATGTCTCAATACAGTTTTTATTTTTCCTTTTCCTTTGTCTTCTGTCAATGTTCATGTTGTTTGGCATTAGAACAATATCAATGCATCTAATTGGAGTTCAGACAGGTTATTCTTCAGCTCCATTGATTTGTGGCTCATGTTATTTTAATACACATCCCTAGCTGTCATAGGAGAAACAAAAAAATAAATTGCACATACCTCTCGGCACATTCATTATTACTAAATAAAATATAGTCTGCAATCATAAATCATTTGTTTAATGCTCCTACACAAACACACACACACACACACTTTAATGAACATGAAATTATTAAATACAACAAAGCTGAATTTGATAGATCATGCAGCTGGTACAATTAGCCAGCTGCGGTCCATGATTTTAATAACAACTAGGACAGTTCATTGGAAGAAAACGTCACTTTCTAGGTCTGATGAATAGCCCATATTTGCTCAGTTAGGAAGGAAAATCTACTTTGGAAGGTTCTCATGTATCATATGGGAAATCTTTTATTGCTTCTATCTTCACTTGAGGCAAATTTACATTCAACAAAGGTATACTTCAGAATGCACAAAAATTCACTTGCATTTCTTATCTCCAACATTGGAATATATGAATATTCAATGCAGAATAGAGGAAAAAATGTAACAAAAAGCATTTGTAATTGTAATGTTGGTGCTATGGTCATTAAGGATACCTTAAAACATTGAAAAAATATTAAATGCTATTCATTTTTAATCGTGGCATACCATTTAAAATGTCTACAGACTATGTTGAAAACACGCAATCTGAACAATCCAAACAAAATTGTAATGTTTAGAAAAAAGGGAAGAGGATATGTTGCAAAATGTACTGCTATCACGCAACACAGTAAAATTTCCTGTGTTACTTAAATCACAGATTTCTAACGTGGAATATCATCTACTAAATGTACATTTACTGCATTTCAACAGCAGTGCATAAGGAAACACCTATTAACACTTTCTATTAAGCCTGTATTTATTATACATTATAAGGGTATTCATAAGGCATTGATACATATGTCGTAACATCTCATGAATATTCATAAGAACCATTTTAATGTGTTATAATACCTATTTACCTATTTGTGGTTATAGTTTTTAAGAGTATGATCATTTATAACACAATAAACATGATTCCTCCACTTAAGAGGCAATTGATTATTTTTGTCATAGTTATAATGCATAAGTCTCATCTTGCCATTTTACTTATGTTACTAGTAAGTGGACAAATACCACTTGTAAGTAATAATAACAACAATACAATTTTTTCTATATATTTTTCTACAATTTAATCACAAATACATTAATATTATAATGTATTATTATATTTTTTATGATTATTCATGAGATGTTATAATACATTATAAGGTTTTAAATAATGCATATTGTATTAATTATGATGCCTTAAGAATACTTGTATAATGTATACGGGCTTCATAGAAAGTGTTATCACATTTCTTTCTCTTTCTCGGTCTTTCACTCTTTTCCCATACGTTATTGACTGTTTTATAGTCAATGCAGCTCCTGGGGTGACAGTGTTGTGCAGTGTGTTCAATCGGGATGTGTGTGAATGTAATATATCATTTCTGTGGCCTTACTCCAAGACCAGCCAAGCCCAGGATGAAACTGTATCAAAAATATATCAGCTCGATCTGTTTAAAAGCACAAGAGTGTGATGCTTTGTTATCTTATTTAATTACATTTTTTTTATCAAGGCTGAATTTTTGGTAAACGTGGAAGGTATTCTTTTAATTTTATCTTCATAGCAGCTAATTTTAAACAGCTCTGTATGTAGTAGATCATTCTTTTTATATCAAATTAAAGTCATGTGGTGTGAGCAAACAGCAGAAAACACAACACAGATGTAATAATACGTTTTAAATAGTAGAGTGGACATTACAGACCCTTATGACCATAATTTGAGCCTTTAATGAAAATTCCTCATCAATGTAATTAATGAATTATTTAAACAAAACTTTTTAAACAAAACTTTTTTAAACTTTTACCTTTATCTTATTTAAACTGGATATCCTAGCTTTCACCAGTAGAAAATATATATACACTACTGTTCAAAAGACACAGTAAGAAGTTACTGTTTTTTAAAGATGTTTCTTATGCTCATCAAGGCTTCATTTATTAGATAAAAAAATCCAGAAAAAACTGTACTATTGTGAAATATTATTTCAATTTAAAATACCTGTTTTCTGTGTGAATATATTTTAGAATGTAATTTATTCCTGTGATACAAAGCATCTTTACTCCAGTCTTCAGTGTCACTTTCAGACCTTTCAGAAATCATTCTAATATGCTGATCTTTTATTATCAGTGTTGGAAACTGTGATGAGGCAAGGGAAACAGAGGACTCAAATGCAGAGGGTCAGACTCTAGTGGAGGTTAATTAACAAAAAGGCAAAGACAAAAAACTGAAATCAAAAACAGCAAGCCGTCTTGGGACAATCCTGCTCTGCCTGCAGGATGGAACAAACAGAAATGCTGAAATTTCCAGACAACATGCTTGCAGCAGTCCCATAATGTCAGTTACACTTGAGGCAGAAAAGGGTTTCCCCTCCACTACGAATCCTGGGCACAATTAACACAAAAGTCAGATAAGCAGACACAGCACTACTACTGTTACTGTTACACTACTGTTCAAAAGTTTGGGATCAGTAAATTTTTATTCTTTCTTTTTTTAAATAAATTAATACTTTTATTAACAAAGGATCTATTAAATGAACAAAAAAAATCACAGCATATATTTACATTTTAGAAATGTTTTATATTTGGTAAAAAATTATATTGTTTTTTACTTGTTATTCATCAAAGAATCCTGAGGGGGGAAAAAATCAAAACAAAAGGGAAACAAAATCACAGGTTCCAAAAAATATATTTTGCTGCACAACTGTAGCCAACATTTCTAGTAATAAATCAGTATATTAGAATGATTTCTGAAAGGATCCTGTGACATGGAAGCCTGGAGTAATGGTACTTTGTATCACATGAATAAATTACACCTTAAAATATATTCACACAGAAAACAGTTATTTTAAATTGAAATAATATTTCACAATATTATTTTTTTCTGGATTTTTAATCTAATAAATGCAGCCTTTGACGCAAACATCTTTAAAAACCATTCAATATCTTACTGTTCTAAAACTTTTGAATGGTAGTGTATATTGTTAACCTGTATAACCTGTATTTATTATTTATATAGAAATACAAACACATGCATGTATATTTAAGAACAATATGTTTTATTTATATTTTAAATATATTTATATATATTACACATATATATTTATATGTGTTTGTATTTATGTATATATAATAAATATACACAGTTGTAATGAGCCAAGGATCATTTCGTCAAGGATTGCCACACGCGATCGCCAAGACCAGTGGTGAGTACTATTTTGTCCATATCTGAAAATATGCCACCATTCACTACTGAAGTACTCCTGTCTGCCAATGTATTTTCTCTCCCTGTGGCTGCACTTATAGACTCTGGCTCCGCAGGTAACTTCATCACAGGGTACCTTGCGCAACGTATGAAGTTAAAGACTACACTCACTGATAAACGCTACCTGGTTCAAACGATCACCGGGAGGCCGATTACAAACCGCTCCGTAAGACGTCGTGTGGGACCTGTGAGTATTACAGTGGGACTTCTACATCATGAGGAGATTTCCTTTTTAGTGCTGGAGGGCTCTCAAGTGGAGATCGTATTGGGGCGTCCGTGGCTGGCAACTCATGAACCTGTTCTCTCCTGGGGCACTGGGGAAG
>JAUYWG010000045.1:2620359-2652656 GCA_034779775.1 Enteromius afrohamiltoni
AGGACAGATGGTAAATGTAAAATGTCCTCATGAAGTATCTGCACTAATGAATCAAGCAAAAGTCACTTCTGTCACCTTTCATAGCTGGGGAAATTGGTTAACAACCCTCACATCCCCGGATGTTGTTTTATAGCGTGCACCGGTCACAAACCCATCCTCATGTATGATGTCTGCAATGACTGAAAGTATTTTAGAGGATGAGGAAGAGACTCATGATTGTGTTACGTTTACATACAACATCTACAAGTGAAGTAGCAGAAACTCCCATAGACAATTCAGAAATTGAGTTGCTTGTTGATGGTTACGCTCAAGTTTTTGAAGGTAACAGACGAGCAGGTTATGCAGTAACATCCACCACTGAAGTGATAGTGTCAGGTCGTCTTCCAGATCATTTTTCAGCTCAAGCTGCAGAACTAGTGGCTTTAACTAGAGCTTGCACGCTAGCGTCAGGATTAATTGCAAATATCTACACTGATTCCAGATATTCACATGGGGGATAATTTGGCCAAGTAGACAGTTTCTAACTTCTGCTGGATCCCCCATTAAGAATGCTGGATTAGTAAAAGATCTCATGTTTGCCATGAAACTTCCAAAGAAATTAGCTGTGATCAAAGTGAAAGCACATCTCACAGCTAATACTACGGAAGCCAAAGGTAATGGTCTTGCTGATGTAGCTGCTAAACAGGCTTGTTCATATGCTAATGTGCAGGTGTGTTCAGGTGTTACAGCACAGAACACACTTCCTCCTGCATCAATTATTGATCTGTACAAAGACGTCCCACTGTATGAAGCATGGACTTGGTTAGACAAAGGAGCCACAGTGGATTCATCTGGCTGCTGGACCAAGGAGGAAAATACATTGCTCCTGAATCACTGCTGCCGTATTTGGCTCAACAAATACACAATTTGGATCGCAGTGGTCCAGCAACAATGAATCACAGGTTCTCAAATCAATGGTGGAATTCAAAATTTCGAAGTGTAGCCACTGACACGTCAAAAGATGTGTTACATGTCAAAAAAATAATGATGTAGCAGCAGCAGCAACAACAGCAACACATACTCCAGCTCCACCAGGACCATTCCATAACTTGCAAGTCGATTACATCTCTTTGCCTCCTTGTAAGGGAAAAACTGACGTTTCGGTAGTGATAGACAAGTTCTCAAGATGGATAGAGGCTTATCCAGCAGGACGTGTCACAGCGGCACATACTGCGAAATGTCTTGTCACTGATTTCATTCCCAGATGGGGATTGCCAGATTGCATTGACTCAGATCAAGGTACCCACTTCACAGGACAGGTAGTCAAGGCAGTGTCTAAGATGTTAAAGGTTAAATGGAACCTACACTGCCACTACAGGCTACAACCGTCAGGACAGGTAGAATGTGCAAACCGATCAATCAAAACCAGGCTAAGCAAAATGCATCAGGACATGGGTTGAAGCGTTGCCAGCAGTACTATGTAGCATGAGAGCGTCACCTAACAGATCCGTAGGTCTAAGTCCGCATGAGATCATTACAGGACGCCCAATGCAGATGCCAGGTGAGATTGATCTTAGAAATGCTGACGTGCACATTGCCTCAGATGCCCTGATCGCTTACTGTGAAAACTTAAAGGCAGTATAGAATTCCAGAGAAAGTGTTGAATCATGTTGGCAGAACTCACCAGAAAGTGGACACACAATCCTCCCAGGTCAGTGGGTTATGATAAAGTATTTCAAAAACAAACCATTAGAGCCTAAGTGGCAGGGACCACATCAAGTGATGTTAATTACAGCAGCTGCAGTTTTGTGTCAGGGAAGGAAATCCTGGACTCATGTTTCACACTGTAAAGTTGTTCCGCCTCCTACAGGGATAGGATTGGACACAGAGATCAGTGAGGAGCCCAGAGAAGAACTGAAAAGCGTCAGGCTTTCAGGGGCCAACCCTACGGTGAAGATCTCCCTATAGGCCTTCCCCATCTCATTAGTCCAACCTTACCTTACTTTTTCATTAGGTGTCACGGGAATTTAAAAAAAAAAAATAGGGAAAGAAAGAACAACAAGACTAGACTCAGATTTGAACAGAGGCTACAACAATAGTTTGCATTCTTTTAAAAGATAAATATTGCTCTATCATCTTTTGTTTTCTTTCTTACTCAGATAAGATACGTCATTTTAATTATCATCATGAACTTTGCACAAGCTACAGACTCCAGAAACAACATATTCATAGAACTGATGAATGTGTCAAGAAATGCCTTGCTTACTGGAAAGAACATTTGCATGCCACACCCACCTTCAGTAAAAGCAGGAATTCCATGGGTAGCACACCCCATCTCCACCTGTGACACATGTACCTTATTCAAAGTTAATCCGAACGGGATATACAACAGAAGTACATGCCACAACACATCTCCTCCAGCTCCTGGAGGACCATCCTGCAACCTAACTTCAGCTACTCCCTTTATGACAGACCTACCCTTGCCCATGATTTTTCCTTGGTGCATGGAAAATGATGCTCCAGCCTCGACTCCACTGGGTGAAATTCCTCATGAGCGCTGTAGCTTTGTGATCCAAATGAGAACCAAATCGCATGTGGACATTAGTCCATCAGCAGGAAGAAAGGAAAAGGACTTAGAAGTTTGTCTCCACAAGACATCATCTCTCCCAAGATTCTTCTCAGTAAATCAGTGGTGTATGATTCCTCCACCGACTGGCACTTTCTGGTTATGTTGAACTTCTATCTATAACATCCTACCTAGCCAATTCAATGGAAGGTGCACCTTGGTTTATATTCTACCGGCTATCAGAGAAAACACGCACTCCTCCCCAAGCTCTCCACAATTTACTAAATTCAGCTCCTACCACAAACTAAGAAGATGGCACTGAATGCTTTACCGGATTAATAGATCCAACAGAGAACTTGAACAAAATTCAACAAGACATTTTTTATCTTTCCACAAAACTACATAAAATTACTGAAGATAATTCTTCATGGTTCGGAGATCTGTTAGGTAAACCTTGGCTGTGGATTAAGGAAATTACAATACTAATTACTACTAATTACTAATTATCTATTTCTCCAACTGGTTTACCATCTATGCGTCCACAGTATGAAGTGTTTCATTCAACAAATGACTCACGCCCATCACGAAGAAATGACAGCTCAAACCAGAAAAGACTATTACCCATAGGACCTCATGGACTGTAGAAGCTGTGTCAGCATGAAAGTTTCGTCCAAAGCCATTGTCTTAAAAGAGAATTTTGCTACCAATCCAAAGTGTCTCACTGGTCTCTCTGAAAGATGTTTCACAACAATAATCACCCTGGAGTGCTCAAAATTGTGAATATGAATGAGAATATACTTATATGAGATATTTTATTCTTCTATTTCAATTGTTTTACTTCAATGATAGGTTAGCATTTTGTAATTTTTTTGAACGAAAGATCAAACAAATAAACAATGCAGATTTATTTTCACAGCCACCATTGCTCAGATTTACCAAGGGTGCTCATATTAGTGGAGGGCACTGTATATATATAACAACATACATACATACATATCTCCTCACATACTCTTCAGTACACTCACTCTGAAACAGCTTTGGCTCCCCAGTCAAAAACATTGCCAGCCAGGAGGCCTTTGACCAAAGTGAACTGCCTCTGTTCCCAGTTCAGCTCCTCTACCGACTTTACTACTTTCAGATAGTATTTCAGTGCCATGTCATTCTCTTTCTGCTTAATCTGCAGACAAACAGAGAATCAGATTCTGATTTACTTGATCAACCCATAACATGGTTTAGCCAATTGAAAATAGACACACAGATGCATAGAGACAGAAACTGAAATAAATTAAAAGAAAAATAAAGTTTGCAAGACTTAAATATGAAACTATAGGGAAGTGATATAATTTCAAGCACCACAGGCAAGGTGAAGGATGATTCAAGATTCAATGTAAACCTTAGAGTATGGGTCAGGAAAGTTGAACTCGTTTAAACAGTGTTCTCTTGTGTCTAAAAGACTTCTGACGGTGAGGGATCCATAAGCACTAGAGATGAGAGGAGAGGCAAGCTACATTAGAAGAGAGAAACACTCACCCGACAACACTCAAGCACTCAAGCGCACACACACACACACACACACACACACACAAAGACTGTAACTCAAAAAACATTCTAACATCTACCAAGATATTGATGAATATTAAGCGACAGATATATCAGTCAAAGCTGAAGAATGAACCCTTGATGAGCCGTGGCAGAGACTGAATGTTCATGGGTGTTCTTACAAAGGCTGGTGCCGTAGAGTCTGGAGTTTATGACGGTATTTCTGGCGAAACTTCTCCGCCCTTTCCACTGCCTCTGGTTGGTCTTTCTGGCTAGCTATGGCTCGTTTCACCACCTGTTGAAATACAAAACAATGAACATTCATGATTTCTTTGTTTTCTTTTGTTTTGTTGTGGAAAAATCTAAGAATGTATCTAGTGTACAGAATGTATCTAGTGTACAGTAAAACTGACACTTCTAACCTTAACCTCTAACTACACAGTAACACAGTAACTCCTACAGAGAATAATACTTGGAACAAACATCATGGATTCCCAAAAACATATTTTTTGTTAAAATGTATGTTAGGGATGGGCAAAATGGAGCAAAAAATATATCTTGATATATTTTTGTATATCTTGATATGAAATATATATCTCGATATCTTTACAGGATAAATAACCCCCCAAAAACTACTGCAAAAACAAATATGACAAATTCCAAAGTCTTTTTTTATTGAAACTCAGACGTAGGCAGTTCAGAACAAAGTGCTTCTGCAAATTTTCTTTTAAAATCTCTGTATACATATTGTAAAACAATAATGGAAGAAATAAAACATATTGCCTTCTTTTCATTCAGAAATAAAACAACTCATCTCAAAGTAGGCAGTGCAAGCTTTGGTTGGCACCAACTTTTGGCATTCACAGCAGTAGACATCTGTCCGCAACACGACTGACAAAAATAAACATGTTTGCGCGAGCAGGTGAGAGAAGATCGAGCGCAAGAATAATCGCGCATTGATTTGGATTTGAAATGAGCTCACGGGCTGCAGTTTCTTCGCATGTTTCCCTGTTTTCCTAATGGCATAGATTTAGCGCCATAGATTTGTTGGGTTTTCCGTTTAGGCACGGCACCGAAATGAGGCACCGAAATCCACATTTGGATATAGTACATACCAGTTCCTTAGGTACCGGTGCCATACTGGTACCGGGTTTTGGTACCCAACCGTAGTAGCCTCCGGGCTGGTCGCGGGCGCCGCCATGTTGAATGGGACAACAGTTGAGGGGAGGGGGAACAGAAGCAAGGAGGAGGAGGCGAGCACACGTATGTTGTGTTCACACATTGACACACGCTGCATATTTTCATTTGCTTAATATTACCCGCCTTTGTCCTTGTCTCACTAAGAGCAGTACAGCAATTTTAATTTATGTACTGGTCACTTCACAAATTAATTACTGTAATGCTCTTTTCTCTGGTCTTCCTACAAAACTTCTCCGTAAACTTCAACTAGTCCAAAACTCAGCGGCTCATGTCTTGTCTAGGACTCCTGTATGCGAGCACATCACTCCAATTCTACAGGAATTACACTGGCTTCCAGTTAACTACAGTATTGGTTTTAAAATTCTGCTTCTCACATTTAAGGCTTTACATAGTTTGGCTCCTCCGTATCTCACCGATCTTTTAAACATTTGTACTCCTTCTCGTTCTCTGAGATTGACTTACTCTATTTCTCTTGTGCCGCTGCGTATTCACTTAAGTACAATGGGAGCGAGAACCTTTTAGTTCTGTGGTGCCTCGGTTGTGGAATTCAGAACAGTCTTCAAATTTTTAAATTCCATCTAAAAACGTATCTTTTTACTCAGGCTTACCTGTGAATTGCAGCTTTCTTTTTATTTTGATGTGTGATGGATGTAATTATGCTGTAAATTTTAGAATGTCATTTTTATATTGTTACTATTTTATTGGTTGTTTGCTGTAAGGTGTCCTTGGGTGTTCAGAAAGGCGCCTTTAAATAAAATGCATTAGTATTATTTTTATTATTTAAACAATGTTCAGAGCGTGATGAAGTTTAAAAGGGGCTCTATTTTCACTGTTGCACTGTGGTTAGGGAACAGCAGTATATGTCACGAAGTTCTAAAACTGAAGCTGTAGAACTGCAAGAATGTGAATCCCCTACAAATCACACCCTGGTTACAGCAAAAAACACCACAAAACAGCACTCTTTATAATGTAGATGCATGTCGATTTTATCAGATGATGTATCGATTATAAATGATAGTGAATCTTGGTTAAAATAGCTATTTAATGGGTCGCAGTCACTATTTAGTTTGAAAATTTTTCTACAATATTCATTCAATGTGACAGTAAAATATGCCATTCTAATATCTACTACAGTATTTCCTTTCTTAATAAGAAGATATTATGGATATTATTATCTTGTATAATAAATGGATATTTACCATAAGGTCATGCATGAAAAAATAAATACCACTGTATACCGTGAAGCCGACATAATTAAAAAAAAAGTGATATAAATGTTTGGTCATACTGCCAATACTTGTACAACATTCAGGAAAATACTGAAAACTAGTCAACTAATACAATGTGCCAGTTATGTACAAATTTGTAAAATTTTTGGTAATATCATAACTTTACTGAAATTTCTGACATAATAATGAGTAATGACATTCTCAAAATGTTATTTCTATAAAATTACCAACTCAGCCTTTTCTTTTTATTTGGGGGTAAGTGTTTTATTAATTTTTTATTGTTTTCTAATTTTTTCAAAGACATTAAATTAATCAATGAACTAGCCTTTATTCCTCATTCACAAATTAGCAGGACATACGTGAGGTTAAACTATGGAATGTCTGCCCAAAATGGGAAAAAAATATCAACAAACAGTGAATCAATGACAATGTAAGTATGGGAGCAAAGTGGAGTGGTATTAAGAATGATCTTTGTGATATGCTGGTTCAAGAATATTTAAAATAAGCAATAAGCCACAATAATCAAAGTTGACTGTCTTCTCCCCAAAGTTGTGAGATTACAAATTTATTTTCTAAAAGGTTAGCATACCAAATTAATAAATCAAAGTCACAAAATGAAAGACAAACAATACAAAGCCTGGAGGTCTTACCCCATCCAACGCCTCTTCAAAGCAGTAGAGCCAGTACTCTCGAGCCAATGCATCCTCAGTCAGGTCCACTGTGTCTGGAATATAAGAAGTCGGGTCTTGCAGCAGGGGGAGGTTGACTAGCTGCCTCTCCAGACGGTCCATTTCCAACATGTCAAACTGGAGACAATGAATAAAAAGAAGTACCCACAATGCAATCACCAGAGACATTTGATGATGCAAAGAAGAGGTTCGAAAAATTAAACAGGCATACACAACTTAAGAGATCATTCATGATATAAATATTCTTTTTTTCCCTGTAGAATGTTGCAGTCATTTTTGTAGGCCAACCCAGAAGCTATCATTAACCTGAATCCCTTGACAAACACATTTAAATTTGTTAATTTACCAAATGCTTTAACCAAAGTAATAATGAAAGGAGAAATACAACAAGTAATTCATCATAATTAATTAATACGAGAAGAATCAGCTACAACAGGGAGACATTAATGTAAAGTATAAGCACTTTTTTTAAAGGATGCAGTAGGTCCTCATAGAAGACTGTGTGCCAGATGGGGATCGGAAGATCATTCCAATAAAAATGTGGTTATGGAAAGTGATTTTGTTTCTTACTTGCTCACTTACAGATCTTAAGCTTCTAGAGAGGATGTAAAATCATTAGAGTGAATGGAAATAGGTGGATGTAAAACCCTTCTGTATGCAAGCATTAGTGTCAAGGCGCATCCAGTTGTCAGCGCAAAGAGAGAGAGGTCACATGGGCTCTCTTAGGCTCGCTTATGACCAGTCATGGTGCTGCTTTCTGAAACATCTATAGTGGTTTGATGGTACATGCTGGAAGCCAAGCCAGAAAGTTGTGCAGCATACTCCATGATCGTCCTAAAGCAGTGCAATGCAAATCTGCTTGATTGTGCAGTTTCTGAAATATGGTCTTTCAAAAAGTTCAGATTATCATCAAAGATTACCCCAAGTCTTTTGACTGAACTTGATGGGACTGATGTTGATAAACCTAGCCTAGCTGTATGGTGAAATTAGGCTCAATGTGGCAGGAATATGAAGAAGCTCTGTTATGGAACAAAAACCCTGCGTAAAGTATTTGAAATAAAAAGCTTGTTGAACTCCACAAATCGAGAAAGAAAAAAAAACATTGCAATTAACAGTGCTTGCATTTTAATGCATTGTATTTTCATAGTAGTGATGCTCCGACTGACCGGCAAACGATCATGATCGGCCGATATTGGCTACAAATAGCTTAATCGGCGAAAAGTGCCGATCAAAAAAGTCGATCACTTGACATAAATTACTCATGCGACTTTTGAACCATCAAGTTCCGAATTATGGAATTCATTTGCCTCGACAAGCAACCTCTATCCATTGTGGAGGATAACGCCGGTTTCATGCGGCACGCATCAGCGGCACGTATGCAGAGATGGGGCAGCGGAGTTTGTCGCGCACAGCTGAACCGTGGCTTGTACTGCAGTATAGTCTACAGATAAGCATCTTATTCCTGTCGTATTATCCAGCGTTCTTCTACGAACACCGTGTGCTTTGATTTATGTCATTGCCAGCATACTTTGTTTTTGTGACTGTCTGTATTATAGTTTACACAATAAACTTGAGCAAAGTTTTCACCCGTAAGCAGCGTGTATTTTTTCGGCACCCATGTTAACGGATGAGAGCTTTCACACAGCACGCAGGAGCAGAGTATAAGCACGTTAGTTTCGGCGCCGAGTCTGTTTTTGCATTTTGTGGCTAATTGTTTAATTTTAATATATTAAAAAAAGACTACATTTTACAAGTAGCCTGGCCCTATGTAACCTCTTCCCATCCCAAGTTCATCTGGTTGGTAAGTTTCCTCCTTGTTTCTCTGCCTTGTTATTTATAAAGGATGGCATTGGTTTACAGTAGCGTACATTATTTTATTTTTTGGATCTGATGCAGTTCCTCAAATACATCAGACGTTCATAATAATAACAGAAAAAAAGACACTTGCCATAGTTTTGTCCTTTGTGGCAGTAGCCAGTTTTGGTGTAACAAGTTTTACATTTTGCTGCCAATTATAAAATGTAATCAGTGTAATCAGAGGCTACAACCCATTAAGCTGATCTTATGTGTGTTGGTCTGCCTGACCCCTCTTTGTTTGGAATAATTTTAAGTTACTTTGCCTTATTTGGGAAAGATGGCCTACAGTAGCATTAAGTTCTCATTTTCTAAAATAAACACTTGGTGGTTCTTCAAGATCTTGACTGTAGCCTATTTCTACAGTTTTTTTTTTCTTAATTTAGAGTTAGTTTCATTTCTACAAATGATTCTAGATTCTAGATAAAAGATTCCCATTCCCCTGCCATTCTATGATCGGCAGTGATCGGCAATCGGCACATCATGATCTTGGTGATTGGTAATCGGTGATCGGCTCCAAAAAATGCTGATCGGAGCATCTCTATTTCATAGCTTGCATTTTTATATGCTGCATTTTAACATGGTTGTATATTTATGTAGAGAATATTAAAAACTGAAACATTTCACAAAGATTTTCATTGTTAAAATTCAGTAATCAATATTTACCTTACAAAGTTCATTTTCCAAATATTCTGTTTGTTTTATAATTCCAGCAATAATATTCATCATGCATCTTTCGGTTAGTTTTATTTCACTTTACAAATTCGCTTCTGAAAATTCAATGGTTTAAATACGACAGAGCGCACTTTCGGGAACTGCAGGAAAAGCATTAGATTACCAATCCAAGAAGCCATCTGCTATTAGACGTCTTCACCAGGGGGTGGTGCTCGCGACTTTGAGTGTGAACGTCTTCATCACAGTGTTCGATGTAAGATATTATTTTAGAGCTGTGCTGTTAGTCGAAATACTTTTTTTGCCCGCTTTCTATCTGTGTTTCACTCCTCTGTAAAAGCCAACTCTCAGATGTAAATCAGTAAAATCGTGTGATGGTTACATGCACTCATAATTAGTGATTATTCACATAAATCCTCATTAGTTATGTAATGAATTAACAATAATAAAAGACTGAAAAGACATGTGTAACCATAAACTGGATCCGTGCCCCGAGACGTACGAAAATCTTCAATGGGGGGCATTTCATTTTCATAGGGGGGAACACTTTATTTCTGATCTCAGAAATTCACATTTAACATTATATATGGGATATATATTTCCAGGCTCGTCGCCCCTGTTTACATGATTAAGAGTGAACTTAATATTGAGAACGAACAACGTTCATTTTATCTAGTTGATGAATATTGCATTGAAAACCAGGTATTCAGCAGCTCAAAGAAGCTCTCATCTCTACAGCGGGGACTTAGGAGGAAGGCAGGAAGCTATAATAACATGGAGCAGCAGACGCACGCAAATATAGCAACGCAGAAATAATGATTTAGACATACCTAACACACCTGCACTTGTGCCCGATCCATCGGTTATTAGGCTACTTGTTGCAATTTTGAGAGAAAATCTTTCATATATTTCAAACTTTTCTATTCGAATTTTTAATTTATTATATGGCATAAAAAGTTCCATGTAACTAATAATTAAAAAGCTGTAACCCATCTTGTTCATCCCGATCTCACAAAGTTATAATCAGCGAATCTCTCTACACTGCGCAGGGATCGTCTTTTATATATAATTTATATATACATATAATAAAATAAAACATTCATTATAAAGACTATATAAAAGTCTAGCCAAAATGAATGTATTTAAATAGAAACTAAAATGACAAAATGCTCAGGCACGGTCATTTAAATGCATTTTTATTTAGGCCTGCACTGACAATAAAAACAAATCCTTGTGCTTGTAAAAAAACACGGTCCCAAAAATAAAACGGAACTCAGGGATGTGTGCGGTATTGTTTTTAATTTTTTTTTATTATTAATGGGATATATATTTAGTTTAGGACAATTTATTTATTTATTTAATTTATACAGGCCTATATGGTTTTATTGTGTTCTTCTCCTACACAGAAGCGCTGCAGGTGCGTGAGGTAATGATGTGTCTGAATCATTATTTCTGTGCTGCTATATTTTCGTACATCCGCTGAATTTTACTGAATTTTAATCATGAAAATGTTTGTGAAATGTTTCCGTTTGAAATATTCACTACGTAAATATACAACCATGTTAAAGTGCAGCGCATAAAAATGCAAGCTATGAAAATACAATGCATTAAAATGCAAGCACTGTTAACTGCCATGTATTTTTTTTTCGATTTGTGAAATTCAACAAGCTTTTTATTTCAAATACTTTAGGCAAGAATTTTGTTCCATACTCTGTCTTTACCAAAAGAGCCATTTACACTTATGCAACAGTATCCAACTGCAGAACTACGGGGCCACTAAATGGACAAGGGTGTCTCGAGTGATCTTTAGGAGCTACATTTCTTTTAACTTTACACACAGACTTCATGTGGCATTCATGTGTGAAACACTGAAAAAACAATAACAAGTGGTGCAGCAAGTTAAAGATGTCTGTTTAGCATGTTTGCATTAGGAAAACAAGAAGAAAAAGAACAGCACAACACCTGGATGGTTTTGTACTTACTGGAAACTGAAGGGAAAATATTAGGGTATAGATGAAGATGGATGAATGAATGGACGGATGGAGACGAGGAAAAGAAAGAAAAGAGATGAAATAAGAAAATTACAGAGAACATAAAATAGGACATGAAAGATAAGTAGCATGCATAAAAGCAGGCCAACTTGATAAATATAATGCATTTAAAATTCAACTTTAACTACCATCTACTTTATCCTTCAGATGTGCCAAAAAAAAACAAAAAAGAACAGCAAATTTACGCAAATTACCGTTCCACTACGAGCCCGCTGCACAGGATTCAGCTCTGGTGATACACTCATGAGACCAGAGCTGCCAGCATAGTTCTCCCCCCAGCTGTACTGGTTAGGATCTAACCCAAAGGAACAAGTTGGTTAAACAAATTAACTCACTGCAGCAAATACTAAAAAGTTTAATTGGTTACACAACAATAGCTTACTGTCTTCTTCTGCCCCCTTCAAAAAGGCCCCAATAGCACCAAGATATCCTTCATGTCTTAGAAATAAAGCCTGGACCTCTCCCTACAAATTAATTGGATAATTCTTTATCCAAAATAAATTACACAGCAATATGTAATAAGACAACATTGTTATTGTATTATTGTATTACAAATGAAGAAAGGGAACTCTCACTCATGTAATCACTGTATTGTATTTTATAAATTACAATTAAGAAAAAATATTATAAAATACAATTAGGAATAAAAAGTTGGAGACCTTAGTGAAGAAATTGATGCTATAGGTGATTGTGTGCATGGTTACGGGATGTCCTCGGATAAAAAATCCTCCAAAATAGACCCTGGTAAGGTTGTGTAGTTTGGCATAGAGGCAGGCAAGTTGTCCAATGTCATTGCTTATCATGTGCAGTAGGCTCTTTGCCATGTCTTCTTTGGAGAACTCTGAGCAATATACACCAAAATGTTTGTGAGTGAGATCTGCCATGTAAACTATTCTTTCAATTCATGGTGCATATTGGTGTTACTTTGGAGGTTAAAAAGTAACATTGCAATTTACAATTGTTACTTTGTGAAACCAAAGACCTTTGGCTTCATTTCACATTAATAACACAGAAACTGGGTGAAGGGTCAAATGACTCTTCCTGGGTAAGGAAAACAGTGCATACAATAAACTTCCTCATGTTACAATCAAAGCACTTATTCTTCTGATTTACCTTTGTCTGTGGTGGCTGATTTCCCAAAGCTACTTGCAATGAGGTCGCCAGTTAATCCCAGGGACCCGTAAGCACCTCCATAGATGTCTTTAACAAGCATATCAACATTTGTGTGTTGTCCTTTGGATGCTAACTGCAAAAGCTCATCAAACCTCTAAGACAGAATGGGATGGGATAATAAAAATTTAAGTGAAATCAAAAAAGAAAGAAAGAAAAAACAAAAATGTAAAAATTCCTAGTAATATTTCACAAAATTAAACACCTTGGTTTTCGTAAGTAAAGCTCCAAGACCCCAAAAAGTGCCACCACCTATGGAACTGCCACCAATACGCTCAAATTTGTCCTCTGCTTCAACCTTCAAAAATAGGACATGGGTGCTCCCTTTAGAAAGTCTGCAAACTCAGGTTTTGTTTTGTTTTGTGTGTATAATGCAACAGAGGCAACTAGAACAGATATACCTTTACTATTGAAACTCCAGAGCCAATATTTATAAGCAGGTAAGGGAAGATATCCGGATGTGTATTCTGGAACCGGAATTCAGAATCAGCATGTTTGGCATACACAAAAGCTTCATGGGGAATATTCTTCAGAACAAAGTTACATCCCTTGATCAGACAAGTCATTTCATCCTCTTTGTCCACTCTAAGAGAAAAAATGAATTACCATTACATTATAACAGTCTACAACAAATCCTTGAACTCCAAGCATGTCTGTTTCATTGCCAGTACACTGTACAATTTTTACTTACTTTAGCTTTAACTTCTTCTCTATCAGGTCCTTGAACTTGTGTGCCCCTCCACCAGTTGCTTTAATGACTTTGGTTTCTGTGTTGACCAGGTGGTCTTTAATGAAATCTAGGCAGGTTTCAATGTATGCATTCTCAAACTTGATAAAGTGAAGACGGGCAGTGATCTCTTCCTGTACAGATATCTCATAAACAGGTTCACCATCTGTTTCCTAGAAAGAAGCAACATTAAAGTTGAAAATGTAAGTCTAAGACGTAGCTAATATTTGTTTTACTTTTTGAATAGTACATGACTTTCTCAACAGATTTTCTGACATTGCCTCCAAAAAAGGCCCCTAATATTATATATAATCATGGGGTTTAGTAAAAAAGTCTCACCTGCAAGCTTACCTTGGCTGAATGATCAAATGACCTGACTTTGGCAACTTTATGCTGAACTGTGGAGTAATACGCCAGCTTTGTCAAAGAGCCACCTGTCAGATAAAGATGAGGTAAATTGTTTCTTTGTTCAACGTTCATATATATATAATCTTAAACGTTACGATTATTATTTTGTTATTAAAAATATTACATCAAGTTGTTTAGGTTTGAATGTGACATGTTTGCATTTGCAGCCCAGTTAGTACAAAAATTGTCCTCGTTATTTTTACAGCCTAAAGGTCTTCATAAATAATGTTAGCGTTTTTATTCTTCACGTGTATTAAATAAACTGTCAGATTAGCAGCACGCGCTAACAGGTTTGAACGCAGCCCTGCCCAACAAACTCTGACACGTCCAAACTCCACAAGTGACTGTAATGTTACCAGCTTTGAGAAAAAAACAAGTGTACGAGTTTGCATGTGATAATACCTATATCTATAGCGAACCTCTTGGCGTTCTCTAAATTGCGGAAAATTTCATCTGGGGGGAGTGTAATGCTCTTATCCATGCTGTGGGATCCTCTGTCCGACCCGATAGACAGCGCCATCTTAATGCGACTGTTTTGCTAACTGCTACGCAACGTAAACGATGCATCAAAGCTCAGAGTTACTGCGACGTTTTACAGTAAAAGTCCCATTCATGCGCAGAACAGAAGAGAATAAAATAGAATAAATACTTATTTAAACTATTTTTTAGTAAAAACAGATAGAATTAATTAGATTTTTATTATTATTGTTATTATTATTATATTTTTTGCTTTTGTTAATAGTAAATATAATATAATAAATAAAAAGAAAACAAACAGATAGAATTTTTTTGTGTGTGTTTTTTAAAAAAACAAGCAGTTAGTAAATTAATTCTAAAAGTCTAACAAGTCTGAAAGGGGATTTTTTTTTTTTTTTTTTGGAATTAGAATAGAGAGTGCTAGAGTCAAAAAAGATGGAAGAGATAAGCTTTTATCCAATTCTTGAAGATGGCTATAATGACTCAGCTGCTTGGATATGAGTTGGGTAGGTCACCAGGAGTGAACATTTAATTTAAAAGTCAGTGAAAATGATTTTTAAAATTCATTAATCCTGTTAAATTTAAATGTCTGTAAGACAAGCTGAGACGCGAGCAGATATTGCCAGGTCATCAGGATGGAATGAGAGGTGTCATCAGTATAGCAGTGATATGAAAGGCCATGTTTCTGAATCACAGAACCTATGCCGTAGAAATGTAGAAAGAGAAGTCCAAGAACTGAGCCCTTAGGCACCCCAGTAGTTAATGTTGCGACTTCACCTCACCTTTCAAAAATAGGAAAAATAGAATCATGGGACTATTGGTCACTTTGTCTTCATTATGTGCCATGTACATGTGTGTCACTTTTAGTCAAGCAGCTTTACAGTGCTGGCAGGAAAATAGTCAATAAATTGTTGATAATGCAAAAGGATAACATATATGTGTGTGTGTGTGTGTGTGTATATATATATAGCGTTGAATTCAGACTCCATGACTGCATATTTCTGGTTTATATTTAGATTAAGATTGGGGTTAGAGTAAGTATACGGTTTAATCAGAGTTTGACCTCATTACATCGTCTCATCGCGACCTTTGTTTTGTCGGTTGACTGCCCATGATTCAGCCGACACCGGAAGCTGTCACGAGAATCTGCCTAAATCGCGGTGCTAGCTGAGCTCGCGCTGGAGCGCTGAGTAGGTGAGTGACAGGCGCGTTACGTGAGCGGCTCGTGAGGTCGCATTGAGGGCAGCAGAGCCGTGTTTTTTCTATCCCAAAGCTCGTTTAGTGTCAGTCGCAGGTGCTGTTTGAGGAATGACCCGGTCTGCTGAGGAGAAAAGGCATTGAGGTTGACTGCAGCTGAACACGCTAAAGTTTGTCGGGTTTTTCCGGCGGGTGTGTGAAGGTAGGCGGCTAAACGAGCACGCTAACAGTCACAATTGATAAGGACCGTTAATTCACTGCAAATTCACGTAGAGATGTTAAACTATACTTTTTTGTGATATGGGTCGTTTTTATTCACTTGTATACCCTAACTGTGCAAATTATGTTTTGCTTCTTAAAATTAAAGTGATATTGAACTGTGTTTTCCCCGGCTCAAACAGTCTTAGCATGTTAGCACAAATCTCACGGACTGGATTTCCCCACATCAGAAACTGACCAAAATAAACTCTTGCTGCCGTTATATCATAATTTATCAACCTCTTATAAATAACGTATGACTCGCCTTGAAATAAATGTGTATATTACTATATTAAATCGAAAGTATGTGGTTGAAATTAACATTCTTGCCGTCATTAATCTAAATTAAAGAATCTGGTCGATGTTTTGTAATGGAAGTTAGTTATGCATAATATCAACCACAGTGGTTGTTCAGTGGTTGTTATTCCTGGTGTGTTACAATGTAATGTTTCCAATTTTTGATGAGGAATCAATTGTTTAATAACTTGATTCTGTCTTAGAGTTGAGTATCCCTAGATGACTAGGACGGATCAACTGGTTTTGCTGAGCAGACGTAAATTGGCATTGGGTTTTTTTTCTGACCCCAATGTTTAGCAAAGCAGTTTTCAGTTCACTTTGCTGGTTTTACTGTGAAATGATGTCTGAGTGAGGCTTCCTTATTCTGTTCTATTTTGTGAATCATTATTATCTTTAGATAAGGTTTATCCTGTTGAGTTGGCAAGATATTCTTGTAAGTTGTTAACCAGATAAAGTTATTTACGAAGGTAAACTGCATTCCTTGAAAAAAATCTTCTTGGGTTTCAAATGGCAATTACTGTTTTTGCATTTAAATTAAATTTGTTGACTTTTCTGTGTTTTCCTCTGTTAACTGTGAACATGCTCTTAGTTTTTAATAATAAATCCAATAAATCTTCTGTCTATCCAGGTGATGTATTGCTCCAGCAAAACACGTTTGTTGTTGTCTTAACACAGATATTATGAAGTTATAGTAATTAGATGGATAAGATTTACGACAGAAATAATATATAATTGTATAGACCAGTTATCGTTTGTGTAATCCTAAGCTCTTTTGACTTCCACTTGATCAATTTGACATGTCTTCAGGCTAGGTTAATGTTCATTATATAAGTTTATTAGTCTGCAGTGTGTAGTAATAAGAATATCAAGCCATGCTATAGTCTTTTGTCTGCTAGTTTGTCACATTCACATGAGAACAGCATATTTCTCATCTCTTCAACCTGAAAAACGGAAGTCCAACCACATTTCCAGATATGATGTTGTCTTTGAAATTATGAGAAGAGGAGGATGGTGAAATGCAAGTTTAACAGTTTCGCATACTGACTCATCTTTTTTCAACAGGACATACATAGGTTATACTCAAAGCAGCAATTTCCAAAGGTGGCTATATTTCTGTTTTTTTTTTTTGTTTTTTTTTTTTTTAGATTAGATTTGTAACTCTATAATCAGGTTTATCTACCTTCCAAAAACAAAGGATGTGGTCTTTGTGTGTTGTCGATGAGCTGGATATTTTGACAAAAACTTGTACCAGAGTAGGGCTGCAGCTATCTAATATTTTAGTAATCGAGTATTCTACTGAATATTATTATATTATATTTGTTTGTTTTTTTGCGAAATTTACATGTTTTCATTAATTTGCACTATTCGAAGGGTAATGGAAATGCAGCTACAGAAAGTCTAGTTTAATGTAGGTTAAACAAACTGTCAACCTACAAAGTCAAAATGTTTGAACTTGACGAAGGATTGTGGGATACGTCCAACACACCCACCCTCTCATACTCTCTCTGGACCTTTATATGCGTTCTTATTTGAACTATTATCCTATGGCTTCAAAAGACTTTCATCAGAGCAGCTGTTATGGTCCACAAATTGTTCAGTCTGCCTTTGATGTTGATCAGGGAGGTTTGGTTGTGTTCATGCTGTGTGGAGGAATCAACCTCTCCACTCCATACTTGCATGGAAAAAGTGAATTCAGTAATGATACCATACTGGAGTGGGCAATGTAAATATGTTTTGTTGTTGTCTAAAGTCAGCTGTACACAGTGCAAATTCGGACAGTCGGAAGACCGTATGGCCACGCACAAGTCATGAGTATCTTTGTTTACGGACGCAGTGGTACACGGCACGATTTTAAAACCTGCCAATTTCTGAGGCAATCATATTCGTGAAGTTCCGCACCAAAAACCATGGACTCTGAGGAAGAGATCCTTTTCTTTGTGGCAGCAATGGCTTCTGAAAAAACTAGTGCTGCACGATTAATCATATCGTGAGCCTATGCGATTACTTTACAGAAAATGTTGCGATTTATATTAAATTAATAAATGCATTCGTGGACGTAACAAGACATTCATTCTTGCGTTCCCACCAGACGCGAATGAAGCGTTAAGTCGTTTACATTATATGTCAATGCAAAGACACAATTAGACATCCTGCAGCAGTATTTGCGCGAATTAAGCAACGTGTTTAACACACTGGTTTTACTGCACTCATAAGCAGCGCGGAAGCGGCTCGTAAGAAGAGCATGATCAGGGTGCGCCAATTGCCCTTTCATACTTCCACCTTGTACTGCAGTAGGATAGACAAGCATCTTTCTGTCGTATTTTCCAGCGTTGCGTTGTTCTCCGACCAATGTGTGCCATGTGCTTTGATTTATGTAATTTCTCTGCACCTGCTACATGCTGTGTGAAAGCTCTCATCGGTTGGAAAAAATATGCGCCGCTTACCCCCTGCTGTGATGTTCCAGCGTCCAAGTACACGCAAATACCGAGATATATTGGCCTCAGTTCTTGGACCTCAGGTGTGAACGCACTTTTTATCAAAGAGGGATTTGAGAAAATGATGGCACACTGGATAAGAGATATCAAAAGAAATATACTAAGTATACGTTACATCCTGCTTAAATGTTTTGGGACAACATGTAAACAATAAAAATGGGTATTTGTTTTATTTATCTGTACTTTAGATTTTTAATTTTATTTTAATGTTAATTTAATGTCATTTATTAATGTAAAGATGTTACTGTTGTTTAATTTTGTACAGTTTAGTTTTAATTAGTTGTTGCTAGATTGCACTGTATACTGTATCTCAGTTGAGAAATACAGATTTTAGCATTATTGGTAATCTGTGTGTGCATTTTCCTTGATAACAAGCAAGTTGAGTCTAATCACTTACATATCGTATCGCAAATTGTAATTTTGACCTTAATTGCAATCGCACATTTTTCCCAAACCATGCCGTCTTAGAAAAATGGCAAAGAGTTTGGTTGAAGGGCAGAGAATGAAATCAATATTGACAGTTCCTTTTTCATGGATTATTACTATTTATTACATTATTTTAAGTGCTGCTCGCTGTTCTTGCCAGAGTTCAGTGAGTTTGTCCTCTTTCTCGCCAGTCCAAATTCTCTGTGGCACTGCAATGTTTATATTTCTTTTTTGGTTTTCTTTTTTAGCTTGTGATTGGTCATTTTCCAGTTTGCTCAACAAATCGGCTCGTTTAACAGCACACACGTCACGCTTTCAATCCGACAGCGCCCAAAGTTTTTTGACATGTTTAAAAATGATTATGAGGTGGAGAAGTGCTCGTAAGGCACTCTGCTTGTCTCGTAATTTCTCACACACCATACGACCATTTGAAAAGAGACTATTTCCTCCAATATCCAATAAAATCGTACGACCTCTAAAATCGCACAGTGTATAATCTGTTTGTGTTCTAGAGAAACAAACAAAAGGAAAGTCAGGAAAGTGTTTCACTTGCTATTGAGGTCTGACATGCAAAAATTTGTTTGAATTATTTTGAAGTTGCAGCTGTTTTTGGGAGCCAAGAGGTGTGGTTATATGCTGTATCTCTCCATCTTGTTTGTGTGCAAGTGTTTTTTCCAGACCTCATGAGCAACTGGAAGTCATTTGCTTCTGAAATGCTCCTAATCGCATCACAGAGTTTTAGTTCTACATTACCTCTGGTCATTTTCCCTCTCTGTGGCCTCAGTTTGGCATCTCATCGCCTTTTTTACACTGCCGTTACCATTAAAGGAAGAAAATCCTCCTCTATGCATGCCGACCAATCCTGCGAAAGCAGAAATGGACCAAAACTTTCAAGCAACAGCACCTATGAACCTCTCCAAGTAACACTGGATGAGATTAGTGTTCCTTGAGTGCACACAGTCTGGCCACTGTTTGGATTTGGCCTCTCACCACAGAGGTGTAACTTCAGAAGACCTGTGTTTGGCTGTTTACTATGTGAAAGCCAGCAGAATGATTTCCCTGTGACACCTTTTTGCACAAAATGGATGGTCCTGCATTTATTATGATGGTATTCAGTTTAATGATGACATTCATATTAAAGATTGTGCAGCTTGTTTCAAGTAAGTTTTTTTTTTTTATTATTTATTTATTTTTCTCTCTCTCTTTTTCTCTTTCTTTGTAATAAATTAGTATTTTGAACCTGTGCTTACTTGAATTGTTTTTGTATTAGTTTTTGAATGAATTGACCACTAGTAATTAAGTTAGACACAAGGGATTGTCCTGCATGTATTATTCATTCTGAACAGGTCCCACATGGTTGTAGCAGCCTTTGGAGAAGAGATTTAACTTATTGGTTTAAAGAATGTGCTCGTTCAAGGTCTGTTGGAGCAAATGGATTTCGCTGATCAATGTATGTGGCATGCTTTGTACATAAAGCTATTCAGACTGCAACTATTTTCTTTAAAATCCAATGCTGGTTAACCATTATCTTGGTTAAATTTTTCCACACTGTATGATAAAGGCACACATTCTGTCTTGTTTTATAACATGGGTTTTTTATGTCATGAAGCTGATTTCGTTCCTCTACCATCCTCTTTCTTGTCATAGATTTGTGGAGTGCATATCAGTTTGGGCCTTTTGATATGGGTTAAATCTTTGTAGGCCCAGAGGCTCAGCAGGCTTCAGTTCTGGCTCTAGACTGCACACTTCCATCCAGAACCCACAGCTGCTTTGTGTTTAAGAAGTCATGCTTGCGATATCCCCCACCTGGGCAATGATCCAGGATGCTCTCTATACCTCACACACAAACTAACATGTATCAATATGTGGAGACTAGTGCTTCACGATTAATCATATTGCAATCGTGATGTCAGCCTATGCAATTACAGCAAATGTTGCGATTTTTATATTAAAAAAACCCAACAAATGCATTCGTGGACGTAACATGACATTCATCAAGACACACCAGACGCGAGTGATTTACATGTTAAGTCAATGCAAAAATGCAATTAGACATCCTGCAGCATGGATTAAGCAGTGCGTTAAACACGCCTGTTTTACACTGCGCGCATAGGCAGCAGAGCAGAAGTAGTGCCCGTCGGTTGTGCTTTCATACTGGCAGCATTTGTTGCGCGCAGCTTGTACTGCAGCAGGCTATAGACAAGCATCTTTCTGTCGTATTTTCTAGTGTTCTTCTACAAACATTGTGTGCTTTGATTTATGTTATTTCCAGCATATTTTGTTATGAGATGGTCTGTATTATATTTCATACAATAAACTTGAGCAAAATTTTCAATATGTGTAAATGGAAAAAAAGCAGAGCCTGTCAGGAGAAAATATGTCTGACCCTTCTCACATTTTGTATAAGAAATGGTACATTTGCAAGGCAACAGAAGGCTTGCATGCAGATGCTAAACTGAATAGGTTAAGCTTTAAGATCCAAGACAATTTTGGAAAGAATTTCAACAATAAAGTATATTTGGATTGAATTATTGAATTTAAAAAAAGTTATGTTAAAGCTAACAAATGCTTCTAGTTTTATTCATTTAATAGACATTTGAGGTTTGGGCAAAAACTCTGGACAAGAGATACCAAAAGAAATATACTAAGTATATATTACATCCTGCTAAAATGTTTTGGGACAACATGTAAAATATAAAAATGGGTATTTGTTTTATTTATCTGTACTTTTGACTTAAATTTTATTTTAAAGTTAATTTAATGTAATTTAATTCAGTAATGTAAAGATGTAATTTTGTACAATTTAGCTGTAATTCTAAAACATTGTTAATATAGTTGTTGCTAGATTGTACTGTATACTGTATCTCAGTTGAGAAATACAGATTTCAGCATTATTAGTAGTTCAGCATAATCTGTGTGTGCATTTTCCTTGATAACAAGCAAGTTGAGTCATGGCACTTGTTTATCGTATCACAATTTTGACCTTAATAATCGCAATGTGACATTATTCCCAAATCGTGCAGCCTTAGTGGAGACCTACTCATTCTGTTGCCCTGTCTTGTTTTAACTAGACCTATCTAAATCAAGATATATGTGGTGTTCTCTGGATTAGAGTGCTTTTCAATGGATTTCACATAGTGCTGCACGATAAATCATATCGCAATCGCGATGTCAGCCTATGCGATTATAATTAAATAAATATAAATAGATAAATGCATTCGTGGACGTAACTAGACATAAGATTCATTCTTGCGTTCCCACCAGACGCGAATGAAGCGTTAAGCGCAAGTGATTTACATGCTAAGTCAATGCAAAGACGCAATTAGACATCCTGCAGCACTATTCGCGCGAATTAAGCAACGCGTTAAACACGCTGGTTACTTATGCGTGCATACTGGACAAGAGATACCAAAAGAAATATACTAAGTATATGTTACGTCCTATGCTACTTTTGACTTTTTAATTTTATTTGAATGTAATTTTAATTAAGACCAAGTAATGTAAAAATGTTACCGTTTAATTTTGTACAATTTACATTTTTCCCACATTGTGCAGCCCTAATTTCACAGTACTTGTCGCATGATCAAGACTACAGTCCAGGATGCTCTCTGCACCGCAGACACAAACTAACATGTATCAATATGTGGAGATCTGCTCATTTTATTGTCCTGTCTTGTTTTTAGAGCACTGAGGAGTCTTGGTGAAGAGACCCTGCTATGCGTGAATACAAGCTTGTGGTGTTGGGCTCTGGCGGAGTGGGCAAATCAGCCCTGGTAAGTACAGTACAGCTGGACTCCACTGCTCAATCAAGCAGTAATAATCTGTAGACACTGGCTTTGGTTTTCTCTCATTGTCAATTGGTTCTAGCATTAAAGTTCTTCATAAATCATTCTAGCTTGCTGCTGTCATAACTGACACTGTGCTGCTGGAAACAGTGGTATTTTTCTTTTAAGCATATTCAAATAATTTCCAAACAATCATGACACATGGAGTCTGCACTAATGTATTAAGAAATGCACTAACGCAAGCAAGAAAATCCAGGAATTTTTCTACTGGCCCGGTCTAGACAGTGGTTCACATTTTTACTAGCCCTGACTAAAAGATATTTGTGGTGTTCTTTGAATTAAAGTGCTTCTCATTGAATATCACAGTACTGGTCACATAATCAAGATGATCAGCAATTATTATTAATAATGATAATCTGTCCAAGATGATAATTGGTCCATTGGTGGTCATTCTATCAAGGGGGAAAAAAAAAAATTATGACCAAAATATGAACAAAGACAGTGTCTCTAATGGCTCGCTTTCCTGGCGGCTCACGTTCTGACGGCACTTATTTCGAGTGGCTCGCACCTCCGACATCAGTGTCGGAACAGTGTTTATTTTATTGCTGATTGCAACTCTTTTGTTTACTTTTTTACTGCAATACTGCCAACATTTCGTTCATATTTGCTATACAGAATGTTTTTTTTTTTTTTTGATCTTTTTAATGGAAGGAAAATGCTAAAAACAAAATATATTAAATATACAAAAGATACAAAGCCATATATTTATTTATTTTTTTTGCATTTCATAATGACTAGTTGTTAAGGTAGTCAATGACTAGTTGACTATTAAAATAGTCATTAGTTGCAACCCTAATATACAGCTTACTATGAAACATTCTCTGGCTTTCATTATTTAGTTATCTGTGTCTTTTGCAGACGGTCCAGTTTGTCCAGGGAATTTTTGTGGAGAAATATGACCCCACAATAGAAGACTCCTATAGAAAGGTAGAGATTCTAGGCTCAGTAGCCTTTTCTGTATTTTGTTCAATAACTAATGTGTGTGTGTGAACAGGGAAAGCTTATTTCTGTTTTAATTTCTTCTCCTCTTTTCATCATGCAGCAAGTGGAAGTGGATGGCCAGCAGTGCATGTTGGAGATCCTGGACACAGCAGGGACAGTAAGTCCTTCTGGCCTCCCTTTTTTTCCACTCTTCAGCAACAGCTGGCAACGTACTGTAACCACATTAGTAGAGAAAAAAATTATTTCACAACTCTGTACTGATTTGGATAGACCCAAATTACTTTTTATTCTAACCTACAAACGAGCAAAAAGACCTGGCATAAGTCTGTATACAGTATACATTTTTTAAAAATCAACTGGACCCAAATGTGAATGATGGTAACATTTGCTCAGCTTGCAGCCCTGCTTGTGAGTGGTGACAACCTTGTGTGTTGAAAACATTCATTCTCTGATACTTCTTTATAACATTATGTTAGCAATATATTCTTCAGCCCATATTGCCAGATAATGTCGACTTTACTTTTTGTGTCTTAAAAATGTGTTAGAATAGCCTGTTTTCTGTGGAATTTCAAAAATTGTTTTGTTTTGTTTTGCTTGAGGGGAAAATACAGTTAAACTTTAATATTTGTTGATTTGATTTAGTTGATTAATTTTGGAATAACCAACCGCATTTAGATGTTAAAAAAAACAACAACAAGATGCAAGGTTTCTACAAGTAATTCCTGCTTATGTTGCACTTCAAATGACAAGCTATTTATGTTTGTGTTAATATTAACAAGTAAATCTCCCGCTTTCATTCTCACAAATGGCACGGGTACATTGCAGAGTGCAGGTTATAAGGATCACAAAATGCTACTGCTCATGCAAGATAAATGGAATAAAATCAAAAGTTTACATGTAAAAAAATATATAATTATAATAAATAAATAAAAATAATGTCATCATACCTGGCTCATGTCTGAAGTTTAAAATCTAAATCAGGGTTAGTGTTTCCTGATTCAAGTGGACCTGTGAAGACCTCTAGCTCTAGAGAGTAGACTGTAGAGGTCTTAAAACCCATAGCATGATGTGATGTTTAATCATGTACATTAGTATATGCTGAAAAAGGCCTCAAGTAATGTGAAATGTGACACTGGATTACATTGAATTTAAAATAATATATTTTTAGTAGGGCTGCACGATTTGGGGAAATTCTCTTTTGTTTTGGGCATTATTCAAGTAGGAATTACTGTTGTTCTGTTGTTTACCATCTGCCATATCTGCCCACCAATCGAATCATATACAAGTAGATACCATCTATATACCATATATAATGTAAATTATAGTTTACATTAAATACAGTATAATTCCCATTATAACCCTTAAAAGGTTAGTTCACCCAAAGATGAATTGCTCACCTTCAGAGACTTGTGGCAGCAGGCGACGTCACATTAATTAGCATACGTATGTGACGTCATTGCATCCGTTTGCGTTTAGATTCTGTTGCATACTGTAATACAGCTGAATTTACTCCTTAAAACCTGATTTATTATCGTGACATCCTCAGTTGAACGAATTCGCTGCATGTTTTTGTTTTGGTCGGTGTTGAATCTGTGGCGGTTGGAATTTAATCTCCGCCGCAGATTCATCTATGTGTGGGAAACACTGATGTATATCTAATAGGCAAACTTTAGTTTAATGAAACTAATAAAAAACAGGAATAAAAAGGAAATAAATACTAAAGTACAAAGATGTGTCGTACAGCGACAATGATTTTTTCTTCCATAGTTTCGGAATTCTGCCTCCGCTTGCTAGTATTCACAACACTACTAGAGCAAGCTCCTGATTGGTTAACACGGCACGAATTTTCGCTAAAGTTCAGATTTTTCAACTTGAGCGTTTTGCGCACGAATCGCACCGCAGGATGTCAAATCGCATTTTTTCATTGACTTAACATGTAAATCACTTGCTCTTAACGCTTCATTCGCATCTGGTGTGAACGCAGCATTAGACATTTCTGTCTCTTCACTGAAAGTTAGTATAACAAACTTTGACTTTTCAAAACATTGTCTTTTTGAATTTTTTTTACTTTCAGTTTAAAGTAACCCTTTTAAACACTTGCTTTTTTCCTTTCTCTCTTTCAGGAACAGTTCACAGCTATGAGGGACCTGTATATGAAGAATGGTCAGGGCTTTGCTCTTGTGTACTCAATCACAGCACAGTCCACATTCAATGACCTGCAGGACTTAAGAGAGCAGATCCTACGAGTAAAGGACACAGAAGATGTACGTATGAGAGAAATCATTCCTGTTAAGCAGCCGTTGATGTATGGATGAATGCAAAGAGACTCACTTTAGAGGCTTAGTTTAAGAAATCTAAAAACTGAAACACTTTTTTTTTTTTCTTTCTTTTTTTATCTCAGCAAGAGACAAGTACCATTATCTTTCTCTCTTTCTTTCTTTTTATTTCTTTCTCTCTCTCTCTCTCTCTCTCTCTATGTCATTCAGTGACATTTAGAAAATTAGATTATTCTTCCTGTATAAAATTCGTATAATGGCTTACTGATTATTTGTGTTAAACAAGTGAGACAATTTAGTATGCAGTTTAGTCCAATGAGATGTTACGTGGAAATTGAATGTCAAAGTAGTAATGTAGCAATCGATCACAAATATGCTTAACTTTTATATTGCCTGCAATTTTGTAAGTATTCTATATATTTCCCAACAAAGCAAAGCAAGAGTACTGATGAAATGAGTCATTTAATGGGTCTATGCACCATCTCGGCAGCAGCCCACCCTCAACCAAAGTCTTCTGGCTTGCATCTGTTTTATGTCAGTCATGGGATGCCCTTTTTTGGACTTGTGGAAAGAACACTCTTGTGGGTGTGGGTGTGTGTGTAGTGTGAAGCACTGGCCAAGGGGATCACAGCCATTAGCAGTTAACATCCCTGGAATGTGTTTTGATTGGCCTTACACTGTGCACGTCTCTTTCTGTCTCTCTCATCATGCTGCTTCTGCCGTTTGGACCACACTATAAGTCCAAATCCCAGCAAAGGTTTAGATCTATTGAGGCTGATTGGTGAATCAGCTGTATTAGTTTGTGGCCAGCTGTTCCCAGTAAGAGTATGAGTGATCTACTCTTTGTGTGATTCTGTTGACACATCAGGGCTTTATTGAAAAATGCAGTTGTGAGTTCTGTAAAGGTCTGGGTGTGTGTTTGGTAGAGGTGTAATGGTGCACAAATACGATGGTTCTTATGTACCTTGTTTTTGACATGAGATTGGTTTTGGTACAGCTGGATTAAAAAAAATGCACAATGGATTACTGAACAAATTGCCCTTTCTTTAATTAAATGTATTTTTAAATATAATAATTTACAGAGTCATACCATGTTTCATAGAATATTTATTTAAACTAGGGGTGTAACGATACATGTAATCGTATTGAACCGTTCGGTACACATACGAACCGAACGATTCAGAGGGGGAAAAAAAGAGAATAAACTGTGTAAAATATAATGTTTTCAATGCTACGCTCAACAAGGCAGCACAAACGACCGGACAGGGAACCCGCTTTTTGCTTCTCCCAACCCCAAACAGACGAGAACCAGAAACACGCGCATTACAAACGATCCCATTCAGGTAACGTTAGGCATTTCCCTTTGCCATATCAACCCGGCATCCAGCTGTTTACCCAGAGCTGCATCTTTCTGCTCTAACACATTAAAATAATGTTTGTATTGCGGTTAACGATACTTTAGCATTAAATGTAACCTAAGAGTACGTTCACAAAGTGTCTGAAAACGCGAGGCGCGTCGCTTCCTCCACCAAATTCAAAGCACTTGGGCGTTCGCGCGTCTGTAGCCTCTGTTGTTACTAGGCATCCATGAAGGCGCTGTCAGTTGCAAAATCATTTTTGCTTTGAATTTTAAACTAAAATAAAGACCTTTCGTGCGCAAAACGATCTCTCCCCTGTCATCTCCCCTCACGCGGATTCTCCCGCAGGAAAAAAACAGCGCCCAAGATATCTGTACATGGCGCGCACAGTCTACGAACATGGGACGCTCAGCTTTCACAATTTGAAATGGCTCAAATCTACTTTTTAAGTTTTAATTAATCAATAAATACCATCCAAGGCTGACTTTTCCAAAACACTTCTTTATTGGCTGCTAAGAAGAAACCCCAGAAGATATGTCAAGTATAGCTCCATTGTTGTTCAAAGTAAATGAAAGGGGGGGGAAAAACCGTGACACTACTGTATCGTATCGAAACATTCAAAGTTCTGTTTCTCTACAAAGGCTTGTGCTAAAATGTCTGTCCTGACCACTACCTCTTCCTGGTTTGTTTAGATTTTAAACCTATTCCATCTGGCCTGTCCAAACATGGCAGGCTTCTGGTGCTTGAAGAGTAGTCTAGTGAGAGAAGTGTTATGTGTGTTCTCCACTGTTTAAGGCCACAGAAGAAAAAAAGGAAAACTTTAAATCAATCACCTCTGCACTTACATACCGTTTTACACCCAGTACAGCAGACTGTTTTTGTCAGTGTGTACTGTTTATTCAGTTTTTTGTTTTTGTTTTGATTATTGTTTTACGTGTATGTACGTTCTTTAATATCTACCTTTTTGAGTGTTAGATCCCAGTACCTCTGGATCAACACTGGGTTGTTGATATAAGAAATATTATCTCTGTTAAAAGAATAACATTTGGCGTATTTCATCTTCACTGGTCTGATAAACTGTAAATGTAACACAACTAGCCTGCAATGCATTCATAAATGTTGCATAACCATTTAGTTTCCTTGGTGAAATGGTAGATCCACACCTTTCCATCTTTTTCTTTTTCTCCTCCTCTCTGATGGTAGGTGCCAATGATCCTGGTGGGAAATAAATGTGATCTGGAGGATGAGAGGGTGGTGGGGAAAGAACAGGGGCAAAATCTGGCCCGGCAGTGGAACAACTGTGCCTTTCTAGAATCCTCCGCCAAATCGAAGATCAATGTCCTTGATGTGAGCATGTAACATTTACTCACTTGACATTTCCCTCCATTTAGAACATATTCCATATAATTTCATGTTTATATTGAGTACTTTTAAGAGTATGTTTGTTTTGTTTTCTTCACACATTGCAGATCTTCTATGACTTGGTCAGACAAATTAACAGGAAAACACCAGTGGAAAAGAAGAAAGCGAAATCGAAGAAATCCAATTGTATCATCCTGTAGAGCCAGCAGCAGCTCAGAGCCAGGTTTGTCATTGTCAGTTACGTCATCCAACATCGATTTATTATTTATTCAAAGCTTATCCCAGCTACATTTATTTCTCTAGTACGACTAGTACTGCTCAGTATTCAGAAATTGAGGCTGTGAAGGTGAGCCTGCATGAAATTCATTAAAATGCGATATGTAATATTCAAAATGTGCCGTTTTTAGAATTTGAAGCTTGGAAATTATCTAAGCAAAATACTACTGTGGCATACAAGATTTTTACAGCCAAAACTGATCAATGATCTTGGTCAGCTGATATAATTTTCATTTTTTTGGAACTTTTGTAATTATCATGTAAGGACAAAGGTTTACTTATTGGATAATGGATATTAATGTAAACAATATTATTTATAAATACTACCTGTAATATAATTATATGTAATTCTTTGGTTTTCATTAGTCTTTTCATTTAGTTTTATTCTGCGCATATCCCAGGTTTATAGTATACTATACCTTTCAAACTTGCTCAGTCAACTTGCTACTTGCTCTTGATTGAGAAAGCAGATTGGACTTTCCAGGTCAGCTTGTTGGTATCATGCATGCCCAAGGTGGCAATCCGAACAGTGAAAGTAATCTGGCAAATGGTTGCTTTAGGAAATAATAAAGTAACATGTTTAAAGATTTGTGTTTTAAAAAAAATGGTACAAATGGGAAAGTCAAAGTGTGATTTTATGACATTTATGAAGTAGACTTTATTCAGTCCTCAATCAGTGCAGTGTCCTTTTTTATTTATTTGTTTTTTTTTTAGTAAAGGTATTTGCAAGTTTGATAATCTTTATTAAGGTGGATTGCTTAAACTTTTTCACTAGAGGTCAGCATTTGCTCAGTCTATAGCAGTTAGAACGACACTTGTACTCTGGTGAATGTGCTCTAATTAGAGTCTGTTTTTGTTGGATTTTTTTTTCTCTGCAGAATGCTGTAATGAAGAACTGTTAGCTTGTTTGGATCATGCCAGCATTCCCATCCTCAATGAGTGATTCAATGGAACAGCTGACTGACTGACTCAAAGCAGCACCGGAAATAGAAACCAGAACAACTCTTTTATTTCCCCTTTATGTTGGCAGTAAAATTTGAGGAAAAACTTAATTTTCCAGAATCAATTCCAGTAGAACTGAGAACATCTCAACATTTCCTGGACCTTCCAGACTTTTTACATCACTGACCATGGCTGATGAAGAATTTAACAAAACCAATATTAACATAGTGAAAATTAACCTTCATTTTTCAGTTACTCTACCAAATGAGTCTTGGGGCGTAAGGCCTCAATATATATATATATTTTTTTCATTTTCCATTTTCCTTTATGCTGAAAATCTGGTGGCAATATTTAAAATCCTTCAACTTCCTCTAAAAACCCATGGATGAATCTGTTCAGAAACTTCAAGGCCTGGACTGTCAAGGAGAAGAAAATCACTGAGATGTCACCACAAATGTGTTTTTAAAACTCTTTCCCATAAACTCTTGAACTCTGTGGTTTTCAATGGCCTCATCACCTGTTGAAGCAGCAGGACGAGAAATCCGATTTAACAGTATTGATTTGCGCAATACCGGCGTGTTCAAGGACATGAAGGATGATGGCGTTTAATATCCAGTTATCAGCAGACAGCATGAGCATCTTTAAGTGTGGATGTTGTAAATTATGTCAAGTTCAGTTGTTTTCTCTCATAAGTTGTACTTCCATTTATGATGCAATGTGTAAATGTCTATAAATGACAAACATGTATGTAAATGTTTTGCTGACAACTATGGACGCGTTCATCAGAAAGTACTGCCCCCATTCCCAATGTGACATTATTTTGTATTCAGTCACTTGGTTTTCCTAGCTCATATATCATATTATAATGCCATTCTGTTTCATAAAGACTGTTTCGTAAGTAAACAGGCCTTTTATAGTGTAAAAAGCGGGGGAAGGAAAGATCAATTTCTATGTCTTTTGAGACTGAAATATATTGTACTAAACCAACTGTTTCCTCTTGTGTTTTTCTGTCAAAAGATCTGGCTTTTAAAGATTATTAAATTTTAGTACCTTTTCATTATTTCTGCCAGTTTGTATTTTATTGGTTTATCAAGATTAACAAGGTTGTTTTATGTCTCTCCTGGTATGATCTTAAAGAGATAATTTCTCAGATTGATGGAATAATGGTGTGTAAACTTTTTTTTTTTTTTTTTTTTCTTTCTAACAAGAATATCAAGATTAGGAAATGGGGCTTCTTTTCACGTAGAAGCCTGTGGTCAACAGCACAAAGCAACAGAGGTTAAACACAAATGTCATGTTTTTCATGTCTAAAATGTTAGCTTTGTTAATATAATTATAATATTACAATTCTAATTTATTTGGAATATTATATTTTCCACACCTTGGGTATTGCATTTTCTTCAGAATTAAGGAATTTTTTTTCCCTTAATTCCCTTAAAAACACCGTAACAGATAAAATCCGGTTGGTTTAAAACTCATTTTACAAAACAAACATCTAAATACTGCTCATGTGTCCCTTATAACAAAGTAATGACAACAAATGTAAAATTGTTGAAGCAAAAAATATACATTGGGAGAGTCTATGGTTTTCTTCCTTTTGTAAAAATTCAGAGGTAAATTCAGAACTAAAACAACAATTTTATTGTTTTAGTCCTTATGTTAGATGGCAACCAGCAAGAAATGCTTTCATTCTTAATTGTTTTATATTTTCAAAAATATTAATGTGACCGGGTTAAAGACTCACTTTTTTTGTCCCCTTCTCTCTGTGTCAACATCTTGGCATGGCCAATATTGTCTTTTTTGACACAAACGAGGGTTCAATTTGGGTATGGTTCTTGTCAAAGTTTGAGAGTTACATCAAGTATTACAGCAAAAATATGTGTTGTCATTATAGTGTGTATATATACACTCAACAAAAATATAAACGCAACACCTTTGTTTCTCCTCCGATTTTTCATGAGATGGACTTAAAGATCTAAAATTCTTTCCAGATACACAATATTATAATTTCTCTCAAACATTGTTCACAAATCAGTCTAAATGTGTGATAGTGAGCACTTCT
>JAUYWG010000045.1:2665569-2682603 GCA_034779775.1 Enteromius afrohamiltoni
CATTTAAAAATAGATATTGCGTCAAAGCACAGTATCAAAGAATGGGTGTTAGAAAGAGTTTCAGTACTGTAAAATAACAAGATTAGACACTATTCAACTTTTCAGGTAAAGGCATTTCATTATTGAATCCAGAGATGTCAGTTTAAGCAGTATCTGTGCAATCAAATCGATGAAAATTGCTGGAAATTACTTGCCATGCACTTATATAGTACAGGCCAAAAGTTTAGACACACCTTCTTATTCAATGTGTTTTCTTTATTTTCATGACGATTTACATTGGTAGATTCTCGCTGAAGGCATCAAAACTATGAATGAACACATGTGGAGTTATGTACTTAACAAAAAAAGGTGAAATAACTGAAAACATCTTTTATAATCTAGTTTCTTCAAAATAATCACCCTTTGCTCTGAACTTTAATTGTGTCCCTAAGTGGAGTCGCAAAAATCATCAAGTGCTACAACGAAACTGGCACACATGAGGACCAACCCAGATAAGGAAGACCAAGAAGACTTCTGCTTCTGAAGGCAAGTTCATCAGTCCTTAATGGCCAAATAGCTGCCAGGAAACCACTGCTAAGGAGAGGCAACAAGCAGAATAGATTGTTGGGCCAAGAAACACAAGGAATGGACATTAGATCAGTGAAAATCTGTGCTTTGGTCTGATAAGTCCAAATTTGAGATCTTTGGTTCCAACCGCTGTGTCTTTGTGAGACACAGAAAAGGTGAAAGAATGAGTTCCACATGCCTGGTTCCCACTGTGAAGCATAGAGGAGGAGGTGTGATGGTGTGGGAGTGTTTTGCTGGTACACTGTTGGGGATTTATTCAAAATTGAAGGCACACTGAACCAGCATGGCTTCCACAGCATCCTGCAGCGACATGCCATCCCATCCGGTTTGCATTTAGTTGGACGATCATTATTTTTCAACAGGACAATGACCCCAAAAACACCTCCAGGCTGTGTAAGGGCTATTTGACCAAGGAGAGTGGTGGAATGCTGTGGCAGATGACCTGCCCTCCACAGTCACCGGACCCAATCGAGAGTTTGGGGTGAGCTGGACCACATAGTGAAGGCAAAGGGGCCAACAAGTGCTAAACACCTCTGGGAAGTCCTTCAAGACTGTTGGAAAAACAATTTCAGGTTACTACTGTACCTCTTGAAGCTAATTGAGAGAATGCCAAGAGTGTGCACAACAGTAACCAGAACAAAGGCTATTTTGAAGAAACTAGAATATAAAGATGTTTTCAGTTATTTCACCTTTTTTTGTTAAGTACATAACTCCACATGTTCATAGTTTTGATGCCTTCTGTGAGAATCTACCAATGTAAATGGTCATGAAAACAAAGAAAACACATTGAATAAGAAGGTGTGTCCAAACCTTTGGCCTCTACTGTGTAAATTTGTATATATTTATTATGCATTTTGCTCCTCAGTTTATGAAATATATTATCTTAGTGGCATGAAGTTATCTGAAATATCATTACTCTGTGGTTACAGTGACATTTTATCTAATTTCAGTGCATTGTTTTCCTAATTTACTTTATGCAAAAGTTAAAATCTCCAACTATTATGATTTTATCCATAGAAAAGCAGAGATTTATCTGACAACATCACATAAACATGACACAAAAGCTGTTTCTGAGTGGCACCATGTGGTGAGTTGTGTCAATTCCTCCTGCCTGTTGTATGGATCTTATGCTTATAGCAATAACCTGGTACTCACTGACTATGTGTATTCTCTAGCATCAAAAAAACATAAGCACTGTTCTTATGTGGCCACCCCAGTCTTCAGATTTAATCTCATAAAAATATTTGGTGGGAGTTTTAGATTTGTGTAATATTTTGATTATATTATTGTGATTGAAAAGGCAAAAAGAAGATAGCACTCCCTCAAAACTTTTTGAATACTTTCAGGTCATGGTCTTGATAGTGCATTCAAAGTTTCGTAATGATACACCAATGCATTGGTCAAATATAGCATTTTATATCAAAATATTCTATTATAGTCAATTTCATGTTTTGTTAAATTATGGTACCACTAAGTGTGATCCCACCAAATTTTACACGTGTCATTAGAGTGTGCCCATACATATCAAATTTGGTATGTGTCTCAAATTTGGTGAAAATATCTAAATTTGTTTTGGAGTTACAGGCATTTTCGTTCAAAAGAAGAGAAAAAAATACTGACTTCTGATTTTGTTTGCATGTTTGTGCCACTTCCTATCATAATTTTGGCAACTGGGCATTAGAATACAGCCGGCACGCTATGTCATGTTTCAAATTTCTTATGGTGGTTTCTGGTCAATCGGAATAATGGTTTCTAAGATATCGACAAATGTTTTTAAGCGCTAAAATGTAACACTGCACAAACCATAGTTCAAAACGTGACATGTTTGGTATCGCTGGATTCAGGAATGTTTGAGGAGTCTGTTTGAGGAGTCTGACTCGCACAAAAATAAATCAAACAAGAAAATTAATTGAAGAAAATGTGATCTCTAGAATGAGGCTAGGCCATACAAGTTTGAACAGCCCTTTGTTTTTAATTAAAAACATGGTGATAGCAAGTGTAGTGATTGCAATACTCAAGAAACAATAGAGCATGTGATAGAATCCTGTAATAAGTACCAGTATAAGAGGCAGGAGTTACTCAGGTGCCTTGAAGCTGAGAAAGTACCCTTAAGGCTTAGAGTGTTACTGAGTCATTCCATGAGAATGGCTTAAATTGGACTTGGATATTTTCAAATTTTTATGTATGTATATCCCACATCATTAAGGATATATTTAACTGTCCTAAAAATGCATTTTCCCATCTCAGGCATTAGTTTTTTTAATTATTGATAATATTTTCAAGATGTGGTAACTGTAATTCTTCAACCCTGTTATGGACACTTTGGAGGCTCTCTGAATATTATCATAAAATGTATTTCTAAAGAAATAAACATGTTTACATTAATCAGATGTCCCCCATACTAATTCAATCATTTTAAATAGAATTACATAAAATCACACATTTTTACTCTCTTAAATCCTGAAATGTAACTAAGTGAAAGTAATCTTGTCGTTTTTATAATATTTAATTATTTTTTCAACATTTTACGAAAATAATATATGAAAATGTAGGTGTGACGGGGTTGAGACTAGCATAACAGTTTTGAAGATGTTAACGGGGTTGAAGAGAAAAATGCAGCTTTACATATAAAAAGTTTTTTACTCTTAAATTCAATGTATAGGACTTTCTATTAGCATTATATCTCACTTTGTAACCATATAGGAAGGACACCAGATACAAATGGCAGTAAAATTAAGTTGTATTAATCTAAAGTAAAAACAACCACAACAGCATATTAACAACCAACAAAAAAGTTGTTGTAAAAGTGAAATGCTCAAATGTAACATAATGTGTATGTGTGTGTATGTGTGAGTGGGTTGGTGTGTGTTGGGATTTGTGGTTTAAGAGGACAAAAATGTGTATAATGACATGGGTACTACAACGTAAACATGGTTTATGCGGACACTTCCTGTGTCCCTGTAAAACAAAAGGCTTAGAAAACATACTAAACAGTGTTTGATGAACTTCAAAAACTTTACACAGTTTCCTGTAAGGGGTAGGGTCAGTTTAGGACAATACCACATACAGTTTGTACAGTTTATACACACCATTACACCTATGAAGAGACCCCAGAAACCACAAATGCAAGTAGTGTGTGTGTGTGTAAGGGTGGGTGGGTGTTTGTCTAAAAAGAAATTGCTTTCTTCTTCCCTGCCCCTACATTCAATCTCCATCTCTTATGCCTACTCTGCAGGTATCTCTCCCTTTATTCAGGATCAGCTTTAAGGTGTTCCTGATACTTCCTTTGCCTTTCTGCTGCTGTTGGTGCCATCTTACTTGCATTCTTAACATGGAAAATAAATCAAACTCAGCATGCACGCAGTAAAAGAATGTTGATTGAATATAATAATAATTAATTTAAATAATTGAATAACATAACAATCAAAGTATTAAAATCTCAACCCCGTTACAATTAAAAACATAACGGGGTTGAGTTCGACGACGTTGCGTTGAGATTTTTGCACAAAATGGCCACTGCTCAATGTAGTAAATACCAGACAGAGAGCACATGGCATGCATGAAATTCAAAATCACTATATATTCATGAAATAACAAAAAACTTTTTCATAAGTAATTGTTTTCTGTCTTTTTTTCATGTTACGGTGTTGTGTAGTTGAGTCTGACGACCACAATATCTCAAGATAAATTACTAAAATAAAGGATAAGATGGGAGCAACTTGCCTGTCTCTGTGGTCCCGTTGTCCAAAAGACTTCAGTGATGTCACTTCCTGATGTACATATGGAATGTGGTATCACACCATTGTATTTATAGGGGTGGGATCATCCATGTAACGGGGTTGATGGGTTACTTGGGTACAGAAATAATTATGATTTTAATGAATTGTTAACAATTTCATTTGAAAAAAACAAACATTACAAGCAAAAGAGCCCAAATACATGTTTAGGTTGATATCAAAATTTATTGACTTTTTAAATTGTTTTATTTGGTATTTTCAAAGTAAACCTTCATCAAGGCCACGAGGGACATGACAAAATAGGGGGTGTCAAATGAATTTATTTCTCATAAAAATAAAAAAATAGTTCAGTTTTTTTTTCAGTTTACACTGTATTAAAGGGTGCACTTCAATATATATGTAAAGCTGTTTAAATATAAAGTTTGGTGACCTGATAGATAAAATACACCATAAGAGGTGAGAAGGACTCAAATTGTGCCATTTTCATGGAATGACTCTACTACTGTTACTGTTAGGAGAATATAACTGCATTATTATTATTTTTTTGTATTATTATTATAGAGAGTAATTATTATTAGAGAGAGTAAGTGGTCCAGATACACGCTCCTTTTCAGAAGGTGGCGGTAATGCACACCATTCGTTGCTTACCGACGAAGAAGAAGAAGAGGAAGAGGAAGAGGATGAAGAATTACGGCTTTAAGCCTGGCTTTTATTATGAAATATGTCACAGCCATATTTACATGGTCTTTCACATGTACTTCGCTTTACATTTATGTTACTTTATTTTCTAGGTACATTTCTTCGTTTAACTAGATTTGTTGGAGAAGTTAAGTTCGTTGGGGTAAATCGTTTATGATTAATGTCATGGTTCAGCGGTGCGTTTATTTTTAGCTCTTAAATGTGTTCAGTTGAGAGTGAGACATGAACATATGCAGAAGTTTCAGACTCTGTAGATTTACTTTTAGGAAATGTTTGTCTGTACGCCTTCAAGGAAACACATGTGACCGATATTATTGCTCTAAATCATCCTCTACCGATCAGACAAGAGTGGTGCAGTTAAAGAATAAACTGGCACGTGGTCCCAGTTTTCAGGACTTCATCAAGAGCTCTGACAAGAGCCATGATGCTTGCATTGATGAATATGAGGATTACCTCCTTACTGAATCTACAACAGCACAATCACAGAAAGGTCAGGACCTTTTTTCCAGAGATTGACAGATATTGTATTAGTGTCTGATGATAAATGATATGCAAAACACTTTTTCAGTTACAAACTATTTGTTGCATAAAGCATTCTTTTTAGTATTATTATGCAAATGTTCAAGTGTAGTAAAAGTTAGGCTATTGTATATAAGAATAATTTATTTGCAGTACATACAGTACATTACATATTTTATCAGTGAACATTTTTTGGGTGTTTTTCTGTTCTTTTCCGATTTTGTCCCATTACATTAATTTTGATGACTACATTCTTCCTTGTATGAGTTGACAAGTGAAATGTCTTTCAGTGTATTTTGAGACATACGGCTGTCAGATGAATGTCAGTGACACTGAAATTGCTTGGTCCATTCTTAAGAAAGCAGGATATTCACGAACACATGAGCTGCCAGAGGTACTGCAAATTCTACACAATATAAATTAATATTTTAAATATCTGTAAAAACTATAATTACCATGGGGAATTTTGAAAGGGCTGAGATAGGAACAGAACAGCAGAATATGGTTAGTGTTCTGGCATTACATTAATGATTTTAATATTGTTTATCTGATATGCTTTTATAGGCCGATGTAGTACTGCTTGTCACTTGCTCTATAAGGTAAGAAAGTCTCCTTTTTTAACGATTAAATAACATGAAAGTTTGCTTTTAGATTTAGGGTTTAATTGTTTTTCTACTTTGGCAGAGAAAAGGCTGAGCAAACTATCTGGAACCGACTCAAACATCTCACTGCCTTAAAGAAGAGGTGTCAAAAACACAAGCCTTTATTAAAAATAGGTGTCCTAGGTAACTATTATAATGGTTCCTCTTTATTTTCCTATGTTAGAGAAAAAAGTGTAAATTTGCATGTATGTGGCTCAACAAAAAGGAGCAGTGCATGTTTTTGGCCTGCCAATATGTTGCCTGGAAAAATATTAAAATTACTTTTTATCAACATATTACGTATTAGATGTATTATAGTTGTTGGCAGACATGTACTTCCTGCCCTGATTGGACAAATTACGATTACATCAACTTCCTGACAAGGGCTAATTTCTTTCTGTAGGTTGCATGGCAGAAAGGCTAAAGACTAAATTACTTGAGCAGGAGAAGTTGGTGGATGTTTTAGCAGGGCCAGATGCATACAGAGATCTACCACGGTTACTGTCTCTTGCTTATGGAGGTCAGAGGGCCAGTAATGTCTTGTTATCATTAGAGGAGACTTACGCTGATGTCATGCCTGTCCATCGGACTCCAGAGGGACACAGTGCTTTTGTGTAAGTAATGCCGTGTCTTATGCCACATTTTGTAGGACATCAAAACAATGCTATTGTATTTGACAAAAATATATATAAAAAAAAGTCAAGTTAAAGTTGGGAAAATTGGTATGCTGATGTAAATTAACTAAATAGTTAGTCAAGTTATCTTTATTTATATAGCTCTTTTAACAATACAGATTGTATCAAAACCTAACAGTTTTAAATTGGAGAATAGAGTGTCAGCAATGTATAATGACAAGATTAAACACGAAATTTTCTGTTAAAAATTTGATATTGAATTCAGAGATATCATTATCCAGTATCTGTGCAATCAAATCGACAATAATCGGTGAAAATTAAGTGTCCCCAACTAAACAAGCCAGTGGTGACAGTGGCAAGGAACCAAAACTCCATCGGTGAGGGTGGAGAAAAAAAACCTTGGGAAAACCCAGGCTTATCAAGCGTGCAGAACAACCACCCAATGAAGCATTAGATTACAAAAGTCTAGCCTCAAGGTTATAAATGCACTAATTAACATTTCTTCATTTGACGATGAGATCACAGGTTGGAATTTAGACATGTTTTTGAGATGGAAAAAAGTTTTACAGATTCTAGAAACTTAGCTTTCAAAAAAAAAAATAGCACACCTAGGTTTCTAACTGATGAAAAAGAATTGGTGTTCTAGGTTTAGTGTTCTAGGGTTTTTGGTCTCAACATAACACCTCTGTTTTTTCACAATTAAGTAGTCAGAATTTACATATCATTGAGTTTTTTATGTTGACTGTGCATTCTGTTAGCTTCTCAATTTGGTGTGTTTCACTGGGCCTACTGTTGTTTCACTTATAATTTTTTATTTTGGTAGATCTTTCTAGTAAAACAATAATTTTGTTTCAGTCAAAAAAAGTATTGTATATTCTGCATCGCCAACTCAGACATTTGAATAAATTAAATAAAACTCATACAGCAATGACAATGTGATATATCGGGTTGATATTCCAGGTCTATCATGCGTGGCTGTGATAACATGTGCAGTTACTGTATAGTGCCATTCACTCGTGGCAGAGAAAGGAGCAGACCCCTGTCCTCCATCTTGGAGGAGGTCCGCATGCTCTCAGATCAGGTGAAAGGGTTGAGTTTACAATACTGTGCAATATGGATGTAATAAACTGACATAATATATGAATATGAGGTAAATTGTGTATATTTGTTTACGTGTAGGGGGTGAAGGAGGTGACCCTACTTGGGCAGAATGTGAATAGCTATAGAGACTTGTCTGAACAGAGCTTCATCTGTTCTGAGGGCAGTACTCAACTCAGCCGAGGGTTCAAGACCATGTACCGTGCAAAACAGGGAGGCCTCCTCTTCTCAGATCTTTTGGACAAAGTGTCCCAAATTGATCGAGACATGAGGATACGCTTTACATCACCACATCCTAAAGACTTCCCTGATGAGGTAAATGCTACTGACTTGCAACATAATGGATTTTGTTGATCAGAACTGCATTCTGCTTTTCTAGAAGCATTTTTATGTATGTATATGTGACATTATTTTTATATATGTATATATACTGTACAATTCTTAAAGGGATAAAGCAAATTTATATAAAAAAAAAAGTATAAAAAAAACCGACTATGATTAATGCTGATTAAACAGCCTATAAGGTAAGGATATTAATTAATTATCAAAGTACCACCTGAAATTTAGACAGTTTTTCCCAATTGCTTACACACATTTTCTGAAAGCATGCCTCATATTGTTAGAACTCTACACACAAATCAAAAAACACGCACACAATGGGCGACCCCTTCAATTCTCCTGCAAAATGAAACTTTACCTTCAAATCAATGTACTTCCTCTCAAAATAGTACTTTACTTTCAAATGACAAGCACAATCCATCACATGAATAGACATTTATAAGAACCAGTTGATAACTGATGTGCTTAATGTCAAACACTATGACCACGTCTCCATTCAACATAATGACTTACTGTAAGCCTTTTTTTGTTCAGTGTTACACTACAGACGAGAAGGGAGAAGGGGTACGTGTGTGTGGATTTCAGTCATACACTTTCCATCTCCAGGCAGAAAAAAATTCCTCAGTAGGATTGAGGAATGGAAAATATGAAGGGAGATAAACGACTAAAAAACGTTTCATAAAGTTCTATTTCTAAATTGTGATGACTTGGTATGCAAAGTACTTTACAATTTTGAATGACAGTGTATTCCTTGTGAAAATGATTTTTTTCATGAATTTTGTGCTAAATGCAGATAATTGTGTGTAGAGTTTTGAAAAAAGTGTGTTTTAAACCTGCAATTTGAGTGAAGCAGGAATTGTGCTTTAGCAGAATTGGTTCAGGGTGTTGGTGCATCAGTTGTATGATGACATGTTGTAGTCATTGTACAAGTACAAGTAATTGTGTGTAAACAAGTAATAACTACTTTTTGATTAAATACAATCTAATTTTATTTATTTATTTACGTTAAATCAGGTGTTACAGTTAATTCAGGAGAGAAGGAACATCTGCAAGCAGATCCATCTGCCAGCACAGAGCGGCAGCAATCGGGTTCTTCATGCTATGAGACGTGGGTAAGAACTTGTTATAGAGTTATGTATTGTCAAGTAAACTTGAGATGGACATCAAAATGCAGACAGTTGGGTTGTAGAGTTAACATTTTCAAAACAGACTTACTGTTGGAATAATAATTTGTTTAATTAATCTGTCTAAAACAATAGGTTTTGTGTGTATAAAGCAAGACTTTTCTGCAAACATTCATTCATTATAGCAATGTGGGTTGATGAGTAAATTTACATAGACTTTCTGTCAGACTGCAATTCCACAGAACTCAAGGGATGAGTTCCTATTGCCTCCTCTCTCAGGTACTTTATATCACATCATGTATGCACTGCAAGTGACCTGCAAATTGTGATACAGATTCAACAAGTGGCTCAAACATCAGCTTGCTCCAGCACAAATTGCAGCCTTAGTTTCTCAGTTTGTCGTAAGTGAAACCTGGTGTGGTCTCATGTGGCTGAAGGCCCATCTGCTTCAAGGTTCAACAGGTTGTCCTTTCAGAGATGCTCATCTACATACATCAGTTGTAATACATGGTTGTTTAAGTTGCTGTTGTCTTTCTATGAGATGAAACCAGTCTGAAGGATGTTTCTTAGCATCAGCTACTGTTGCACTGTATTGTTTTCTACTCAAGGAATTAAGGCTACATATACCCTTTCTGGTTATGACATGTCGTATTTACTGCAAATAACATGATAATTTATAGCATATGACCTTCATTAATGTTTATTTTTATTGAAATCCAAGACTTTGTTTGATGTACAATGTTATTTCATTTCCTTCAATCTCTCTTTTTTTCATTCTCAGTTACACCCGAGAGGCTTATCTTGATCTTGTGGAAAACATTCGTAAAATAATTCCAGGTAGGCTTTCATTGTAAATAATGCTAATTGATCATCACTTATTAGTAGTACTTAAAAAATGGCAAAAATGTTCATGTACAGAGGAATTATTTTATATTACCTTTCAAACATGTTCAGAGGTACTTGCTATATTTGTTTGATTTCAGATAATTTGACAAATCTATTTTGCAGTGTTTTGAGTAAATTTACAGTATAGGATGATTTCAAACTGACAATTTTAATTCGTGTAAGACATGTAGTCTTTTTTTTTTTTTTTTTTTTACCAGTTTCTGTCTATTTGCACCCACTGCTTCATGTTTTATTCCAATAAAAAGCACTTCAAATCACAGTTTATAACTAAAAAGGTCTAATAACAGTATTTGGTTATGATTACACTTGAACTGGTTACAAAATATATGAAGCGTATAATAAAACAAGATGTAAAAAGTTACTTCAAAGAAACAAAGACAATTGTAGCTTTTTAAAGGAAGAGAAAGAGAGAGAAATGCCATTGAGGACTTAAGTGAGGCCTTTGGCCTTCGTTGCCCTCTCTCTCTCTCTCTCTCTGTTGCTATCTCAATTTCAGTTCAATTTAAATAGCTTTATTGGCAATAAAAAAAGCATTAAGACAACAAAGAAAATGCTTTAGAACATCTGGACATTTACATGGAACATCTGGACTTAAAAACATTTTTTGGCTGATGAAAATACTAGCATTCTAAATTAATAGTAATTATAAGGGGAAAAATATTATAGTACATAGGTTTTTTGTGTTTTTTTTCTATAAGCAATTTGTAATGTATAAACATAACATTTCAAATGTAGTATTTTTGCTGTGATTGTTTTATTTGAGGAGTTTTTAATAAAATATTTGCAATTGTCACAATGAGACAATTAACTACTGAGTAACTCAGTAACAGTAAAAAAAGATCATCTGACCGCATGACAGTACACAACTAACTGCTCACACAAAGCTTGCTGTGCATTGTATGAAGTAGCAACAACATGAGTGCTTAGCAGCTATGGGCAGAATGCATATTTACTTTGAAAAACATTAAACTTAGGCAGTGGAACAGGGACAAATATATAACCCAACCAATATTGGCAATGTTTTTGCAGAATATTGTGTATGTGCACAATAAACTACACTATCACATTGCGTAATGTAAAAGCATAGTGGTTAAACACTTATTATAAATTGAGTCCATAGAGCAGGGCTTCTCAATCCTGGTCCTGGTGGTCTGCTGTCCTGCAAATTTTAGCTCCAACCCTAATCAAACGCACCTGAACCAGCTAATTAAGATATTCAGGATTACTTGTAAGCTACAGGCAGGTGAGATTAATCAAGGTTGGAGCAAAACTTTGCAGGACAGCGGACTTCCAGGACCATGATTGAGAAGCCCTGCCATAGAGGTAGGCCTATATATCTGTCAAGACATGATAGTAAATGATATTCACTGGAATGCATACAAGATAAATGCATATACTGTTTATATTTAGTTGTGGTTTGCGGTCAGGTGGTTTAAGTGAAATTAAGAAATGTCATAATTTTTACAAAATAAAGAGTTAATAAGACATAAAAGCATGTTCCAAAGAACAGTTTCAAAAGTAATATCAAGCAAAGTTGTGAGACATGTTTTCATATGTCATGTGGATTAAATATGCAGTGGTGTAAAAGGTTTCTCTCTGTCCCTGATAAATCCTGTTTCAGGAGTCAGTCTGAGCAGTGATTTCATAACAGGATTCTGTGGAGAGACTGAAGAAGACCATCAGCAGACCCTCTCCCTTGTCAGGGAAGTAGGATATAATGTGGGCTTTCTCTTTGCCTACAGCATGAGAAAGGTCTGATCTAACTGTTGCTCTTTCTCTACCATTTTTTGTACCCTTTGGTACAACATGTATAAAGTGATTGATTGATAAAGATTTACTGTTTTCTAGATTGTTTAATTAACAAGGAATTGTTTATTTCTGTGAGTGAATGTGCAGAATAAAACCAGCATGATAATGTCAGTCACTTATGGTTTTATTAGAGATGTATTTTTACTTATAAAGACAACTTAATTATATCTGCTGGTACAAAATATTGGGACCTAGCCTAATAGCCAAGGCAAACTCTATAGAATAATTAAAAGCTAGGATAGGAAAAGGCATTCTGCATATTAACATTGGTATGGCTTTTTTCCTGTTCTTACCGCTCTCTAGAAAACACATGCATATCATCGGCTGCAAGATGATGTTCCTGCACCAGTGAAACAGCGCCGTCTGGAGGAACTCATCTCTGTGTTTAGACAAGAGGCAGATAAAGTCAACATGGCTCTTATTGGCAGCACACAACTAGTGTTGGTAGAAGGAGTAAGTATAACAGAATGCTTCATTTTCTCCACCGCTTGTAGAGTTGCTTGCACATAGAAAAATGCTGAACAGATATTACAGAACTCTTTCTTGATATTTTACAGGAAAGTAGAAGATCAGCTGAGGAACTTTGTGGTCGAAATGATGGAAATCTGAAAGTGTTTTTTCCCAAAACAGATTTGCCCGTTCAGCCAGAGAAACCTCAGATGGCCCCCATAACCCCTGGAGATTATGTTTCAGTCAAGGTATACTATGGGCAACAGTTAACCTAATATTGAAATAACCATTTTATTGTCAGTGTCAAGTATGTCAGTGTATGGCATCTTTCACAATACAAAAGAATGTTGTCGAATGAGTGTTAAGTGCAGTGCTAAGATTCAGGAGCACTAATAGAGGGCCTAATGGTCAGAGTCAGACCTGTAACCCAAAAGGTTGGGTCCCAGTTCTGGAAGGGATTGTAGGTGGGGACTGTAAATAACCAGCACTCTCTCCACCTTCAATACCACAACTGAGGTGAGACCCTTGAGGCCGCCCACTGCTCCGGATGTGTGTTCACTGCTGGATGGGTTAAATGTAGAGAACAAATTCCAAGTATGGGTCATCATACCTGGTCACAAGTCACTTTACTTTCAATCTGATGCCAGAAACTATAACAAAATATGAAAAGATTTTGTGAATGCATACTAGGATTAATATTCAACTAGTTGGAAAATTTGCAGGAAGATGGCAGATTTGAGATTGGCCCCTAATTAACAAGATGTCTTTAATTTAAACTGTGTTTTTGATAACTGCAAACTTAAAAGGGAGCAGCAGCTCACTTGTATTTATTTCCACTTAAAACATAAACAATTTTTTTTTACATTATAATAAATGATCTATGGGGTATTTTGATACACCTGAGACTTGAAGGTCTCAGTTGTTCTCAGCAGGGGCATAATAGGTGTACTTTAAAGAAAACAAAGATTTGATAATATTGAGAAGAGGTTTTAGCAAACTATTAGTCTCTAACTGTTACATGTTCCAACAGATCACATCAGCTAACTCCCAGTGTCTGAGAGGACATGCTTTGATCCACTGCTCCTTGAAGACAAAGACATCTAAGCATCTTCTGGGCAAACAGACAATATAATGCTGACCCTAAGATAACCTCATATTGCTGTTCTTATTTCACCATGAATGAACATAATTATTGTATTTTAATAAGTAAATGGAAAGAAATTTAGAAAATGTCATGTCTTGTGTCTTAAAATATGTCTTAAAATAAAGAGTTTCTTTGAATTACCTTGTTGTATAGGGCATTCATACTGACAATAAACCAAAGTTCAGTATTTATACTGTTATATATTTGAGTTTACAGTACTTTCAAAACCAGGGTTCCGTTGTAGTGCCAAATTCTGACCCCCTGCCAGATTATGACTCCCCTAGTTTTGGTAGGTTTAGTGTTAGGTATAAGAATGTGACATTATTAGACATACAAAGCGATTAACACACGAATGATGACCATCCATGCACACACACATGTATACATATACTGTATGTGTGTGTAAATACGGCAATACATATTATATATATATATTTACATATATATACATTTCGCCATCTCAGTATGGAAATACATTAGGCAAAGGCATTAGGGTTCCCTACTAAAGGAACCAAGGTTACATAAATAATGAGAAGCTGACATTCATAGATTCCCCTTACGCTACCGAGTAGCTGATATTATAAAAACCCTATATTACTGCACCATTCTATTATTGCCTGCCATTAAAAATGGACAATATTTTATAAACATGAGTCAAATCTTTGTTTATTTTTTCAAAACATGAAATCCAAAGTTACATTTCAAATAGAAATGTTTAATATGTTAATGATTTATTTTAAAAATCAGCTTTAAAAACATTGTCTCCAGGAGTAAATTAGCATTCATTTATGTATGCATGTCCTCATTTATCCATTGCCAATTCAGGAGACCGTTATCCTGTAAACTGAACATCCGTTCCAATCAGCAAGTAATCCTGTGGAATACAAAAAAAAGGAATAATAATACTATATTTTATCAAATAATAATAAATAAAATAATAATAATAATTAAGGCATTTAGTACTAGCTTGTTCTATTCTGTTTTTATTTACTAAAAATATATAAAAATGTTGTGTTGCCATGTGTACTGCATTAACTCAGTCGTCTGCTAAATGACTAAATATAATAATAATCATTATATTAATATACATACAAGCTTACCTTCCGAACTTGGAGTTGACTGTTCACAAGTTGCATCTTTCCAATGGCAGGAAGGGGATAACCTTCCTGTAAACGAGCTGAAAAGAAAAAGCCCATGTGTAAATAACAATAAAAATTAAGTTTTTCACTTAAAATGCTAATAGGAAGAAATAACAACAACAACAATAATAATAAACTCTTACCATTAACCTTGGGAATGACAGCAACCTTCAAGACTATTGTGAAAATATTGTCAAGAGATGTCACCTGTTGATTTATAGTTTATGTTGAGATTCTGAATAATTGGTTCCATATCAGCTGTAAACACTTCCTAGTTTATTCTTACCTGGAATGGTCCGACATAGCTTTTTGCTAAGCTCATAGCAATTCTGTTCAAGAGAATTATAATTTGTACCAATACTTTAATAATTAAAGAACATAAACACACATCCAGCTATATACTGTATACATTGCATTTATGTCTCCAAAACTCACTTGTTGAGGGTCATATTTCCTGCCAGTTTGAGCTCAGTTACATATATGTGAGTACTGACACTGCCTTCCTGTTGGTAAAAGTTTATAAAGGAAATCATTATAATCCTAATTTAAATGAACTTTTTTCTTCTCCTGGCGCCACTTACCAGATTGAGGACAAATAGTGGAGACAGTGTGCTGTTGGGCTGAACTGCATAAGCTGTCACTGTACTACTGGCCTGAACAGTCATGTTGTTTGGTTCAAATGTAATGAGGGGATCCTTCACCGTCTCAACCAAAAGCTTTATCATCAGACCAGGATACATTTTCTCAATCTGAAATAAATAATCTTGGAGTCAGAGCTGAATTTAATGACTGAACATATCTATTTATTTTCATACTTGAGGAATGAAGGTTCCAAATGTCTTTGTGTTTAGGCGAATTGGAGAACCAGAGGGAATCTGCAAAACACACACATATCATAAATTACACTCAACTACCCTGCATATAAAATAAGTCTACAAGGGGATCCCTGATAATGCAGTGAAAATTCTTACAAGGTTTGTACTGCCTCTTTTTAACAGAACCTGCATCAAGGTGAACCATGAGAGAAGGAAGCTTGTCAAGATGATTTTTTTACAGGGTGGTCCCGTCTGGGGCATTGCTGCCAGACCTTGTGTTGTGATCACAAAGTAAATGGGTGGGTGATGACAGAAAGAATCTACCCTGCTGACAAAAACCAGCATAAACCAGCATGGATTCCAAGTTGGCCCAGGCTGGTTTATGCTTTAGTACAGTGCTGGTCTAGCTGAAGAAAAATCGGGCTGTCAATGCTGGTTCACGTTCACTCAGCATGGTCTTGCAGGGTTAATTGTCAGGACAAACATAAAGTTTTTCTTTATTTAGCACATTAATTATGTAAAGGGAAAATAATGAAAGGTAAAACATGATTTATTGAATTATATGATAAATGTAATTTCGTTGAACTGAAATCTTCAGTCACTTTAATTATGATTACATTATTAATCAATGTCACTGGTAAATTGGTAAAACAGCATCAAAGGAATTGTCCCCTGCTTTATAAGATTTGTACACTTTAGTAAAAGCAAGTTAAAATAGCACTTTTTTGCATAACAAATACCTTTAGAGTAAAAAAAGAAAAAGCCTAGTAGCTTAATCATAAGTAGTTTGTTCAGTAACAGGTTACGAGAAGAGCTCTTTCAATGACCAAGTGTCCAACTAAAGGGATTACAACATTTGTGCATGTATATGAAAGAAAAAAAGTCAAACTAGTTTTAACTGAATATGGCAATTCTGTTTTTGTAGTTGATTTTTCATCCTCTGGTGAGATACTGATTTGATCTAAGTCTGTGGCTGAAAGTCAGTTGTATTTGTTGTGTTTCTGCTTAGCTCACTTTTTCTGCTCTTGCTGTTTCTCTTATCTTCACTGATTCTGTTTGTTAGTCCCAGGTGTCGTCACTAATGTTTAGTCATCATGTGTGAATCAACTTTATTTTACTAACTACAATAGTGCTTCAGTGTTACTTTTACTCTCCATAGACCAGGGGCCTATTTCAGAAAGGAGGTTCAAACAACTTAACTCAAGTTTAAACTTGAACTCTGAGTTGATCAACCCAGAGATTAAAAACTATGAGTTTTGGGTTTCAGAACAGCTGATCTGAGTAAGTTCAATCAACTCTGAGTAGACTAACTCAGAGTTAAGCGTGTACACCAGGGGTCACCAAGTTCGGTCCTGGAGGGCCGGTGTCCTGCAGATTTTAGCTCCAACTCTAATCAAACACACCTGAAGCAG